>JALMGF010000008.1:54368079-54863079 GCA_023333645.1 Sceloporus occidentalis
TTGGGAATGTGTGGTTGATTGCTATTCTTTTTCATGTGCCAAAATAACTTGGCCAACGTCGGGTACTATGCACCTCAGCTTGGATAGACTGGAGTGTTATGGCTTGTTTTCACTGGCCAGAATACTCTAGGCTGCCACTGGAGTATTCTAGATCCAAAATGCCCATATTACTTGTGCTCTCTTTATAGCGACACAGGATGGCTGCCCTCCCATGTAATCGCCGTTCATCACCTGGCACCACCACCGAGGTCACAATGAGGTGCCCAGCCATGTTATTGACACTGGACACCTTGTTGTGACCTCAGAGTGACACACTCACAATGGCAGTGCCAGGCAGTTCACACAGACTTATGTTACTTGGGTCCTTGGCTTGTGCAATGGGGTGACCACGTGTCCCAATTTACAGAAGACAATTCGACAACATCTTCTGTTAGAACAGCTTTTTTGTCCAACTTGGGTCTAATATAAAGAACCCTAAGAAACTAGAGCTGGAACCTGAGAGCTTCCCATCAACAGTTCACATGTGGCCAACAAAATCTTCAGGCACACGGATTATTTAATACCAGTTGCCTTGACTATGTTCAGATCCATTGTAGTTCTATTAAAATGAAACAAATCTGTCTCTGTTCTTTTTTTAAGCAGTGATACATCTCCTCTTTTTAGGCAATGCATCTGTGGCTGCATTGCTGGTACAGAAAAATACCACATCCTCATCTTTTCCCCCAGCCCTCGGCTGTGAATAAAAAGACCTGTGTGAAGCTGGAGTAACAGCCTCCCTGTGAAGTCTCTTGTGATTGAGCAAGCACTCATCCCATATGTCTTGAGCCATCTGATCCCATCTGTCACCAAAGACAGCACCTGAATGGCAAAGAAAGGAAGGACACCAAGTTCAATTCACTTCAGGCTGCCAGAGAGAGACAGGCTGTATTTCAGTGAATGCTTGGAAAACAGAAAACATATGTAATGAAGAGAGGATTGCTGGCAAGCTCTCCGTGATTGTCAGTCACAGGTTCTGCTTTTTATAGCTTCCAGTATGTGAGATCGGGGTTAGTTGTCCTATAAACAGATTGAGAACAATCCAGAGACATATTCACAGCTGAATGTTCAGCAGCTACATTCCCCAGAACCCTATGAACATCCATGGGCTTGCTCCACTATGAATGGATATTTGCCACCCACATCAGGTCCTCCAGAAACCCCATTGGCCTATGCTACAGCTTCCACTTGGTACAAAGCACCAGAAATCAATTATAGCCCCAAAGGATTCTCAGTGTGCATGTTCCACCACCTCTTTCCAGTTTAAGAGGACTTCAAAGTATTGTACTCAGAGTTTGGCAGTTCCTAGCTATGGTGGTCACATGAGAGCATGTGGCTTGCCCAAGTGCACCCAGGCAATCGAACCCTGGTCTCCAGGGTCATCGTTCTACACTCAAACCACAATATCACAACTATAGCAACAGTAAGTGAGAAATGGGTGACATCTTCAAGCAGGTTTTTAAAATTTCCTACAGAATATCCAATCTTTGATAACCATAACAACATCAGTTAAACTGCAATTTTATACATATTTACCTGGAAGGAATCAGAACTTGGAAACAGGGGACAGGAGAACAACAACTCCCAGAATCTCCCAAACAGCATGGCCATGTATTGCATCATAAACCATCTTCAAAATTTAAACTGAATTAGGCAAATCTTAGGCCTGAAGTTGCATCTTGATCCATTTGGACTTAATTTCACAAGCTCTTTACAACTTTTGATAACAACTGTTGTACTGTTTTACTGTACTAGTTTTTTTTCCCTATTTGATGTCTGTCCCTTTTTATTTTATGCTTGAGTTTTCTAAAATTTAATTTTACAAGCTCTCTCTTCAGATTCCAGCCATTACATGGGAAGGAAGGCAAAGGAGATGGCAGAAAAGAGAGAAGGAGAATGGGTAAGTTTAACTACACTTGTCTCTGGAGGATACATCCCTCCACCAAATTATGGTGAAGGAATGAGACCCTTGACAATCTGCCCTGACTTCAGCCTTCTATAATATGCATCTGTACAAAGAATAAAAGACTCATTCTTTGTCTAATACAACCCAGATTAAGCATCCTTGTGGGTTGTTGGGTTTTCTCCCCCTTCAAATTAAGATGTCCACAAATCAGCACTTGTCATCTCAACATTTGATTGTGAGTCACAATACATCTGTTTTACACCCACAGTCACAGCTCAAGCTATTTGATCTAAGAATATGGTATGTGAGGTCTTGCCTTTTGTTTGAGCTGCTTCTGAAACTGTGTGCAAAGAGGACCAGCAATCGACAAGAAAATCTGTAGACAGTGGCTGCACCCACACTGCAGAAATAATTGGTTTGACACCAGTTTAACTGCTGTGGCTCAATGCTATGGAGTTCTGGAAATGGTAATTTGTTGTGGCACCGGAGCTCCGCAATGCTATGGAGCGGAGCTCTGGTACCACAACAAACTACCATTCCCAGAACTCCATAGCATTGAGTGACTACAGTTAAAGTGGTGTCAAACTGGATTATTTCCACAGTGTGGATGCAGCCAGTATCTGAGTAACTCTCAGGAGGGATGGCTGGCAACTACTTGGTCACTCTATGAAACAGCTGTTGGGTAGCTTTGGCCTGAACAACTTCCCTCATGAATCAAAGAACTTGACAAGTCTAAAGCCTAGTTAGCAGCTGGTTGGAATGTTATGTTGCCGTTGTCTGCTTTCAAGTCATTTCCAACTTATGGTAACCCTAAAGTGACGCTATCATGGCGTTATCTTGGCAAGAGGAGATTTGCCATTGCCTTTCCCAGAGGCTGAGAGAGTGTGACTTGCCCAAGGTCACCCAGTGGGTTTTATGACCAAGCCAAGAATTGAACCATGGTCTCCAAAGTCCAACACTCCAGAGTCCAACACCACTCCATACTGGCTGTCAGAGGGCTGAGGTATATCCCACTCTATTTGGGCATTATCCCCAACAACTTAAAACAATATTCAAAGTAGGTGAACTTAAACACTGTTAGAACAGGTTTCCTGAAACTAAAGCAGTCATATATTACTGAAATGTTAGTAGCAGCCAGGAATGTTCATGTAAAAATGGAATATGCACATGCTTTGTCCTTTTCCAAACTTGAATAATCCTCAAGTTGTGAAGATGGGAAGAATACATTCCACAGGGGCAGCCAGGTAGGTGTCTCTCTGCTTTCGGAATGCAACCTGCATTTACTAGCAGACAGCCAATGTTCATTAGAAAACAGATACCTTTCAGAGAAGGAAAAGAGTAGAATGAGGAGTGAAGTTTAACAGGTTTTTTCCAATGGTAGCTTCTAGAGATCTTCTGGCAGGATTGAAGCTCCACAGAGGAATAATTGATTGCAAAAATAACCCAAAGCCTGGGAGGATTGCAAAATGGGGAGCAGCAGAGGGGGTCTGCTGTTTTCTTGCAGGGAAATGCTCCTGTCAAGTCTGTTGATTCCATCTTTGGGAAACACATTTGTTCCTATTGCAGGGAGATGCAAGAATCTAGAAGCAAGTTTAATGTACACTGCAGAGCAGTCAGTGGAAAACTCTGCTAGTTAAACAGTGACATCTACAGCCATGTTTCAGGGAATGGATTTCTCTGCAGTGCGGACACCAGCAGTGGGCCCTCCCTGCGAATGAATGAAGGGCATTTCTGCATCCAGAATGAAACAGCCCTGCTTCCTAGTCACGTCCAGGCAGTATCCAAGTTAACATAAGCCTTGGGATGTGTGAGTGTGAACTGTCAAGCTCAGTAAGTCAGAGCTAGGGAACATTCAGTATTAACTGATGCTCTTTAAGAACAAACTAGTCACGTCTCAAAATAAGAAGCAAACACATTATCTGCAAAAGGAAGACTGCCCACCTGCAAAAAAAATGCATGAAAAGTTAGATATAACTAGAACTATAATAAACTCTGTTATCACCCCTATAGAGAATATTGTATTCACTGACACAGGTGTGTCTGCTTCTAAGCCTCTTATCCAAATTCTAACTATTGATGGACAACATTGAGGCTTCTCCTCTCTCTTCTTACAACTCTTTATCCTTAAGCACAACATCATCTAGTAGTCAACACAACCTTTCAGATGAAGACCATCCTCTGTAATGTACCATAGATGACAACCCAGTTTAAGAACATAATGTATCAGTTATTTATTTGAATAAATTATTTTCACCTGTCCATCTGCCAAGACCTTTGAAGCAATGTACAACACCACTTCTGTGTGCATACTATCTTGTACTTGGCATTTGCTTCCATAGATAGCAAATACAGGCATCATGAAAGAATAAAACAGTAGCAGCAAACTATGGAGCATGCACTACTTCTGTGGAAGGCAGAGGACAACTCCAATTATCCTAATCAGAATGCCTTCTCTACCAGAGCTTGGAGATTTTACTATAACTTCTAGCAACCTCAAGCAGCACGGACATTGATTCTGGGAGTTGTGGAGCAAAAAAGTAACCTTTCCAAGCTCTGCTCTCTACAGCCATCAGCCATCATGGCTGATGATTAATTGTTAATATTCAGCAGGCAATGAATAAATCTCGCCTCCATCCACTGAAAAACATTGTCCTTGAGAAGATTTGAGGCACTGAAGTTCCAGGTGTGATACAAAGTTGACTTGTTCCAGTTATGGCTATTTGCACATCTAGCCAGGTTGCTGGAGAATGAGAGGTGGGAAAGCACTTGTCTTAAAGATCTAGGAGCTGGCTTTTCATATATGCCTGGAGGTCATGGACTCTAAGCCAATACTTCTCAACCTCTCTGGGCCCAAACAGACAGGCCAAAATAAAGCTGCTTCAGGTCACTTTGGAGGTATGCTGTTTCAATGACACACACATCTTAAGAGGCCAGAAGCTGCGCCAAAGCAACCCTCCAGTTCTTAGAACTGGAGCATGGCTTTGGTACGGCTTCCAGCCTCTTATGACACATGTATCATTTAAACAACTTACCTCCAAAGTGACCTGAAACAGCTTTATTTTGGCCTGTGTTCAGGCCCTAAGATATGGGGGATTGGCAACTCTTTCCCCCCCGGTGTGCCAGCGTTAGCCATATTTGTGGTCATTAGAGTACAGTTGTGGGTCTTTTTCCTGGAAACTCACCAGGGACCAGCAGCCAATGGCTTGGAGTCTGGCACCAGTTCAGGGACCATTGTGAGAAGCGCTACCCTGTGTTGAAGTTCTCCACTGTGGGAACAGAATGCTGGACCAGACAGGCCTTTGGTTTTACACTCTGCTTATGCTTTAATGGCAGAGAATATTTCTTTCTTTCCAAACCATCAGGCTTCTCTCAGGTTTTGACTGACTACCACCCCAGCTTTCTAATTGGCAGCCAATTCAATTTTCCAATTGACTGGAAATCTTTTATAAATATCTTGGGCCTGCTATAGTCCTGAGCGTTCATTCCACTCTTGATATTTTTCAAGTATGTCGAGATTTCCTTGCTGTGCTCCATCCTCAAGAGCATGGAGAACTTACTTCTGGGGGCTTCAGCTCCCAACATCTCCCAGGATTCTGGGAGTTGCGGCCCCAGAAAGTAGCTTCTCAAAGCTCTACCATTGATGCTTATCCTTCCAATAGTCTTTGAAGATGCACTTTGATCACCATACCAGCTTCCATTGTATAGCTCTTTCCTCTTCTTATATTCCTTTTTAAAGAAAAGGAACAGATGACAGAAATTCCTGCTAATTATACCGCTTCCAGCAGACGGCAGAACTTTTCGTCATACTGTTAATTAGATCACTAATTGCATTTAGGGAGGAAAAAGTTTAATTCAATAACTCACAAGGTAAGGAAGCACATTAAATGACAGCTACAATTGCATCGCTCAGTGGGAAAGCTTCTGCTTTGTATGCTAAAAGTCCCAAATCCAGAAGAGCAGCTTTTACCAGACCTGGGGCTCTTTAGATGTGTTGAAATGTGTTGAAATTCTCCAGCCATCATGGCCAATGTATTCTCCCATTGGATTTGGGGATGTATCAGCTTGTGCATACATCAAACCAATTTTCCCATTTCAAACCATCCATAATCTCTAGAAGTTCCACCATGACTCTAGAACACATACAGAACCTTCCATGAGAGGAGAGAAGAGGTGTCAAGGGCTCCCCTAACATTAGAGGGGGCTTCTAAACAGGAGCTGGCAGAACTCTAGCCAACATTCAGATGCAAGGTATGAGAGACTTCCATCAAATGTCCTTCTCATAAGAAGAACCCTATGAATGCGGAGTCCTTAATTTATAAGAAGCCCTCTGCTGCAGCTAGTACTTCTCTTAACCAAGTAAGACCTGGCCTGCCTTACTGACACTTTTGGAGGCATGGGTTAGTCCGGCTTCTGAATCTCATGCAGAACCCCTTTGTTCTGGAGGATCAAACCCTCAGCCATTTCTCCTAAGGGTCCAAGATCTTCTCAAATCATAAGGTCAGGCAGTTCTGGAGTAGGATCACTGATTTTTAAAGGTTCTGTGTCTATTTCTGAAGAGGACACTTTCAATAGAGAGTATGGCAATTCTATTTCCCTTCATGAAACGTTGCCCAGTATATGCTCCTCTATTCTTCTTTTCTTTTCTTCTATCCTTTAGTCTCCTTTTGTTTTCTAGTCACAAAACAAAGTGTTAGCAAAAGAGCCAGAGCCAGAGCCCTCACAAGTAGTTTAGCTCTGTAAATAGAACACTTTACTGCTGGGATGAAAACATACATAGACATATATATTCTGAAAAACAAGAAAGGTAATGCTTATTACAGGAAATACAGTGGTGTCAGGAAAAGTATACTTGAAACCAAATAAGGTTAAGATACAGGGAGCCATGCTGGCTCCCAGTCTTCCAGAAATGAAGGCAAGAGGTCTTATTTCCAAAGAAAGAGATCAGAGTATGAGAGGAGGAAGAGACATCCATGAATCTCAGATAGCAGTAAAGAGTCGAAAGAAAGTCAGCATAGGTCAAAGCAGACAAAAGACAGTCTAGGAAACCAGAGGAAGTCCATCTACCTACTTCCCATCAATCCTACCCATATAAATGCATGAATCTTCAGTACACAAAGTTGCATACAGTATTAGAATCATAGAATCATAGAATAATAGAGTTGGAAGAGACCACAAGGGCCATCCAGTCCAACCCCATTCTGCTATGCAGGAAATCCAAATCAAAGCATCCCCAACAGATGGCCATCCAGCTTCTGTTTAAAGACCTCCAAGGAGGGAGACTCCACTACACTCCGAGGAAGGAGTGCATTCCACTGTCGAACAGCCCTTACTGTCAGGAGGTTCCTCCTAATGTTGAGGTGGGATCTCTTTTCCTGTCGCTTGCATCCATTGCTCCGGGTCCTGTTCTCTGGAGCAGCAGAAAACAAGCTTGCTCCCTCCTCAATATGACATCCCTTCAAATATTTAAACAGGGCTATCATATCACCTCTTAAACTTCTCTTCTCCAGGCTAAACATCCGCAGCTCCCTAAGTTGTTCCTCGTAGGGCATGACTTCCAGACCCTTCACCATTTTAGTCACCCTCCTTTGGACATGCTCCAGTTTCTCCACATCCTTTTTAAATTGTGGTGCCCAGAACTGGACACAATATTCCACGTGGGGCCTGACCAGAGCAGAATAGAGTGGCACTATTACTTCCCTTGATCTAGAGACTATACTTTTATTGATGCAGCCTAAAATTGCATTGGCCTTTTTAGCTGCTGCATCGCACTGTTGACTCATGTTCAACTTGTGGTCTACTTGGACTCCTAGATCCCTTTCACATGTAGTTTCATTCAGCCACGTGTGAACCATCCTATATCTGTGCATCTCATTTTTCCACCCTAAGTGCAGTACCTTACATTTCTCCATGTTGAATTTTATTTTGTTAGCTTTGGCCCAGTTTTCTAGTCTATTCAGGTCATCTTGAATTTTGATCCTGTCCTCTGGGGTATTAGCTACTCCTCCTAATTTGGTGTCATCTGCAAATTTGATGAGTATGCCCCCAATTCTGTCCTCCAAGTCATTGATAAAGACGTTGAATAGCACTTGGCCCAGGACAGACCCCTGTGGGACCCCACTGGTCACTTCTCTCCAGGATGAAAAGGAGCCATTGTTGAGCACCCTTTGGTGCTTTGGGTTCGGCCAGTCAACCAATTACAAATCCTTGTAACAGTTGCCTTGCCTTGCCCACATTTTACAAGCTTGTTTGCAAGAATGTCATGGGGAACCTTGTCAAAGGCCTTACTGAAATCAAGATATACTATATCCACAGCATTCCCTTCATCTACCAAGCTAGTAATTTTATCAAAGAAAGAGATCAGATTTGTCTGGCATGACTTCTTTCTCTGAAACCCATGTTGACCTTTTATGATTATAGCATTGCTTTCTAGATGTTCACAGACATTCTGTTTAATGATCTGCTCTAGAATCTTTCCTGGTATTGATGTCAGACTAACTGGACGCTAATTGTTGGGATCCTCTTTTTTCCCCTTTTTGAAGATGGGGACAACGTTTGCCCTCCTCCATTCTGCTGGGACTTCTCTTGTTCTCCAGCAGTTTTTAAAGATTATTGCCAATGGCTCCGATATTACATTTGCCAGTTCTTTTAATACCCTTGGATGGAGTTCATCTGGTCCTGAAGACTTAAATTCATTTAGATTAATAAGGTGTTCCTCTACTATCACTTTACTTATTCTGTGCTGAAATTCCCCTATTCTGTCCTCTGCTCCATTATCCTCAGGTTGAGCACCCTTTGCCTTTTCTGAGAAGACTGAGGCAAAGAAGGTGTTGAGTAATTCTGCCTTTTCTCTATCTCCTGTTAGCATTTTGCCATCTCCTCCACACAGTGACCCTACCGTTTCCTTCTTCTTCCTTTTGCTGCGGACATATCCAAAAAAACCCTTTTTATTGTTCTTAACCTCTCTAGCAAGCCTGAGTTTATTTTCCGCTTTAGCTTTTCTGAAGGGAGCAAAAGCTGGAGTCTTATTGGCCATAGACTGATTGAAACAATTCTTTGCATTTATGTCAACACTTGAAACCCATTTATTTAACAGGTAAATTGCATTTATTTAACAGATCAACTCTAGTTGGGACTATTCAGGACAAAGTCCTGTATGAACCCAAAGCCTGCTATACAGAAAAGTGTGCCCATAGGTTCTCTGCATAATGTATCATTCTGCCCTTGACTCTTTGTAAACTATGGTAAATGCATGCTATTACATTTGCCAGTTCTTTTAATACCCTTGGATGTAGTTCATCTGGTCCTGAAGACTTAAATTCATTTAGATTAATAAGGTGTTCCTCTACTATCACTTTACTTATTCTGTGCTGAAATTCCCCTGTTCTGTCCTCTGCTCCATTATCCTCAGGTTGAGCACTCTTTTCCTTTTCTGAGAAGACTGAGGCAAAGAAGGTGTTGAGTAATTCTGCCTTTTCTCTGTCCCCTGTTAGCATTTTGCCATCTTCTCCATGCAGTGGCCTTACCATTTCCTTCTTCTTACTTTTGCTGCGGACATATCCAAAAAAGCCTTTTTTATTGTTCTTAACCTCTCTAGCAAGCCTGAGTTCATTCTGCGCTTTAGTTTTTCTGACTTTACCCCTACATGTGCTTGCTATTTGTTTGAATTCCTCTTTGGTGATTTCCTCATTTTTCCATTTCTGATGCATGTTCTGTTTAAAGCTTAGCTCAGTTGAAAGTTCCTTAGTAATCCATCCTGGTTTCTTGAGACACCTCCCATTTTTCTTCCTCATTGGAGCTGTTTCAAATTGTGCCTTCAGTATCTCCCTTTTAAGAAAGTCCCATCCGTCTTGAACTCCCTTATCTTTTAGTATTTCTGACCATGGAATCCCCCTCAATACTTCTCTAAGTTTACTGAAATCCGCTCTCCTAAAGTCTAGGATGCGTGTCTGACTCTGCCTGGCTTCTCCTTTCCACTGTATAACAAACTCCAGGAGAACATGGTCACTTCCACCTAAGGTTCCCACCCCTTGTACTCCGTTAACTAGGTCATCCCTGTTGGTTAGGATCAGATCCAAAATAGCTGACCCCCTTGTTGCCTCTTCCACCTTTTGGACAATGAAACTGTCTCCAAGGCAAGTGAGGAATTTGCTAGACCTTGCGGATTTGGCTGAGTTTGACTTCCAGCAAATATCAGGATAGCTGAAGTCACCCATTACTACTACATCTCTCCTTTCTGAGTGTGTGGTCATCTGTTCTAGAAAGGCATCATCCAATTCCTCCATCTGACTCGGGGGTCATCCTTGTTGTTTCCCTCCCCTTTAATTTTTATCCAGATGCTTTCCACCTGGCTTCCAGGATCGATGTCCTGGATCTCTTCACTGGTGTAAATGTCCCTGACATATAAGGCTATTCCTCCTCCTTTCCTGTTGGCCTATTTCTCTTGAAAAGGTTATACCCCTCTATTCCTACATTCCAATTATGAGACTCATCCCACCAGGTTTCAGTGATGCCTATTATATCATATTTGCTTTGTTGTATTAGGAGTTCAAGTTCAGCTTGCTTATTTCCCATACTCTGTGCATTAGTGTAGATACATTTAAGACCATGTGTTCTCTTTACTTGCTGCCTGTGCTAACATTTTTTTCTCCCACTGTTGGGTCTTTTCACTGTTTGTCTTGTGTCCTCTATGACAGTTTGGCTATTTTCTCTATCCCTTTTGTCTCCCTCCCCCACATAACTCAGTTTAAAGCCCTCCTGATCAAATTCTTGAGGCTATTGGCAAAAACGTTTCTGCCAATTGGCGTGAGATGCAACCCATCCCTTTCCAGAAGTCCTTCCTCATGGAACGTCAGTCCATAATCCAAGAATCCAAACCGTTCTTGGCGGCATGATCTACGGAGCCAGTTATTCACCTTTGCTATTTTCTTCTCCCTTCCTGGACCATGCTCTTCAACTGGGAGAAAAGATGAGATGACAACCTGTGCATCCACCTCTTTCAACTTCCTACGCAAAGCCTCATAATCCCTTATGATATTCTGAAGACTGTGCCTTGCAGTATCATTGGATCCCAAATGAACCAAAAGAAAGTCTTGTCAGCCTCTCTGTCACATTATGGATCTTTGCCCCAGGGAACAACACACTTCCTGGGACATATGGTCAGGCCTGCCAACCACTGGTTCAGTGCCTCTCAGCAAGGAGTCCCCTACGACCACCACACGCCTCCTCCGAGGCTTAGCAGCGACTGTTCCCTTTGGTGGTACTCCCAGGACCCCCTGCTCTGTTCCTGAAGTCTGTCCATGCTGCTCTTCCTCATCATCTCTGATAACAGACAGAAATTCAAATTGATTCTGTAGCTGCAAACTCCCAGAACGTTCCCTGGCTTTCCTAGTTGTGTGTGTGACTTTCCTCCAACCATCTACTTCTGTAGTATGTGAAGTGACCTCCTCCTCCCCAGCAACTTCCTCTGTGTGTTTCCCATTCAGGACCATCTGGTCCATTCTGGTCAGGAAAACCTCTTGCTCCCTATGATGCTGAAGTGTAGCTACCTGGGCCTCCAGCTGCTGTACTTTCACTTCTGAGAGGGCCACCAACTTGCACTTAGTGCAGGTGAAGTTCCCCACATCTCTAGGCAAGAATACAAACATCCCACAAGTCTTGCAGGTGACTGCAGCAGGGCCTTCAGTGTCCATACTGAAAAGTCTTAAGGAGCACTGAACAAGACTGTGGGCTTCCCCTGCTAAACACCAGTGTAAAGAACCCCTGCGGGCCTCTGTTAAAGAGCTCAGTCAACTGGGACTCTAGTTATGTACTGTGCTCCTGGCTACTAGTTAGTTCAGAGGCAAGTCTCTGTTGCACGTTCTCTGAGCAAAGTTCCCACAAGCCCTTTAAGGAAAAAAGGGAAAGGAAAATGTGGAAAATTAAAGGAGAACCCCTCCAACAATGTTCTCAGGTCAGCTTTTCCTCTGTTCTCCAAAACCTCCTTGACTATACAAGAAAAATTTAAAATCTGTGCGCCATTAGGTGCACACCTCTCCCAGCCTTCTGTAGAATTAGGCTTCTAGCTCCTCCCACAGCAGCAGCCCAAGTTTAAAAGTTTAGATCTCACCAAGCACAAGGACAAAGAAGACCAGCCTTTCCTCCTTGGAGAAATGAACTAGAATCCTCTTTGCCTGAAATAGAATCATTCACAATAATGATATCACTAGAGGGCCATGCGTTAGGCACCGCAAGCAGCCATATCAGATGGCAAAAGGAAGGTAAGGAACAATGGAAAGGAGCTGGAGGATCTTGCTTTGGGTTCCTCCCTAATTTACTGCTATTACGGGCAGTAGAGCTGCTATCCTGCCATTTGAAAAGTGGTGTTGGAAAAGAATGCTGAGGATACCATGGACAGCCAAAAAGACAAACAAATGGGTCCTTGAGAAGATGGATCCTGAAATCCCTCTGGCAGCCAAGATGACCAAACTAAGGCTGTAGTACTTTGGCCACATTGTGAGAACACATGGATTATTAGAAAAGATCATAATGCTAGGAAAGACAGAGGGTAGTAGAAAGAAGACCACACACTAGATCAGTGGTCCCCAAGCTGTGCTCTTTAAGGGATTTTGGACTTCAGCTTCCAGAATCCCAGACTATTGGCCAACATGGCTGAGGCTTCTGGGAGCTAAAGTCCAAAATCTCTTAAAGGGCACATTTGGGGACCATTGCGCTAGATGGGTTGAGTCAATCAAGGAAGTCATGGGCCTGAAAATACAGGACTTAAGCAGAGCAGTGGAAGGCAGGGGTCTTGGAGATGTCTCATCCACAGGTGCTGGGGCCGCCTTAGGGGCAGTTAACTATATATATATATATATATATATATATACACAGTGCTACCTCGGGTTACGAAATTAATTCGTTCCGCGGCGCCGTTCGTAACCCGATACATTTCGCAACCCGAAAAGGCTTTCCGTTAGCGCTGGAAAGCCGCTAGCCGCTAGCCGCGCTTTGAATTTCGCGCCGAAATGAATTTCGTAACCCGAAAAATCTTTCGTTACCCGGAACAGTTTTTTCCAATCTAACTTTTTCGTACCCCGGAAATTTCGTAAAGCGATCAATTCGTATCCCGGGGTACCACTGTATATATATATATATCCTAGCCATCTGGACCTCCAGACATTTGACCCTACAATCTCATCAACCCCACCCAGCATGACCAACAGGAGCCCAGGTGGCGCAGTGGTTAAATGCCTGTACTGCAACCACTCACTCAAAACCACATGGTTGCGAGTTCAAGACCAGCAAAAGGGCTCAAGCTTGACTCAGGCTTGCATCCTTCCAAGGTCGCTAAAATGAGTACCCAGATTGTTGGGGGCAAATTAGCTTACAGTTATAAACCACTTAGGCGGTATAAAGCAGTATATAAATGAAGCTTGTTTATTTGTTTGTTTGTTTGAGGGAATTTGGTAGTTCTCTGGAAAGCCAAAACATGTAGCGGGGCTAAGGTTCACCCTCTCATGTTATCTCTGTATACACAGGCAATATATCTCTGAAGACCTGTTGCTTAGACATTCTGGTTTATGGCTGTAAGTGCCCAACAGGGCTAAGGAGTACACCAAACACATAGTTCCATGCAGGTGTCAAGAGAGGGATTCAGAAACAATCTGGAGTCCATAGAGGTGTGCAGAAGTTCAAAGGAGGAGACAAAAGATAGTGTAACATAACTAATGTGGACAGCAGAACAAAGCCCATTTATTTATTTGTTTGTTTGTTTGTTTGTTTGTTTATTATCCCACTTCCCCCCCCCCTTTATGGAATCAAAAGCAGCTCACACCATACATTAAAACAATACTGCTAAAACGGCCTGAAAAACAAAGATTTTTTAAAAATCATTAAACATAATCCCCTTAAAAGCATTAAATCAAAACGGATGAAAGCACATTACCCATCAGAACAAGGAACACCCAGAAGAGAAGCCAGAGGAATATGCCATGGTCAAGCTGCCAGGATAAAGCAGGAATCAAAGAAATGCTAAGAGCAGGGAACAAGAAGGCAAAAATGACATGTTGTTCTCAACACCAAATGTTGAAGCAGAGTGTGTTTATATGAAGTGGTAATCAGGCATGGCCAGCAGCTCCAGCAGCACCTACTTATTGTTGTTATATGCCTTCAGATGGAGTCCAATTTATGGCAACCCTACAATACGGTTTCCTTGGCAAGATTTATTCATAGGGGGCTTACTATTGCCTTCCTCTACAGTTGAGATTGTGTAACTTGCCCAAGGTCACATAATAGGCTTCCATGGCTGAGCAGAGATTCAAACTCCAGTTACCCAGAATCCCAGTCAACACTCAAACCACTGTACCATGCTGGCTCTCCTATTGCCTAGTCCCAAAATTGATTCAGCACCTCAACAGCTTCTGTAGGAGGGTTCTCCAGTCAGAACATAACATCTGCCTTTGTTTTCTTCCCACAAGGTAATACTTATCTCTGCTGCTAATATCAGGAATCAATGAAGATTATCACACTAGGGCTTACCGTCTGTCAATTACCGCTGAAACGTTGGGGAAGCACGCGTCTATGAACGCCTGGCACACTTCCTCAACATCATGGAATCGTCGGCTCTCTCTAGCATTACTGAATCGTTCAGGGAGAGTGAATTAATTGAAACTTTGTGTTAAGAGGAAATTCACTCTCCCTGAACAATTCCATGACGCTAGAGGGAGCTGACGATTCCATAATGCTAAGGAAACGCACCAGGCTTTCATACATGCACGCTTCCCCAACGATCCAGGGATGACTGAGAGATGGTAAGTCCTAGTGTAATAATCTTCATAGAGACAATAGAAGTGGGTCAGGATGGCATCCCAGCAATTTGTGAATTTTTGGATTGCCAAATTCCTGGTGAACTTTTCCAGAGAAAACCCAAACTGCTCTTTGTTGACTATTTTGTCCTGTATGCACTTCAGATATGACAACATTCCATTCATTCAGTCTTGGCAATCTAAGATCCAGGAGCCAAATGAAACTCACAGAAGACTACAAGCTGCCTTCTTGTGAGGATAGATCTGGAGGCAGCACCTAAGTCCACTTTTTACCATGTCGCCATCATAAGTCTTGAATTCGGTACACATGAGCTCAGCAAGCAGATGCTGCATTGTGCCAGTAAACATCAAATAATCCTAAGAAGTTCTGTATATGGCCAGCCTGGGATTGCTTTTCTGCTACACAAAGGCCTCTCCTTTTTTTGTTTTTTCACCACCTCAAGGCTATTAAGCACCCATCCCTCTTGCCCTGTCTCTATCGGTAGTAGTTCAAATGTACTTTTGATATAATAGGAGAGTGTGTGGGACTTGGTTCCTTTCATGAGTTATTTTTAAAAACCTGAGTTCTCTTAGCAGTAACAGCGACAGTCATAACAGAAGCAAACACGTAAAACTGCTCTTCCAACTTGCCAGTGGAGAGATAATACATTTATTAAAATTTGACGGGACAGTCAATCTCCCACCGTTATTCTAATCGCATTTATTAACTACAGAGTTAATAATGCAATGGGAATAGAAAATCCAATTTGGCAAATGCCTGGTAGGATGCCTTTTCAAGAGGATTTGGGGGGGGGGGGGATTATGCATTTTTCTCTGGTACAGAATCTGAGAGATGAAAGATAACAAATGACAAGAAAGATGGGATTCTAGCAACAGAATGTTTTTGAACTGGCTTGATGGGTGTAGTCACAGACCATAACGTTGCCTGCAAGAACAAATACGCCGATTGCCAGACTGCATGAGAGTTACTTTTTTAGACTACAATTCCCAGAATCTTCCAGCCAGCAGAGCCAGTGAGGACACTAAACAAGTACACTACAAAAAATAACTTCTCCATGCTCTGCAGACTGTGCAGTGCCTTTCCCCATGGATCCATGGTTCACAAAGGCCTCTGGAATTTTAAGGGCTGATTTCAGGGGAAATGTCTTATGGTAGTTTAAATACCTTTAATACTTTAATAATAATTCCACAATTGGCTTATAGGTGGCTCTTCAAAATAAAAGAGGACTCTTTTATCTCTCTCTACCACAGTTATACAGAGTCTGCATAACATGTAGCCAAGCTGCTACCTTGTTGGAGTTTCCATATTTAAAGGCTGTGTACAGTGGGCCCTTGGTATTGGCTGAGGTTTGGTTCCATATATATATATATATATATAGAGAGAGAGAGAGAGAGAGAGAGAGGGAGAGCCATGGATGCTTGAATCTGTGGATAAAGAATCCATGGATATGGAGGGCTGACTGTACTTCTGGGTACCTTATAATGGGTGCAAATAACAGGGGAAGAAACCATGGCCTTCATTCCTTTTCTGTAAGTTTCCAAAGGGATCTACTTGGTTACTTTTTAGCAACAAGAAACTGGCTTATATTTTTAGATTTCTGTACCACTTTATCCTTACAACAATCCTGTAAGATTAGTCAGGTTGAAACAGAGGTAGAGGGAAAAAAATTAAATTTCTTTAAAAAGATCCCATTTTATGAAATTTTCACTTTAAGCACATGAAACAATGCATATGGTAATACGTTTATTATGTGTATATGATACTGTAATTTAAAGGTATAGTTTTAATTTTGCTAGTTGTTTATGTCTCAACTATTACCATTATATTCAACAATATACAGGAATTATGATTTATGAGTAACATTAATATAAAAAACATTACTTAGGATTCTGTATGGTGTGGTATGGGAGGGGGTCAATAGGGGGGATGACACCAGGAGTTACAGCGCCAGGTGACACCAACCCTAGTGATACCACTGCATCAGGTTACAGGCTCTTTCCTCTGGTGTAGGTTTGGGGATCCTCTGGCCCTCCAGATGTTGTTGGGTTCCCATCAGACCCAGTTACATTGGCCATTGCTTGGAGATTCTTGGGATTGTGCTCCAAACCAACAGTGAGCTTGGCATAAGGTATAGAAATACATAAGGAACCATGATGTATGATGAGAGTGAAATGAGCCCATATCATAGAGAAGAGAAATAATAGAATACAGGAAAAAATTCCAAGGGTGTACAGGCTCATTCAAACTGTTTAACATTTGTTCTGTTTCCATCTCTCTTCTTGCTAGCCATCACAGTGATCTGCTCCTAATAGTTCTTTACTACCAAAAGTCCAAAGCTGTTCCATGCTATAAATACAAGTTAAAGACAGAGTTCAGCTTGGAAGAACATGGCTGTCAAATAAAACCAAGGTCAGAAGAGATGAGAAATGAAGCTGTGGTCGTGATGTAAAGCTGCCGACTGAAGGCTGACTGCTTCATTACACAATCAGCACAAATTTTTAGTGCCAAGAACAATCTTTTACATAGTTTATTTCCTTCAGAAAGTTGAAGCAATATTTCTTTTACTCCAATTTTGATCTGAATTTTAAAAACCTAAATCTAATGAAACAAAAGGGAATGTTCTTTATAGGCAGTGTACTTGTCTGTAGGCCTTGCAATAGTTGCTTTGATCAATTCAAAAGTTCTGATTTTAACCCATAAAGCACTGAATCTTTATCTGAATCTTTACCTAATATCTGTCAGCCTGAAATCAGAGGCTGGTACTTCAGGAGTGCCAACAGACATCATCCAGGCCCTTTTAGCCTTTATTTATTCAGGTGTTCGTTTTAAAAAATGATGTGCTGCCTTTTAGGGCAGTGTCCTCCCAAAGCTGTTTCCAGAAATAAAGGAGAACAATCACAATCAAAAAGAAAAGGCATGGAAATCAAAATGCCATACAACTTGCCCAGTTAAAAAAGAACAAGCATTAAACAGCCACAGATGTGTTGAATTTAACCAGTATGGACACTTTTGTTCATTTTACACTGGATAAGAACTTTCCAACATTTGCCTATTCTTCATAAATGGAATAGAAATAATGTGAGATTTAGAAATATGCATGTGAGAGAAAGTCGAAGTGACAGCACCATCCATTCCTTCCCTTACATTCATTTCATAGGCAAATGGGCAACTATGTGTTCATTAAACCAGAGCTTGGAAATTACTTTTAAAATTAAGTCGTTACAGTTATCGCTCCAGGTAGCAGTAGTCAGAAACTGATATAGATGTTATTTTAAAGCAATACAATGCTTACCTGTTTGGCCAAAATAACTAGATTAATGACTTTTAATTATAATAAAGTGAATGCTACAAGCTGCTGTGTTATGGTGCAAAACGCTCTCCTCTCATCATCACCTCAGTACCTCCAACAGAGCAGATGCCAACACTTTATTGCTCCTCTTGCATTTAATGAGGTCACTCTCCAGCAATTAGAAGAGTAACTAACAGTTGCAGTTACACAAAAGGTACAATTATACATTACATTATGTTGTGTGCGTGTGTTAACTGCCCTCAAATCAGCCCTAACTCATGGTGACCCTATGGATGAGACATCTCCAAGATCTCCTGTCCTCCACTGCTCTGCTTAGACCCTGTACATTCAGACTTGTGTCCTCCCTGATTGACTCTATCTATCTAGTGTGTGGTCTTTCTAAGTTACAATCATAAGGTAATGTAGTGTATCCCCAATCTTTGGTGGAGGGGTTAATAGTGAGGAACTAGTTATTTCCTCCCACATTGTTTCTTTCCAGGTAAATAGTTATCTGCTTCCAAATGCTATTACAGTGTGCCCTTGCCTTATGTGAGGGATCCATTCCAGACCCCCCCCCCCATGTAAGGCAAGTTCCGCATATGCCCGAGCCCCATTGAAAATAATGGAGCTCATGTATGCAGCACCGCACAGTATGTGCACCATTTTCTGTACGTCATGCGGCTTTCAGTGTATGCTGAAAGCCGCATATGGCGCGGCTGCACTGTACTTTTTTGACTACAAAAAAGGGAGCCTTGGTGGCACAGTGGTTACATGCTAGTGAGTTCGATCCCAGGGCTCCAGGGTTGACTCAGCCTTCCATCCTTTCATAGGTCAGTAAAATGAGTACTCAGTTTGTTGGGGACAATTGGCTTACGGACTGTAATCTTCTTAGAGAGTTCTGAGTTCATTGTTAAGCAGTATAGAAATGTAAATGCCATTGCTATTGCTACAACTGCTTGAATCCTCAAAAAGTAATTTTTGCAGTCTCTGTGCATGTCTACTCTGGTCCTGACTGAAATATCTCTTAAAGATTAGAAATATATTAGAAGCACAAACTAGCTGGTGATGGGCCTTGCTCCCCAGAGAAAAGAACTTGTGTAAAGAAATGAGTGAGGACTGACAGCATCTTTGCCATTTCCTTTGAAAGGGGAATGAATAAACTTGATCACAGTATTTCCAGTAGAATTTATAACCCCTTTCCTCCTGCAGCTTCACATTAAACCTTAAAAGCTGTTCTAAGTAGTGCTGAGGGGAAAAACCTGTTCTAAAAAGGGCTGAAAAACCTGTGGAGCAAGTTTTTGGCACCTTGGGAAAAGTACACAGCAGGACATGCCTAGAAGCCAGGCAGAAGAAAGTAAGCAAAAGAGGAGAGCAACAACCATAGAGAACAACAACAGTAGAGAGGAGCAACACTTGGAGTGTTGGTCTACAGCATTGGTGAATTTGGAAGTCCAGGTATTTCCTGTACTGTACACAAACAATTATGACACAACCACATCTGGGCCCCCAAGGACCTGCCAAAAATATTGTCGTTTATGGAGATCAGTGTCAACAAATTAGTCCTAGTATTTTTCACCTCCATCAAGAGCAGGTCTTTTATAAGACAAGCAGAATCAAATTGTCCACTTGCAATGAGACCAAGCCAAAATACTTTGCATTACAACAAGGATGGATCATAACAAGGCATTGTTTCTGTGAAAATCTTGTTCCCCAGACCTCACTTGCAGTGAAGATTGCAGGAAATCTCAATGTGGGGAGAGTCTCAATGGGTGGGTGGCATGTGGTGCCATTCTTAATCACAAAGCCCAGCATTTTAAGCCTGAGATCCCTGGCTTCAACACTACATCCAGGGACAGGGTGTAATTTACCATTGTCAGCATCTTGCCAAAGCCTTCACCCCGAAACCTGGAGCCAGCTGTAGCATTCTGGATCTATGTCACTGAATGGGTTGCAAGCCCCCAGAAATCCGTCTCCGACTTGCTTTGAAACACCATTTTCCCCACAATCGGGGAATACAAATTAGAAGGTGTGATAAATAACCTTTTCTCTGCCTCGCATCCCCAATGCACCAATTTCTTCTTTGACACGTCAACCTCCTGACATAAAGTAAATTAAATTCCTTCTGTGGTGAGATAAAAAAAAAAATCCAAAACCAGCCACTGCTGTGTGTGTGCTATTTGCAAGGAAAGCACTTTCTAAAAAGCACAGAGTTTAAAAAAACACTCTCTGGAGCCATGGAGGCTATATTTCACCCTGCCATCAGGATTGCTATGACAGGCGTCTAAGTCCAGCAGTGGCCTCTCCAAACAGTTCTGCTGCACTCTGATGTGATGGCCTTTTGCAGAATGAGGTACAATACCTTTTGCCGTGTCTTTTTTTAAAAACTCCTTGTTCAAAATAAACTAGAAACTTTCCCCCATAAAAAAATCCCTCTTGAAGGTCAATGTGAATAATTGCCACTCTCTGAGCAGTGGGCAGGGCATGTAATCCCTTCCTTTGAGTGCCTTAGCAACACTACAGAATTCATGGAGGTGGCATGGAGGAAAAGTTACCCAACGATGGGCAGACTCATTTTTGATCTTGTCATATATATACAGTATATATTTTTCTGCTGCCTTGCTCCTTGCTGTGATGAATTGCATCATGCAAGGGGACACCGTTAACTCTTTCCGGTGTTAAATGCTATCAGAACAGGTTGCAATGCCACAAATGTCCTTTTAGCCCCTCAATAAAAAAAAGTTTACAGAACCAAGTGGAATCTGTAACAAGACATTGATTTGATTTGGTTTAATTTGATTTATACCTTCTCCCAACATGAGATGAACAGCATCTAAAATAATGTATAATGCAAAAGGGAAAAAGCATAAACAATCCAATTACAACACAGAAAACAGTAAAAACACACTCAAAGCAAAATAAAGAAGTTTATCGCATCAGTGCCTGAAACGTTTCTATTCTGTTCCCAAAACGTTTCAAGAGGTAACGTTATGGGAACAGATATTATCGCATTCCAAAATGTAAAACGTTCCGAGAACGTTACAGGAATACAATTTACCGCATTTGTCCTTATAGGAAGCGTGATAAGTATGAGAACGTTTCAATATTTGCGCATGCGTATTTGTAACAGTGTATTCTTGTTCATGAGTACCACATACACAGAACAAAAGGCTTTTACAGGGAGATATTTGTGCAAACACAACCTAATCTTTTTATATACACACATACATATAGACACACACACACACACACACACATATAGTGAGCAATCTATATATACAAAAATTGATGTGTGTGTGTGTATATATATATATATATATACATAATATGCATATATATTATATGTATATATTGTGTGTAATATATTTATATTATATATTATATATATATTGTATATATTTTGTATATATTACATATTAAAAATATGTATATTGTATATATATTGTATGTATACTTTTACACACACACACATATATATATATAAATGTTATACATATACATAAACATAGCGTTGCCATCCCGGGAAAAATGTAGGACAAGGTTTTAAAATGTAGGACTTTTAAAAAACATTTCCTGGCCAGGAATTTTTTTTAAAAAGGTGCTACATTTTTAAACCTTGTCCAAGGCCTCGCTGGGGCCTGGGAGACAGCCTCTCTCAAGCCCCAGCCAGGCTTTGGAGGACTCTGCGATCGCGGAGCCCCATGCAGGGCCAGGCTAAGGCTTGGAAAACAGAATGCAGGGAGGGAAGTCCTTTCAGCCAATCACAGCAAGGCAGAACATGGGAACGGAAGTAAGAACGGATTACATTACCGCTCTGACATTTCTTGGACCGTTTTAAAAACGTTTCCACAAGCTTGGATCACTTTCTCATCCGTTCCCTCCGAGGAACACATATGGAACGCTTTGAGGGGTATGTAGAACGCGATGGGAACCCGATGGGGACAGAAACGTGCGGTAAAGTTGAAAGTGTTCCGTTCCAATCGGGTTCCAAAAATGTTCTCGGAACACGATGCGATAAACTTCCTAGATAAAAATGCAGCACACGCCATTAAAGAGATGCTTTTGTCACCCTCAATTAAAAGGCCTGTTTAAATAAAAGGGCCTTTGCCTGTCAGCAAAAAAGAGAGTGGCACTCCTATGGGAAGGAAAGCTGTAACACAGGAGCACTCCCAGAAAAGCCTCCCTCCCATGACCTCACCAAATGGGCCTGGGAGGGTGATCAAACCAAGAAAAATCCCTCCCCTGAAGACTGGAAAAATTGAGCAGATGTGGGCTTTCAAATAGTCCAAACCTAAGCTGCATAGAGCTTAAGAAAAGGTTACGTGGTAATATGAAAACCATGTTTAAATATTTGAAGGGATGTCATATTGAGGAGGGAGCAAGCTTGTTTTCTGCTGCTCCAGAGAACAGGACCCAATGGAGCAATGGATGCAAGCTCCAGGAAAAGAGATTCCGCCTCAACATTAGGAGGAGCTTCCTGACAGTAAGGGCTGTTCGACAGTGGAACACACTCCTTCCTTGGAGTGTAGTGGAGTCTCCTTCTTTGAAGGCCTCTAAACAGAAGCTAGATGGCAATCTGTTGTGAGTGCTTTGATTGTGTATTCCTGCATGGCAGAAGGGGGTTGGATTGGATAGCCCTTGGAGTCTCTTCCAACTCTGCAATTCTATTATCAATGTGGCTGTTGTTGTGTGCCTTCCAGTCATTTTGGACTTATGGCAACCCTAAAACGCCTTATCATCGAGTTTTCTTGGCAAGTTTCTTCAGAGCGGATTTGCCACTGCCATCCTCTCAGGCTGAGACAGTATGACTTGCCCAAAGCCACCCAGTAGGTTTCCATGGTTGGGCCAGGATTCAAATCCATATCTCCAGAGTCACAGCCCAACATTCAAATCACTACAACACACTGGCTGGTCATAACAAATAGTTCAGTTAGGAGAGTCCTTGTTCAATATTGTTTGAAATGTTTTGTGTTTTTACTTGTGTGTGGTCTTGTTTGTAATTTTGTGGTCTTCCTAGAATCCTAGTTTAGGGAGAAAAGTCAGGTATGAATCAGAAAAGTAATAAATAAAATTACTTTGAGCATACATTATGTGTATACATGATATATCCATTTGCATTCTGCTTTATACCACGCTCTAATATATATGTGAAGTTGGAAGGGGGGGGAAGCTTTAATATATACATTAGCACTCTAACATATCATGCAAATTGATGTTACCTCATGTCCTCTTTTGAGGTGATGTGTATCCCTTATTTTCTTGCGATACACAAGTGCCGTCCAAAATGCTGCCCATGGGTAATTATGCCCTCCAAGCCTCAGGTTCCATTTCTACCCTGTTACCAATGTGACTTTGACAGCTGTGTACATTCTGCTTTTAAATCAATGATGATGGATTAATCAAGGTTGAACTGAACCTGCTGCACCCTGTCAGTGTCCTTACGTCTGATCTTCACGCTGGAAGAGTTCTCCATTTTAACTGATCCTGTCTGAGATCAGGCTTTTAAAACAATCCAGGCGCTCTTTGCTCTTCTATCAGAGACAATCCAATTCCACTAATGTCAGCTAGGAACTGCGTTCTAAGAACAAAACAGCAGGCAGGGAAGTATACAGACTAATTCTTTGGCCCAGTGCACACAGCCAGGCAGCTGTATGTATTGCATGCAGATACCTGTTTTAATTCATTGTTTCATGATAAGATAGCCAAAGATTTGAGATTCAGCCCATAAGCCATAAAGAGAGAGAGAGGATGTCACCAAATGTAATTACTCCACTTCAGAATTAAAAAAATAAAATCTAACAGAAACGTGAATTTTGGGCCCATTGACGTGTTTTCATAGTCAGTGACTGGGTCTGTAGCAACCAAAGATTTTTTGCCTCCTGAGATAAAACTATTCACTCAAGTCAAGGTGTATAATACTCAAAGCCAGCTGGGTTATTTTGGCACTTCAGGCAAAAAAAAATCTATAAATTCTATCCCTGGCAGGCAAAATACAATAATAGCATCTAACAATTGGCTGCACTTTCATGACATTCAAAATCTGTTGCCTGAGAGGACTGCATTCTGCCTAATGAACCTGTAGAAAAATAATGGTGTCGCTGCTCTACTCTGCAGCTGTGACCCAATACTCTGCCACAAAACAGCCAACTTCTCCATCAGGGAGTTGTTGCAGACTCACATCTGTGGCCAGGTTCACAGGTATACAAGATTTCTACTGGAATACTGTGGATGGAGGGATTGATGTAAGAGTGACAGCTGTCGACTTCCATGTGAGTGGGGCAGTGACTGCTCTGGGTTCTAGTGTGAATTTTGTTTTATTTTTAAAATATATTTTTATTAAGTTTTCTCAAATAACAAACATAAAAGCAATAGAAATACAGTAACAGACTGTGAGAATGAGCAAAGAAGATTTCCAGCTAGTAACACATTCTTTCAAAGTTGTAACAGGTTCCAGAAAGAGAAAACATAGTTCATTTTGCTACAGCCAGGTGATTAGTGTCTAAGATATCCTTCCAAAAACCAGCTTGATTCAAAGGTAGAGCAAAATGAGTTATATTAATATTGACATAATCAATAAAAACAGAGCAATCCTGAATAACTGTGGCGTGTTACAGACCGCCCAAAAGGGCAGTCTGCCACTGCCCTTGTTTGCTGCGCGAAGGAGCCGCAGAGGACATCCAAGTGCAGAACCTTTCCCCCCAAAATAGGTTCACCATCTCGCCGGCATGGAAACTTCTTGCCCCACTGACTACTGGGACCATAGCAAAGTTGCATTCGGACATGATTGCCAATTCTGAAAGCCATCACCTGCACCTGGACACTATCTGTCAGATTGTCATGTTCTACATAATTGCAGCAACCCTAACATTCCAGCATTAAAATGAAGGACCAGTTCCAGGTTCATTGGACTACAATAAACTGTGTTTTAGTGGCTTCCAACCTGTAATAAGCACAAGTGAGAATCCTGTGGCTTGGATGACTGGCAGTGGTGATTGGAAACAGAGCTCCTATCAAAACTTGGCAGATGAATCACCTTCCCCACAATCCCCAAAAAGTTAGCCTGAGATGATTCCTTAAAGAGAAACAGAAAGGAGCCAGTGCACTTGTGCAAAATTGCTCCAGAGCTCAACAGAAGGCTATATGAAGCAATAGAAAAAAGTTGGAAGGCCTAAACTTGATATGCTGTAAAAAACTGAACTGGGACCATGAGTTCAGTACATTATATAGCCTGAGCATGCTACATAATGACACCAACTCTGTACACATAAATACTCTCTGTACAGAACAGAGGTGGAGAACCTCAGAACCAAGAGCCAAATCCACTCTTCCTGGGATCCCAACAGAGGCCTCTACAGTTCCATATTGGATGGTTTTACATCTTTTGTACACCTTTCTCACATTCTAAGAGGCTGAAATGCTTCTTCTAATGCTTACTGACTGGTGGCAAGAGTTATAAGTTGGAAATATGCTTGCCAAGATCCTGGAACATGTATGTGGAGTGTAACATTCTGTTAAGTGCTCTCCCCACCCCCAGGTGTCAAGCCATATGAGGCTGCTGCTAGAGCTGTTAAATAGCCTGGGAATGGGAAAGAGAGGGAAGTGATGAAGTGGCAGGGTCTCCATCCTCTCCCCAGTGATGTCACTAGGGAGATTATCACACAGGATAAGGAGGGATCACCCCTGTCCTTACCCTGGCCTTATTGCATCTGCGCTTATTCAGTGCTTCTCCCATCAGTGGCTCCATCATTGTATTCACTCAAGTTTCCAGGCAGGAGAAGGACAGGATAAGCATGATACAGTCTGAAAACCTTATTGCAATCACACGATAAGAATGTGTCACAGACACAATAATGACGTTGTATGATAATCTTCATGCGATTGCGCAAGAAGGACAGGTCAGGGAGGGGACAAGGATGTCCCCTCCCCTGTGTGATAATCTCCTAAATTTGGTGTCATCCGGTGCGGTAACTAATGCAATACCTCATGTGGGGCAGTAACCCATCCACCCCCGTTGACCTCCTCCCACAACACGCCATACAGAATCTTTGGCGATTTTTTTGTACTAATGTTACTCATAAATCGTAATTCCCATATATCACTGAATGTAATGGTAAAAATTTTGATATGAACAACTTGCAAAATTAAAATTATACCTTTAAATTACAATATCATACACACAGCCTAAATGTGGTTAAAGTGAAAATTTGGTAAAATGTGATGTTTTTAAAGAAACATCTTTAAAAGGACTTTAAAAATTAAAATATATATTTTAAATTTTAAATTTTTTAAATTTTAAGAAATCCTGGAGCCTCTCCTTTCTCCTCCCACTGAGCCTCACCCCACTCACCCCACCTCTTCAGTGTTTTAAAAAAGCCACAGGCAAAAGCCACAGCCTATTTCTGCCGAAAGGCAGACGTTTGGAAAGAAGTGTTGTCACCCCCCCCCCCTTTACGGTGTCACCTGGCACAGTCCTTACCCTCTGCACCCCTCTAGTGATTCCACTGCCTGTCCCAAGCAGCTGCTCCCAAGAGAGAGGAAGAGCGACTAAGAGCCCATACAGACAAGCCAAAATAAAGCTGTTTGGGGTCACTTTGGAGGTATGTTGTTTAAATGATGCACGCATCCTAAGAGGCCAGAAGCTGCACCAAAGCCACACTCCAGTTCTAAGGACTGGAGTACAGCTTTGGTGCAGCTTCTGGCCTCTAAAGATGTGTGCGTCATTTACACAGCATACCTCCAAAGTGACCCCAAGCAGCTTTATTTTGGCCTGTCTGTACCGGCCCAAAGTCAACCACAGCCCCATTTTTCTGCCTGTCTCTGGAAAAGTGCAGCCTGAAGGGTGGGATACAATTCTCACTACTTGGACCCCCCTCTCTCTCCCTCCCTCTCCTAACCATTTAACAAACACAACAGTGTCCCCAAGTTCTTCATGCTTAAATCACCAACAAGATTCTGGCCATCAGCAGTTGGCCTGGAACCACCAAATCCACATGTGAACTTTCTTCACACAAACATGTGCCCAAAAACATCCAGGGCTGTTCTTTAAGGGCAGTATTTCATGGGTCAAGCCCTCCAGATCATTTATGATGGGAGAAGCTCAGCAGGTGTACCACACTACCTTTTCTGAAAGGCACATCTGGTGATGTGTTTCTCCCTTTTTAAGCCCCTTTAGGGTTTGCTGTGTGCTTCCAGCTTACAAGCTATAGACATTTCTTCAGATGTCTGTACTCAAAAGGCAAACATATCTTTAGCTGTTTGTCAAACACAAACTTTTCATTACATAGGAATAAGGCAGACAGACAACATGCATTAAGGTGGCATTATTGGAAGATAACATTGCCATTAATACTCCCCAGTGAAAACACCAGTGCTTAGTAACTAGAACAGTTAGAGGAAGCTGCAATTAGGAAGGCTAGTTTTACATTTTTATTGGAGAAGGGAAAATGCAATGACTTGGAGTGGAAGGGGGAAATCCTAATTATCTGAGAGAGGAGGAACTCTTCTGAGTGCAGCTTTAGAGCAGTTTTGGCTTCCACATTCCACAGGTCTGGCATCATTTTGCTGCCAGAAGTGAAAAATGTTTTTCAACATATTCTCAACACAGATGTTTACTATAATGGTAGTGAAGATAAAGAGAAACATACTGGATGTCTCACTCTGTATAAGAGTAGAGTTGGCTGTGTAACACAAGCTGATAGGCAGCAGTGATGGTGGCAAGAAGGGAGTGGGCCAACTCAGAGCATTTTGTTCTATGGCCGTCCACTCTCCCACTACAAAAAAAAAGTCAAATCTAGAGCCAGCACAGATTCTGTTCTTACCAAAACAATGTCCTCCTTTGATAGTCTGTCTGGGTTTTACTTAAATTATATTACAGCCCACGTTTCATCGATGGACCTCAAGGTATGGCTTTCTTCCTCCTCACTTTATCCTCACACTTTATCTTCCTGGGAGGTAGGGATCAGGCTGAGAAAAACTGATTCATCCAAGATTACTGGAAGAGATTTATGGTTTAGTGTGGTCTTGAACTTGGATTTCTCAATTCCCAAACTTGTACTCTTGACCACTACACCATACTGGTCAAGTAATTCTTCCTCTTACACATTCTGAAAAAAGCAAGCCTTTGGGGATGTATGTGTAAAATATGTCACCATTTTTAATTCCGACAAGGGAGAGAGTAAACACATGCTTCAGTAAAGTTCAGAAAGCATTTCTCTTTACTCGCTCATCTTTATGTAATGATCTCTTATCTTCCCCTTTATTACCTTTGGAACTCAAAAGTGTGAAACTTCAGTGAAACAGGTAATCATTGACACATCATTTCCCCAACCTGACTCACACAACAAGCAAAAGGGAGAAGAAAGAAAGCACCCTTGAAAACTAAAATATTGATTCTATCATAAGCTTTCCTGGCTTACAAACTACTTTTTTCAGATGCACTGATGGAGTACAATATTCAAGCTTCGTGTGCATAGCTACCTAGTAGTAGGGATGAGATTCAGAGTGAAAAGAAATACAGATAATGGGAAGTAATGCTAATCATAAATCTTCGATAAACTAATACACAGGTTTTCCTGAATCTTGAAAATGTATTCCATCAGTGCATTGTAGGAAAAGGATTATAATCCATGAAATAACATGTCAAAATAAATCTGTTAAATAAATAAGTTCTTTATTCTTCTCTCCCTCTTCCTCCTTTTTTATACTGAAAGAAATCTATCCCTTTGGAAATTCATACTTCAAAGAGTTTGTAAAGAAAAGGACATCTTTATTACTTTACTGCAGAGATTATCTCATCCCAGAGTTTAAATGTCTGTGGATCATTGTTTCTTTTCCCCATAAGTCCCCCACTCTGTTTTGCTGGAAATTTACAGTTTGCTGCCAGAGGCCAGATAAATAAAACAAACCAAGAGGCAGAAAGAATGAAATCAATCAATAAAATCTGTACTTTTGAGAAACATAAAATGACTTTTCACAGTGTGAAAAGTGAGCATTACACTGAAATTACTCTCTGTGCCCTCTTCATTAGCCTTCTGATTATATGTTTCATAAAACATAGCTATGCCTCTCAGATACTCTTCCTTGCCTGAGGGAAAACTCTTTTAGACAATTGCAACCAAAGGAGACTAGACAGCAAGTGATGAGAACAAATAAAAGCGCACTGATTCTCACACCACCAGGTCTTGTTGGTTGCAACTCTGATCATGTATTGTTTTAAATATGTAGATCAGGTGTGGTTGATGCATGGCCCTTCAGATATTTCTGGACTGCAGTTCCCATGTTCCTCCCACATGTAGAAAGATCATGGACACTGCAGTCCAAAAATATCTGAAGGGCCATGCATCAACCTGCTCAGATCTACATATTTAAAACAATAAATGAAAAATCAATTGTTATTTTAGAGATGGATGTAACAGATCTGCGTGATGAAATTTTGGAACATAGCCGTGTTAGTCTGGAAAATCAGGATGTAAAGGGATCTTGTAGTGCCTTTAAGACTAACTGAAAGAAAGAAGCTGGTAGCATGAGAAAGCTCGTTCCACCAGCTTCTTTCTTTCTTTCTTTCTTTCTTTCTTTCTTTCTGTTAGGAGTTTTTTTGCACACCATTTAAATGCTGTTTAAAATGACTTACCCCACTCACGTTTAATTCTGAAGTCAGATCTTATTGCATGCGCCAGGAGCCAGGCAAGTGCAACCCAGCTGCATCCCGGACCCCAGCCACACTTATCCAGCATCTTTTCAAAAACAGCAGAGTCCTGTTTTTGAAAGGATGCTGGATAAATGTGGCTGGGGTCTGAGATGCAGCCAGGTTGCACTCACCTGGCCCCCGGCGTGTGCGATAAGATCCGACTTCAGAATTAAACATGACTGGGGTAAGTCACTTTAAACAGCATTTAAATGGCATTCAATAAACCACTTAGTCTCAAGTGTGCTACAAGAGCCCTTTACATACTGATATTCCACAGCCAGGATGGAAGAAATCTATTCTACCCTGAAATCAAAAGACTATGTTTTAATCTTCTGTCTGATTGGTCAAGGGAGTATCTATTTAATTAAAAAAACTCGTTAACCCCATGATAGGGTCACTTTAGGGTTGTCATAATAATAATAATAATATTTATTTGTATACCGCCCTCTGGCAAACCAATCTGGGCGGTTAACAACAGTAAAATATAAGATATGACAATTAAAAACCCTTTATCCCTCCCCCCCCCCCCTTAAGACAGTATTAAATAGTATAACATATTAAAAACACAATATCAAGCATAAAACAGCAATTAAAACTAAAAACCCTGATATCCCTCTGTTGATCCTCAACCATCACTAAGATGGGGCCACGGGAGGAATGAGCAGAAACAACTTGAGGACATGCAACAACAAACAACAACAATGGCTTTAACCCACTGCATTATTTGATTAAATGTTACAGACTTATATTTTACTCATTTATTCAAAGGCTTCCTAACTACTGTTCCTATTACTATTTGGTCTATTTTATTACTGCTACCACTATTATTTATTTATTATTATTATTATTTCACCTAGCTCATTTTCATACTTTTCCATTCACTTACATACACAATATTTTGTCTTAAACAAATTAAAATAGCTGCTCTACTGTTTGGATCCTGACCTATACATATTTGTCGATTCTAATTCCAACAAAGAAAGTGCAGAACTGCATTCTGTGAATGCCTTTTTCTTCCTGTTATACAAGAAGAAGGAGAGAGAAGGAAACGCAATTCAGGTGGAAAAGAAAGAAAATGCCCTGCCTAAGCCCTTTTTCCTTGAATGGGATTCTAGAATGCATTGTTTTGTGTTCAGATGATTTATTACCTGAAAGGCCTGTGGGCACCATCTGCTCATGTATGCGTCTTAAGTAAAACAATGGTTTCCTGGGGAAAATGTGAAAGCAGAACTGGTTTTAGGAGCCATTACCATTTCCCCTTTGAACTTGATTGGTCTATGTAAAGATCATTTCACAAATGAAACATAAAATCATGATTGTGAGACATTCTCTCTTTAACTCAAAGGAAGGAAGCCCAGTGTCAGATGAAAACAGCAAAGGAAAGACTTATCTAAACAAAGGTGCTGAATACAGTATGCAGAACAAGAGGAAATTACTTGCCTCATCTTTAATTAGCTGAGTAAGAGCAGCTTATAACAAGTGGCATAAAGAAAACTTGACAGTACTAGTACTATATGTTTCCAGACAAGATCAAGCCAGAAATCTCCCTGGAAGCCAAAATGACAAAACTTAGGCTGTTGTTTTTTGGACATATCATGAGAAGAGAGGACTCATTAGAAAAAAACAATGGTGGGAAAAGTGGAGGGCAGTAGAAAGAGAGGAAGGCTGCATCTATATGGATGGACTCTATTAAGAAGGTCACGGATATAAATGTTCAGGAACTAAGCGGAGCAGTGGAGGACAGGGTTTTTTGGAGAGGTCTCTTTCCTGAGCTATGTCCTCCAACTAGAAGGAGTGAAGAAACAACAATCTGTGCCCCAAAGTCTTATTGATTGATTTACAGCATTTCTGTATTGCCTCCCAGCCCATAAGGGTTTGTGAGGCAATAAACAAATAAAAGCCAGTGGGGGGGGGGGGGGAATATAAAGACAGAAACATTTTTAAACACATTAAAATAGTATTTTAAAAGTCCTAAAAGTGGATTAAAAACAGTCCTAAAATCCAGTTTTAAAACAGTTAAAACAGCAAACACTGAATCCCATGTGAAACACTACTGTTTTGGCACTGAAAGCTTCGAAGAGATGGGGCCAGCCTCATGTCCTTGAGAAGGGAATTTCCCAGTCAATGCACTTTTATTTTACTACCCAGATCCTCATAGTTCCTTGAAATATATTGAAGGCTATATCTTACAATATCATTTGTTCCGCAGTGGATCAGAAGGAGCAGGTAACAGTTGGTGGGCTTGTTGAACCTTATCAGCCTCATTGTTACATCATGGATATTCCCCACAAGAGAAAATAGATCTTATCAGACCTAAACATCACTGTTTCTGTTCCTCCCAGCAAGGAATTACCTGCCACAACCACATATCTCTTCCTCTGAGAACATCCACAGAACCCTCCAAGGCTCTTGTTCCTGGGCTTCATAACTGCAGATTAATGGGACAGCTTGGAATTGATTGCGCAACTCCAAAGTTGCCACCTGGTTCCTGACAATTTTGCTTCTGTCTGCCACATTCTTCCAAGTGCCTGTCTCCTATGTCTGGGAACTGTTCCCCTGCCTAAATGTATCCCCCCCCCCATATGTTGCCCTTCCAGGAGAGTCATTCTACTCATTCCTGATCACTTGATCCCTGTGATCTTCCTCATCCACCATTTAGTGAGGCTGTCTAAAGGTAAAGGTAAAGGTAGTCCCTTGACATGAATGTCTAATCATAACTGACTGTAGGGGACAGTGTTCATCTCCACTTCTAAGCCAAAGAGCCAGCATTGTCCAAGGACTGCTCTGGTGTTCATATGGCCAGCATGACTCCACTGACTGCTGTTACCTTCCCACTGACTAGTAGTACCTATTTATCTACTTGCATTTGCATGCTTTCGAACTGCTAGGTTGGCAGAAACTGGGACTAGTGACAGAATCTCATCCCATTATGTGGTATCTGAGCCTCGAACTGCCAACCTCCCGATCTTGCAACCAACAGAGTCAGTATCTTAACCACTTCAGCTGTTGCATTCTGTGTACTTGAGCCATAAAATAAACTGAAATGTTATCATTATGCTATGAAAAGAACGAATTGTTACATTTACATTCATACTATGATGTAGCTGTACCTTAGTTACTGAGAAAGAAATTATTTTTAAATACCTTCAATTGTAAAAAGTTACTTGCATGCTTTGCTTTGGATCCGCTTACCCTATCTCACTCGTGTCATGCAGGCTAATTTTTAACGCCCCTCATTCCTCCAGGTTACAGATTGCCACCCTCACTCTCCAAGGTTCTGGATTACTGCTTATTGGCTTCGACATGTTATCTAACGTGGCAGCTGACACTGTTGCCCTTCTCACCTGAGCTGCGTGGTGTGAATGTGCAAAAGCCTCTAAAGGATCAGCTGGACTGAAAGGCTGACTTAAAGCCACAATGCTCTTCTGCCACTGCATACTGGGAAATCTATCCAGTGGCTATTATCCATGGCTACCACCTCCACCTGCCTCTGGGAGATTGTTTTTCTGACATGAATAAAACATTTTAAACTGCAAAAACACACATACACGCCAGTCCTTCTGCATTTTTAATTATAAGCAGGATATTGTTTACGAGGGGGCTTGGGGGAGCTCCTGGGAAACAGAGGTCTTTACAGACTGAAGCTTGCTCCTACCTTAGAGTCAGGAGACGTCTGCTTTCTCCACCCCTTAAGGCATCTATATCGCATTTCTGCAGAGCCTGGAAAAGTTAATTTTTAGAGTACCACTTCCAGAATCCACCAGTTTGGTTGTGAGATGCTGGAAGTTGTAGCCCCCCAAAAAAACATTTCCAACCTCTGCACATGCATGAAACAGACCACAAACTCTGGGAATCATCAACATTTTCCAGATAGGACTGCTAGGATCTACTTTGCAAGACAAGCTTCCCAACGTTTTTTGCAGCTGTCTGCAGCAAAATCTTTGCATGTACATTTTTCACTCGAAGCCCTGCCTCTCAGCACTCCGCTGAAGCTCTTACGTGATCAACTTGGGAAGCCATTTTGATTAATGTGTCAGCCTAATCCATTTTTCAGTGCACATTACATCATTTTTTTTCATCAGGCTCTGTTATGGTAGTCACTTCCATGTCATTTTGAGCTAGTAGCTCATTGCAGTTAGAGCTACTGTCTCACCCAGGCCTTGCCATTGAAGAGCTGGACTAGATGTGAAATTAATCATTTGATTGGCTTTTGTGTGTCCCCTTTTTCCTTTACTAAGCAGAAGCTGCAGGAGAGAGGAACTGAATCAAGCCCATGGTATTGGAATGCAAGGCTTGCTCCTCCTGATTAAAGAGAAGGAAAATATTTGATAGGATCTAGTTCAGGACCATGACATGAGGAAGGGATTTAACCCCTTGTATTCCCACCATGGTCGATCCTATGATGTGTCTTATCGGATAAGAGTTGAGTTTTCTGCCAGCAGCGCTCTAGTCATTGTCCAACCTGCTTAATTCACCTAAGATCTTCCATATATCAACGCTTGTGATTAGAAGCAGGTTGGAAAGGACACTTGGGAGCAATTGGGTCTATGGCTCTGGTAAGATCATTATTCCAAGTATTAACCAGGGCTTCAACAGATTCTCTGGCATTACCAACCATTGAACCCTAGGGCTTCTCGGAACCTAATGCCTTCGAGGGTGGACCATGCTAATAGGTCCACCACCCGCAACGGGGGGAATAGTGGCCTTTAGTCCAACCTTGACCAGGAAATGATCCGTCCATGACAATGCAGAGATGTTTACTACCTCCGCCCAAGGATGTGCCTGTTCCATGCAAAAGGCCACTGTGTGTGTGTGTGTTTTGACTAAAATAGATATATGCACATGAGGTATTATCTGCTAGAAGCTGTAGTTCAATTGTCTGAACTACAATTCTCAGAGAGAGATTGAAGATCATTTCCATTTGTTTCTGTGGCATAGACAGTGTGATGGAAGTGGAAACAATGTCATGTCACTTTTGAAATGTCATTTGTGTTACAAACCCATTATCAAAAAGAGTAAATACATTTTAAGTAAATATATGATACTTATGGTATATAACAGTAAGGCATATTATCATCTAAAAAGGGAGGATATCTATCAGATCATTAAGTATAGTGTTTAAAATCACCTAACTACACCAATATATCTACCCTGATATTGGCAGTTATATGAAACAGCATTACCCTCCTACTTTATCAGGCTTTGTCTTGCAGTAGTATTCACTCAGTAACAGAATCTTAAGTGTTCTTTTCAAGCATTTTCCTTGTTAATCTTCTCCCAGTAAAAAGAAGGGGGTGAGTGAAAATGTATTGGAGTGACACTTGGTATCCGTAGCTGCATTTGTCATTCTGTCAAGGACATGGTGAGGACCTGCCCGAACACCAGGAGGAAAACAATTTGCTGAAACAGCTGAACCAGTAAGTTGCGACTCATTGAAAACCATCCTCAGCACCCTGTTACACAATCAACAACTGTTGAAGTGGGACTTGAAATATGGGCTTGATGATGCAAAACAGAAGATATAGTACACACGCTTCAGACTGACCTCCAGTTGGTGGGATTTGATAAGCGCCACCTGCGTCGCCTCAGTGGCTGCCTACATCTCTCGCTGGAAATCACAGGAGACACAATCGCACTTACCATCCTGTCTGTTCAAAATCACCACTTGGATGCCCAAAGTGTGAAATGTGAATATACAATTGGAACCAGTACCTTTACTTCTTAAGAGGACTGCTTCTGTCATCAAGGCTGGTCCAAGACAATGTGCTGCCTGAAGCAAATGATACCCTCCAAGTCAAGGTGCAAAGTATCCAAGGACTATGAAATTATTTTGCTACCTGAGGCAGAAAAGGCAGCAAATGTCGCTGCTGCTCCCTGACTGTTATAAAAATATAACAGTAATATATTAAACAGTAAAGAAAGTGCTACTGTTGTGGAGCAGACCAATTTCACTCTACCTAATGCTAGAGCATGCCCTGTTTAAGTTTCTAGCCATGTAGGTCAAGCATACTGAAACTTGATTTCTCAGTATGCATTGTGTTTGCAGCATATCAACCTTAAATACATAGGTTTATAACTAAAGGGAGTGAGAATATATATCAGTTGTATTTCAGATGTATGAACAAGTTTTAATCTCATCCAAACTCACTCTAGATTGCATTTGATCCTGTTTTAAAGGGGGGATCAATTTATTTATTGAGAGTATGTATTATTCCAATATATTCTAGTCATGTAAGCCGCTTTGATTGCTGCAGCAGAAAGGCAGAGTATAAGAATAAAGTTTATTATTTATAATCCCACCACTACCACCATCCTAGATACAATTTATATTATGTAACCTCCTGCTCAAATTATTCATGCGTATCAATGCAAACATCTCGTTTTATTATTTTATGCATCCAATCTATTTCCTGGTTTTCTCTCAGTGAAGTACTGTAACAGTTTATAATGTCGATTAAAACAGAATAGAGATTTCAAACAATCTCAGAAAAAAACATATTAAAAAATAAAATGAACTGCCACATTAAAGCATCCCTGAATTAAACAGAGTTTCAAAGTATTTTAAAATATCACATTCGAGAAAAAATACCCTCTTCCCATTAAAAAATCCTTCTACAGCAACAGGCCAAAAAGCCTGTCTGAATAAAAGATCTTTACCTGCCAGCGATGAGGGCCGCCTTAGCCTCCAAATAGTAGGGAGATCCACAACTTGGAAGTAGCCACTGATAAGATCCTCTCTGCAAAGAGCAGGCCTACAGTGTTAAAGTGCTGAAACAAACACTGGCGCTTATCACACGGGAGGAATCCCATGGGAAAAAAAAGGGGGGGATTTAAAGTGAAAAAAACCCACAAAAGTTTAATATCAGACGACGTCTAGGTTAACCCAACATTAACCTGGACAGAAAGTAGAAAAGACAGGCAAAGGTACAGTTGATTTTCAGACAACGTCGCTGTTAAGGTGCATTAACATCACATTAACCTGGCTAGAAAGTAGACAAAGTGTGATTCTTTTTACTTCCGGAAAATCCCGAAAGTAAAAAATAATTGTGTTTTGTCAACTTTCTACTTGGTTTAATGTTGCGTTAACCCCAATGGGTCTGAAAATCAATCACACTTTTGCATGTCTTCTTAGGTTTTTTGGGGAGTTTCAAATTCCATTTTAAATCCTGTTTTTACACTGTGTGATAAACTCCATTGATTGACTGATTGATTCAACTTATATGCAGTCTCTCATGTCTTCACAAAGTGGTACATTTAAAACAATGATACATAAGTACATAAGACATATCAATATATGTGTGCACACATGCATGTATCACTGTCTAATGTATCTGTGTATTTTGGTTTTAAATGCACATCTTTGTGAAGGCATAGCTCTCAGAGGCTACCTATAAGTTAAATATATCAATCAATGTTCCATTTAATATTGTGGAATCTCATCTCATCCATCCATCCATTTGGACTTTTTAAGACTGTAAACCTACACCTGGGATTGTTTGTCTTTAAAAAGTAGCCTTGAGTGAAATAAAATCCATAGTTGAATGTTATTAGGGCCAATTAAAATTCAGCCAAAGCTGTGTCCTAATTTCTGAGTTCCCTAAAACTAAGTGATATAAAACAGAAGGAATGGGGGAAGAAACAGAGAAATCCAGAAAATTAGGTCCATTGTTGTATCCATGCTAAACTCAGTCCCAAGATGGAAATGAGTGACAAAATGAGGTGTCCAGTTTATCCTGTTACACCTATTCTTCCACATGGCATTAAGGAAAAAAACTATTTTCTCTCTCCATTTCTTAAGACAACAAAATGGCTTGAATGCAGGGATCTTCCCAGTGCTGTTGTTGTTGTTGTTGTTGTTGTATGCCTTCAAGTCATTTCCATCTTATGGCAACCCTAAGGCGAACCTGTCATGGGGTTTTTGTGGCAAGTTTCTTTAGAAGGGATTTGCCATTTACATCCTCTGAGGCTGAGCAACCTAGAGAAGGATGCCAGGCTGAGTTGACCTGAAGCCCCTGGCTGGGACTGGACTCACAGCCCTGTGACTTATGACTTGCCCAGGGTCATCCAGTGGGTTTCATGGACAAATGGAGAGTCGAACCCTGGTCTCCAGAGTCATAGTCCAACGCTCAAACCATTACATCATGCTAGCTCCCACTACTGCTGTGTCCTATGTTATGCTTTTTGTTTAGCTAGTTGTATATAGATCATGGAAGATGTAGAGCCTTGGGCATAACATATTTGCTCCTCTTTTGTATTGCTGTTAAGCTTAATGATTCCTTTTCCTCAGTTACAGAGTCAATTTAGAAAATGTTACAATCATGTGGGGGGTTTTGTCCACAAGATGGCAACCTTTCCTTTCTCATTTCTCCAAAGCCTTTTAAGAAAAATCTGCTGTAAGCGGGTGAATGACCTCACTGTTGAATGTCTGGATTGGAGGTTTTTGCTTTTTAATTAGAATCCCCCACAATTCATCAATGTATTTTACATTTATGAAAGCAAGAGCCATAGCTGATCAGTGTTAAGTAACCCCGAGTCTGTTGCACTCAGACCTACAAGGATGCCTGTCTGGATTAGACCAGAGCCTGACATTCTTTGCAAGAAGTCCAGAAGCCAGCAAAGGTCCATCTACTCAAACACCTTGCCTCCTACAATGGCCAGCTAGATTTTCTCCAAGAGGCCAACAAGCATGACGGGACTTGCTGTTGCTCTGTGGCTCCTCCACATTTGGTATCCAATGCAGTAGCGTCACAGCGGAGTGCGGCGGGTTAAACCAGATGACACCCCCGTCCCCAGAGGATATACAGATGCTGTCACTGCAGCGTTCACTGAGATGAGAGAGGCCTTTGCAGGGGAGTTTCTTCTGGAGCCTTTTTTGCAGAAGGTGAGAGAGTGGCTGAAGCAAGCAAGAGAGAAAGAGATAAAACTAAAGGATGAATGGGGGGAAGGAAATGGAGAGACAGACCATATGTGCTTTCTGAAAGGGGAGGAGGAGGAAGAAGAAGACCCCTTCCCTTTGGTCATAGCTGGAAGAGGGGAGCCCTGATCCACGCATGAGAAAGGAAGCTTCTCCTCCAAGTAATGGCTGCACACCCCTAGCTCAGAAACTGCCTTGTTTTTCTTTTCCTGGGTTCTTTTCTCTCTTTACTCTGTGGGAGTGGTGCAAAAGGGAGATAGCAATAGCAGGTGCATTTCTATACAGCATACTGGTGTACTAAGTGGTTTACAATTACCCCCAAACAAGCTGTGTACTCATTTTAGTGACCAACGGAAGGATGCCAGACTGAGTCGATCCAGGGCCCCTGGCTGGGACTGAACTCACAGACTTGTGGATTGTGCATGAGTTGCTGCAGTACAGGCATTTAATTGCTGCGCCACCAGGGATGGTTTGGCCTAGTAGACAATACAAAACAAACATTTAATACATAAGTAACAAACAGCCTTGGAGGACTATATGTGGTTTCTTTTGCCAGAGCAAAAATTATAAGAAATCTTTTCCAATAATCAAACATCCCAAATACTTTTCCACATTTGTTTATTAGTACATTCCCTGTTTTCCAGCTTCTCACAATTACCGTATATACTTGCCTATAAGTTAACCTCATGTATATGCCGAGGGCAAGTTTTGGGGCCAAAATTATGGATTTTGCTATGAACCATGGATAAGTCGAGGGTAAAACTTAGGGGCATACAGCAAAGGATCTAAAGGATGAAGCAAAGCAAAACAGTGTCAAAGAACTTAGAAAAAGACACAACTCTTTGTGCTTAGTCTTAAGATTGGATGGATGAGAGACTAGAGGGGTTCAGTGCTTCCAGGACAGATTATACTCTTGCTTTTCACCAGGGAATGGTTCCTTCTTTTAAATAAGAGTTCTTATACAGTACTTACATTGACCCATGGAGAAGTCGACTTAGGGTTTTTTGGGTCAATTTTGTGACCAACATTTCTAGACTTATACATGACTATATACAGTAGTTGCTGAGATGAAAAATGTGGTAAGCTTACGATGTTTCAGACTTCTTATACCAGTTCTTCATAAAGCCCAGACAGCAGTAAACCATGGCCTTTGCCACATCATCACATTGAGATGATGGTTGTCAACTTAGATAGCTTTGGAAGGAGACTGAAAGAAAACTGGGATTCCTCCTCTTAGAGAGATCAAGTGACCTGTCACTAGTAGCAGCTTATTTCCTCCTCCCTCCTAAACCCCTTTTGTTTCATGTAAACCTGGTAGAATACATAACTACATAACCAGATCCCATCTAATCTCAGAAGTTAAGCAAGGTCAGCCCTAGTTAGTACTTGGATGGGAGTCCACGAGGGTATCCTAGGGCTGTTGGTGCTGTTTCAGAGGAAAGAACTAGCAAACCCTCTGAAATCCATGGGATTGCCATAAATTGGCAGGTGACTCGAAGACACAAAGATACACCCAAAGCTAACAGAAGGGGTCATTTTACAACCGATCTTTATAAGTTGCACCAGGTGTTTGTTTGTCTTTTACTACAATCCCAGCTAAGTTTACTGGCTGAAGAGTAAGGAAAGAATGCTTCCAATAAATAAATAAAGTGAACATATGGCAATTCACACCAGATGCTACGTGAACCACCTGAAATCGGTCAGAGGCCAACAGACTGAAAACGATTAATATACATCCTCATCCACACACAAAAAGAGAGAGAGACACGAAAGACTGTGGCAACTGCAAGACCATGGCATTAATTTTCCACACAAGCAAAATTATGCTCAAAATGGGGCAACACAGACACCAGTCGTACATGGAGAGACAGAGCCAAGAGGCGCAAGTGTGGTTCAGGAAAGGCAGAGAGGCACTAGGGACCACACATCCCTGTTTTAATGAACCCTTTCCTGTATTGTTGTGTATTATTTAAATGTATTATGCTACTATTTCTTAGACTGTACGTCATGGGCAGGTTTACTCATATCTATTTTATTGTTTGTTTGTACAGCACTGTGCAAATCTTCATGTCAGGCAGTCAGTCAGGAGCTCTGGGGCCACAATAAACTACAATTCCCAGGATTCCCTAGCACTGAGCCAGGGCAAGTTAAAACGGTCTCAAACGGGATTATTTTCTGCAGTGTGTCTTTGGACCACAGTAAAGCAAGTTCCTTATTAAGGGCAACAGGCATGCTACTACTACTAGGCCCATCCAGGTTGGAAGCGTTTCCATAGCAACGCTGAGAGCAAGAGGAGGGGAAACAGCGCATGCGCAATAGAGCTGTAAAGAGGATGAGCCACCCTCTGAGGTTTAATTTACTGGTATGGCAACACTTCCGGGTTCTATCTCTTGGAAGCCTACGTCACGCTTACGTCCTACGCGACGCTTGCCCCCCCCCCGGTGAAGTGGGCGCGGCCAAGGGAGCGTGTGCTGTCGGACCATAGAGAGGGAGCGAGCGGAGGAGGAGGAGGAAGTGGATCCGGCTCTGCTCTCGCGGGAAGGTCTTCTTCTGGCCCTGGCTCTGGGAGGTGAGTCCCCGGGAGCCCCGCAGGGCCCTCCCTCAGCGCTGCTCTGGACGAAGCCCACCTCCAGCATCCTCTTTCCAGCCATTTGCATCCGCACTGCAGGAATAACCCAGTTTCAGACCGCTTTAAGTGCCCAGGCTCAGTGCTAGGGAACGCTGGGAGCTGTAATGTTTGGGAGACATTGAGCCTCTCTGTCAGTTCCCAGGATGCCCTAGCACTCAGCCAGGGCAGTTAAAGCGCCCTCAAACTGGATTGTTTCTGCAGTGTGTCTTTGGGCCACTCTTAGGGTTAAGGAAGGTTTGGCTTGGGTCCAAAGCACTCTGCAGAAGGGATCCAGTCTGAGGCCGCTTTAACTGCCCTGGCTCAGTGCTAGGTGTTTGTGAGATATTAACCCTTCTCTGCCAGAGATCCCTGCTGCCACAATAATCTTCAATTCCCAGGATTCCCTAGCAATCAGCCAGGGCAGTTAAAACGGTCTCAGACCAGATTATTTCTGCAGTGTGTTTTGGACCCCCGTTTGACAGGCTTTAATTGCCATTGCTGGTACCCTGGAATCCTGGGATTTGTGGTTTTGCCAGGCATTTAGCCTTTTCTGCCAGAGACCTTTGCTGCAACAGTAGACTACAATTCCCAGGATCCCATAGCATCCAGGCAGTTAAAGCTGTGCCAAACAGCATTGTTTCTACAGTGCCATTTACCTCACTTGCTTTGGAAGGCGCTTTTTAACTGGATGGGGTTCTTTCTTTTACTGGGGTACTCTTTAAATCGTGATAGAAAGTTAAAAAGCTTTTCATTGGTTTTGTCTTGTATTGCCATTATTATACTCTGAAGCGCCTGGCTTTCAAGAGTATAAAGGCATGACTCAAAAGAAAAGGGATAGGGAACAGAGGGGCTATATATCATGGAGAGAAAACACACATTCGCCATTGATAGAGCATCCTATTCAGAGCAAAGGTTCTGCTGGTTCAATATCCAAACCCTCAAGGGACCAGCAGCTCTTCCCTGTTCTTCACCTTGAGCAAAATATATTAAGAAGTATACTGCATTTGAAAGAGGAGGTGCTTTATTCCATATTCAAATGCTGTCTTCTTCTGAGTCTATTTAAATAGTCGTTTAGCCCAGCTTTCCTGGATACTCTTTATTGCTGTATTGCAGCTTGCATCGCTCTTGAGTACCAGGCATATTGCTGACCGCTGTGATGACAGATGCAAGAAATGCAAGTGAAACTGTGTTTGTAAAAATAAGTTAATAACTAACAAAGCGTCCTTTTGTGTCACTCCGAATTTGTTGCCTGTGCCCATAACCAAAAGCTTTTTACGTTTCTTCTAGGAACCATGATTTCCGAAAGTGGCTCCTTCGTGAAGGGCATGATGCTCGGAGGGATCTTCTGCATTCTGGTCACTCTTCTAGGACATATTAAGGTGGGTCACACCACAAAGCCTCATGAGCACCGTCACCTCCAGGCTCCAAGAAAGGAAGACATTTTAAATCTTTCCAAGGACGAAAGGCTGGACCTGAGCCAGAGCATCCGTGTGTATTGCATCATTCTTGTCAAACCCAAGGACCTTGGGCACTGGGCAGCCGTGAAAGATACCTGGAGCAAACACTGCGACAAGGCTGAGTTCTACAGTTCAGAGACAGTCAAAGTCTTTGACTCCATTGTGCTTGACACTGATGACATGTGGGCAATGATGAGGAAAGCATATGCATTTGCCTATGAGAACTACAGAGAGGACTATAACTGGTTCTTCCTGGCCCATCCCAGCACTTTTGCCATTATTGAGAATCTGAAATACTTCTTGCTGAAACAGGACTCGTCCCAGCCATTTTACACGGGCCGCACAGAAACATCCGGGGACCTGCAGTACGTGAACGGAGACGGAGGGATTGTGTTAAGCATCGAGTCACTAAGGCGGCTTTACAAAATTTTCCAAGAGCCAGATAAATGTCCTGAACAAGGAGGCATGATTTGGAAACTCTCTGAAGATAAGCAGCTGGCCGTCTGCTTGAAGTACAGTGGGATACATGCCGAAAATGCTGAGGACTCTGATAAAAAGGACATCTTCAACACCAAACCAGTTGGGTCTCTCATTAAGGAAGCCATGTCAAGTCACCCTCAGGAGGTGGTGGAAGGTTGTTGCTCAGATATGGCCATCACCTTTGGTGGGCTGGCTCCTAATCACATGCATGTAATGATGTATGGGGTTTACAGACTCCGAGCCTATGGGCACAGTTTTAATGATGCTTTAGTTTTCCTACCTCCCCCAGGCTCAGATAACGACTGAAGATTGTTGCACAGGAACAACCCTGTAAAGCGTGTAGTCTTCATCTGTAGTGTCCTTCAGCAAACGGCATGTACGCAAGCTGGTACAAATTTTGTATTTGATGGTATTGGTGTGTAGCTACCTTTTTGCACAACCTGCTTTTGTAATCTTTACAAGTGGGAAACGGGATCCTTTTCTAAAAGAAAAAAATAACCCTTTTATACAAACTTTTGAGCATCACTTGAAAAGCTATCTAAGGTTTCTTTGTCAACAGAAATGTATAGCGAGTATGTAAATATTTAAAATCAAAAATTATCCTTCATTTACTGTAAATTAAATCTATTTTTTCAATTTGGGGCCAATTTGTGTGTTCTATCCTTCAAAAACTGTAGCGGTTGTTAGATGTTCAGCTCAGACAAAAATGTACATATGCAAATAAAATTCTTTCTGCCTTGCATAGAAAGCTTAGCCTAGCCTGCTTCACAAAACTAAGGCAAGGATTCAGTGGTGTATTTTCATTTCATTCTGTTTCTGTCACTATCTGAAGCAGGTTTTGGTCCGGCAGGAGGCAGGAGGGAGTTCAGTTGCCTGAACACTGCTGTTCCTGTCCTTTAAAGCTAGAACACTTCTGGAAAACCTTTCTACAAAAATGTAGAATTTTACTTTCATTTAGGTCAAAGAAGGGGAGTCTTTGGTCTGCCAGTTATTTTGACAGCTAATTCCCAAATGCCAACATGACCAATAAGAGTTGTCCAAAACAACTGAAGGATCATAGCTCCCCCCCAACTTTAGGTATCATATCACTATTTTCACAATTTAATTTCCTATGAAGTTTGGTTGTGGCCTGCTCTCTATGGACCTTTTTATTTGAGCATTTGTCCAGAACTAGATTTGCTAATTTTTCTAGGCAGGCTGCAAAGGCATGACCGCCGGCTGTTTCCTCTTGTGGATCCACCACACCTTTATTGAGATTTCCTTTTCATGCATTGCATCAGTTCTTCCAACTTTGTTGCAGTCCACAGATATTTATCACCTCCAACCAACATGGCCTAGAGTTAGAAATCCAAAACATGTGGAAGGTCCTGAAAAGTTACCTTACATACACGCCACTTCAAAAAGGGTCATCATGTGTATAATACTTCATTGTCTCTTTCATTTCAGTCAGCCTTTCCCAAGCTTCCCTTTACATAAGTTGGCCTAGTGCTGCCATCACCCCCACCCATTTTGAGGGTGATGGCAGCTACAGTGTAAGTAATAAGCCCAAGGCCTGTTACAGACAGCCAAAATAAAGCTGCTTCGAGTCACTTTGGAGGTATGGTATTTCAATGATACATGCGTCCTAAGAGTCCAAAGGCCGCACCAAAGCCACGCTCCAGTCCTAAGGACTGGAGTGCAGCTTTGGTGAAGCTTCCAGACTCTTAGGACTCATGTATCATTGAAATACCATACCATCAAAGTGACTCGAAGCAGCTTTATTTTGGCTGTCTGTAACAGGCCCAAGTTATTAAATATTATGTCTAGGTGCAAGTTATTAGAAAACTGAGTGGAAGAGAAATCTTCAGCAACTTAGGAGACAGCCCTATCGAATTTTGTGGGACTCTTATATCTCTCCAGTTGTTATCAGACCAATGCCCAGCATTGTCCACCTAGTTGGCTAAGGAGCATCTGGAGGGCTGCTATCAGGACTCACATCCCAACATATAGACTTCTGAATGCAGAGCTGACTGCAGTGCAGCCTTTCCAATTCTGCAAGCCATTTTAGCCCCAGCCACTTAGTTCAGCCTTAAGACTGATTAGCCTGTCAATATTCTGGGTGGTAGCAATTGGGGATGATGATGTGTGCCTTCAAGTTGTTTCCAACTTGTGGTGACCTTAAAACCCTATCATGGGGTTTTCTTGGCAAGTTTCTTCAGATGGTGTTTGCTACTGCCTTCCTCTGAAGCTGTGTGACTTGCCTAAGGTCACCCAGTGGGTTTCATGGCCAAGCTGAGAATCAAACTCTGGTCTCCAGAGTCTTAGTCTTGCACTCAAACCACTATGCCACCCTGGCTCAAAAATTGGGGATAATAGATACAAATGGAAAACTATTCAAGCCATGTCACTTGTTTCCACTAGCATAGTTTTTTAATAATGTAAAAAGAAAGTTATTGTTTGTACTACTGTACAACTCCTAGTAAAATGAGAGCAACACAGCTAGTACTCCAAAACAGTAGTTTTTCTGAGCTGTTCCTAAATTAAAGTACTCTGTTGTAAACAACAGTTCAGTAGCAAGTCAATTTTAACAGTACATCTCTCAGTCCTCCCAGCCCTACGTGAAATATACCACGATTCTTTCAAATGCAGCAGTAGCATTCAGGCAACGTACTCTTCCTATTTTCTTTTAGAGAACTGCTCAAATGGTCAACGTGCTCCAGTATTAGGTGTTTCCCAGCAGAGGCTTTCTAGACAAAGTAGTCTTTATGTATATCCTGTCTGTTACTCAGGAATAATCTTAGTTGCTGAGTAGCACATTCAATAGAGTGATCTGTTACAGCATTTTAAACTTCTATTAAGTTTAAAATGCAAGCAGAATAGATTTTTGGATGCATGCCAGACACACACTATACAAGGAAGAAGAGTGCAAACACCTCAGTATTTTCTACAATGAGTATTTTTAATAATAAAAAACTCTTATTGTAATCCCAGTGATAACTAGAGAGAAGCCCACAAGGCTGCAAATCGTAGTTGTTCTTCATACTGGGGGTAAGTGTGGCCCACTCCTTACCAGATTCTGTAAACTACTGCTGTGCTAAACAATTCATGCCATGCACAGTGTATGATCAGTACTGCCACCTCTTCATTTTTCTAAATCTCTTCTTAAAATTTGACTGACGTATTTCTTTAAAATATAAAGCACAACTACAAAATAATTTCAGCATTCACTTGATTTATTTAGCATAGCCACAAAACAAAATAAGTTTGTACATTCAGTCACGCATTAAAAACAGAATTACAAAGTAGTCCACATTGACAGAAAGTGCAATCCATCAGAGTTGCACATTATCTGCCACTTTACTTATATGTCTTCATATGCCAGAGACCATCATTTAAATAGTGAATATTCTCAATGCCAATCCCTTTGTTGACTTTCTCTCTGTGGAAGGAAGCATGGGGGAGGCAAGGAAGAAATAAAAGCAAGTCATCAGTTTCCATAACTTCAGTGTAGGTGGGCAAGTACAACCTCTACATTAGCTAGTTGTATTAAGCAAGACTCTTCTGATGGCATTAGCTACAATCTCCAAAGCCCAAGATAATGAACAATTTACTAACTGGGTTGGAGTAGCAGCTTTAGGAATAGCTGGCTTCACTTAGGTTTTAATCATACCTAGGAAAACTTACTAACTTTGAATAACAACTCCCAGTATCCCTAGGCTAACACAACCATTAACTTTAGCCATCAACACAGATAATAAATTATAGTACCCTTCTCTTTCCAGCACATTAAACCTGTCTTAACTCAAGTTTTATCTTATTTATAAAATGTGGAGTTGTTGTTGTTGTTGTTGTTTTCATTAGTCAAAAGTACAAATCTGTGTTATACCAAGTGATATCGATTATGGCTCATCTGCCTCTGCCTCCTTTTAACAGATGAATTCAGATAACAGATTTGAGGCCTCCTGCAGAAGAAGCAGGAACTTAACAACTAAACTGTGGGCTCTCCTGACAAGTCACTGCCTCTCTCTATGTATGTATGTATGTATGTATGTATGTATGTATGTACAATGAGGCAGGGCTGGAGAGACTTTGTGGAGCATCTAATACTCTGGACAGCAAACAGTTTTGCCAAAACACCACTCCAAGAAGGTTCATGCTCCAATGAACCTTCCCTGACAACTTATTATCACAAATTCCAACTTCATTAATAGGAATAGCGCAATACCATCGGATACCCAGCCATATTAAACTTGATATGATGTGTTGCACTCTAAATTGTTGGGTATGACCACATATGTTTAAAGATGTGCCAACTTTAAATGTGGTCCCAATGCAGCAGTTGACTGAGGCTGCTGCAACCAATGTGCATATTAACTTACATAGAGCAAAGTGAGTTTTCAGTATCATTGGTTCAGCCCAATTAATGGCTGCTGAATGAAACCAAAGGTCCAATTTAGAATAAGACTGGAATAATGCTTTGTGTGCTGGCTGGATTATTTCACTGACTGTAAAGTATAAAATTTCCCCTTTAAAATGAGACTCACATATCATCTGCTGACATCTTCATGACTCCAACGCACAGTGCATGTTGCTTGCCTTCTGCCATTATTGCCTAAGAGAGTAAGCTAAGGAAAATATCTCATATGCAGTATTTTTTTAAAAGAATCAATAGACCACTAGGAAAGCACTATAGGTTGTTGTTGTTATTACTATTAATATTATTAAGGCAGCTAACAACCAATTTAAAACAGTACGTTAAAGCATTAAAATACAGATAGAACGTTTTAAAAACAATTTGAAAAGTTAACAGTAATACACATTAAACATATTAAAATGTATTAAAAACCAAATACAAACCCTGCCACAACAGAGGCAAACCCAAACCAATGACCATTTCCAGTTTCACTCTCTAAATGAAGTTGCATTTCATTACCAGATCATTATGTAATCTCATCTGAACTATTACACGTCAGGTTAAATAGCAAGACTGATTCAAAAACTAAACACTGATGGGTAAAAACAAGCTTCACACATTTTCAAAAAAGCAACCCCAACACACAATACGTTGAAAAAGAAACAGTGACCAACAGACCACTACTCTCCAAGGATACCACGATTGTGTCAGCAGCAGCAGGATAAAGTTTGGCTCCTGGAGATGTCAGGCCAGGACACATTATATTTGCTCCACTAAGTACAAATTTAATGGCTCCTTTATCAACTTGTTGATGTGGTAGAATAAACGGATCTAGGAAAGGGAAAATAGTAAGCAAAGAAGGTATGAAACTGACTGAACTTAGAAGCATCTCTCATCCTAAAGCATAAGCAAATGTACGCTATAATCAAAGTGGAAAGAGAATAAAAATCACATCCCTCAGGTGGCTATCAAGGGTTTTTGAAAGGACCTCAAAACTGATTCCAATCTTGCTTACATTGCTCATTCTCTGGCTGAAACAATCTAAGAAATCTTGAAGAACAGGTCATGTGCCAAAGGACTGGAGAATGGCAAACATTGTCCCTCTTTTCAAAGAAAGAAGATCCAGGAAACTATAGACCAGTCAGCCTGACCTTAATACCAGGAAAAATATTTGAACACATTATGCAGGAGTCTGTCTGCAAGTATCTTGATTACAATGCAGTGATCAGTAAGAGCCAGCATGAGTGTGTCAAGAACTAATCCTGCTATTAATCTTATTTCTTTTTCCAATAAGGTCACTGGCTTAGTGGATGGTAGAAATGCTGTGGATGTCATTTTAGCTGGATTTCATAAAAGCATTTAATAATGCCCCCCATTCTATTTTGATTAGTAACATGATGAGTGTAAAACAGGTGGAAACACTGTCAGATGGGTCCATAATTGATTGGAAAACCATGCTCAAAGAATCATCCTCAATGGCTGCACTTTAAACTGGAAGGAGGTCTCAAGCAGTTCTGTCCTAGGGTCATTACTCTTCAACATTTTTATCAACTACTTATATGACAGGTTGGAGAGAATCCTTATCAAGTTTGCAAGATGACATAAAACTGGGAGAAGTAGCTAACACCTTGGAAAATTGGAAAAGAATACAAAGGAACCTAGATAAACTGAGAGGGTGTACAGACCAGCCATAAAAGCTGGCCTGGGGATGGAGTCTGGGCAATGACGCAGCACCAAAGGAGCGCCAAAAAGCTATGGTGCCAGCGGCTATGGTGCCCTTTCTGCAGCACAGAAAGGAGTCACTTTTTTTCACTGCAGAAAGGCAAGATCAGGGCCACGACATACGTTGCCACAAATCCGATCTGGCACTAAACAGGGCAGCCTGTACAACCCCTAAAAAAAGGCAGAAATTAATATGATGAAAGTCAATAGACATAAATGCAAAATTGTACACTGAGGCCACAAAAACCAAATGCACAGATATAGGATTGGGGATGCATGGCTCAGCAGTACTGCATGTGAAAAGGGCATTGAGAATATTGTTCATCACAAGCTGAACATGAGCCAGCAGTGTGACACTGCAACAAAGAAGGCAAATGCTTGCCTGTATTACGGTTGCCTCCAATGGAAGCAATTTCCAAGTCAAATGAAGTAATAGTTATATTCTGTGTTGGTCAGGCCTCATCTGGAGCACTGCATTCAGATCTGGGTGTCTTGTTTTAAAAAGTTTATAGATGAGTTGTAGCATGTTCAAAGAAGGGCAGCAAGGATAATAAGGAGAACAAAACATATGAGGAAAAGCTGAAGGAGCAGGGCACATTCAGCTCAAAAAGGAATGAGACGATTGTCCTCTTTAAATACCTCAAGGGCTGTCACAGAAAAGAAGGGACAGGTTTGTTCTCTGCTGCCCCAGAGGACCAGGTCTAATGGTTTGAGGTTACAGGAGAATATATATCAATAGAACATTATAAACTCATAGAGCTGGAAGGGACCGCAAGGGCCATCCAAGCCAACCCCCTGCCATGCAGGAAATCAGTCAAAACACCCCTGACAGATGGCCATCCAGCCTCAGTTTAAAGACGGATATTCTTGGCAATAACATCAGTTCAGCAATGAAACCAATTGCCTGGAGAGGTGGTTCGGTCCCCTTATCTGAACATCTTCAAAAAGAGGCTGGACAGCTACCTGCTGGAGATGCTTTAGCTCAGTGTTACTCAAACATTTTACCTCTGGGACCCTCCTTTATGTCTATAGGCAGACATCGCCCCCAACCCCAGCTCAACATAGTACATGAATAACAATATTTTGTTTATTTAATGTGCATATTTTCATTCACACATTCATGTAATATTCATATTTTAAAAGAAAATAACATTGTGCACATTAGAACAAATTTATTTAAGTAAATTCAATATTTAACTCATTGCACATCTAAATTTTACACACAAAAAAGTTTGAGTGGAGGAGGAGGAGGAGGGATCAGGGTTTCCAAGTCTTGCATCCCCCTTGAGCAACTCTTGCACACATTCCTCATGGGTCCTCCACCATTTCAGAATCAGTAGGAGGTTGGACTGGATGGCTGATAAGGCCCTTTTCAACTCGATAATTCTATGAAATTAAATAGGCTTTCTCTACATAAAATCTTAATCCACACCAAAGAAATGTAAGATCTCTCCTACTTTTCCATTAGCGTTTTCAAAGATGCTAAGAAAATAAAAAATACTCATTCAACAAATAGACTCTAAAGCACAAAAATGAGCCACAAAAACTATCAGCAGAAACAGAACTGCACAGTTTAAAAGACACAGATAAAATGGATTCAAGAAGAGTGTTCCCAACAGGGAACACCACAAAGATGACTAATCCCCAGTTCCCACTGTCACAACTGCTCTGGACACAGGAGCCTGGAAAAGATCTCCCTATATAACCTCAATAAAAAGTTTGCATGGGAGCACATTGTCCACAAAATACCCTGCTCTCAAGCCACACAAATATCAAGACTAGCAATTACACTGTCTTGGCTAACTTCTACTTATTTTATTCTCATTCCTATAAATCCTGTAACGAGATTTGGCTGAGAATCCACAACATTATTATTTTGCGGTACTACGAAGACTCCAAGAATATTCTAAATTCCCCGTCTACTAAATACAAATAAAGAGGTTCAACATTCTAAATAAAATCTGAGGGAGACAGGGAAAGAGACAAAAGCACCAAGGAAAGCCATATTCAACTGGTCCCAGCTCTTCCAATGCAGATCATTTTTCCAACCAGGGGACGGGGGAGAGAAAATAACTAAGGCCTGTTACAGACTGCCAAAATAAAGCTGCTTTGGGTCTCATTGGAGGTATGCTGTTTAAATGATGCATGCATCCTAAGAATCCGGAAGCCGCACCAAAGCTGCACTCCAGTGCTTAGGAATGGAGTGTGGCTTTGGCACGACCTCCGGACTCTTAGGACCCATGCATCATTTAAATAACATATCTCCAAAGAGACCAAAGGCAGCTTTATTTTGGCAGTCTGTAACAAGCCTAAGGACCCAAAGTTTACTTAATTAAAAGGAAAATAAATGATAGGTTGAAGGCAAACAAAAATTAAATATAAATCTGGAATAAAAAGCCACTGTTGCACACTAAACAAAAACAAAGTGAGGATGCAGCCAGAAGAGCATAATGTGTTCTAAAAGAAGAAAGAAAGAGAGAGCCATCCAACTTGGGTTGATATGGAAAACTTCACAGAGGATAACAGAAACAGTCACAATGCATGATACAGCATTCAAAATACTACAAGGAATTGGCAACTTAGTACAAGCAGACACTTTGCAGATGTTTTCAGCTCCGACTTCTGGCTGTGGAAAAAAACCTGTTCGCGCATGTCGTAAAATTGTAGTTGCAAAAGCAACTACCATCAACCTCTCTGTGTTGCACAATCATTTGTCTTCTCCAACACACTTACATTTATGAAGTAATCTCAGCGTGGGATAAAAAGGTCCTTCTCTTTGCCTGAAGAATAGCAACTCTCCATTGACTGTGAGGATTTCTATATGTTCGTGACTGGAATAAACAAAAATAATTAATTTTTTGTGGGGCTTTTCTTGTTCTTTTTTCATTTTTAAAGTGGGGACAAGACAGGTTTTTCTACCTTGAAAGGTAGGCGTATCCTTTCTGTTTATGTACAAAATTTTATACACTTTTAAAAAGAAGCTCTACATCTTCCATTATCTTGTTCTTCTTCTTGTTGTGTGCCTTCAAGTCATTTCAGGCTTCTAGTGACCCTAAGGCAAACCTATCTTGGGTTTTGTTTTGTTTTTTGGCAAGATTTATTTATTATTTGCTTATTATCTTTTATTAAGATTTGTCCAGAGGAGATTTGCCACTGCCTTCCCCTGAAGCTGAGAGATTGTGACGATGTCATCTCGGCCTCAGAGGGAGCCATCAGGCAGACCCAGCAACATCAGGGACTGCCTGAAGGAAGAGGCCCCTCCCTCCTCAACTGTCATCTCGGCCTCAGAGGGAGTCATCAGGCAGACCCAGCAACATCTTGACTGCCTGAAGGAAGAGGCCCCTCCCTCTTCAACTGTCATCTCGGCCTCAGAGGGAGCCATCAGGCAGACCCAGCAACATCAAGGTCTGCCTGAAGGAAGAGGCCCCTCCCTCCTCAACTGTCATCTCGGCCTCAGAGGGAGCCATCAGGCAGACCCAGCAACATCAAGGTCTGCCTGAAGGAAGAGGCCCCTCCCTCTTCAACTGTCATCTCGGCCTCAGAGGGAGCCATCAGGCAGACCCAGCAACATCAAGGTCTGCCTGAAGGAAGAAGCCCCTCCCTCTTCAACTGTCATCTCGGCCTCAGAGGGAGCCATCAGGCAGACCCAGCAACATCAAGGTCTGCCTGAAGGAAGAGGCCCCTCCCTCCTCAACTGTCATCTCGGCCTCAGAGGGAGCCATCAGGCAGACCCAGCAACATCAGGGACTGCCTGAAGGAAGAGGCCCCTCCCTCCTCAACTGTCATCTCGGCCTCAGAGGGAGCCATCAGGCAGACCCAGCAACATCAGGGACTGCCTGAAGGAAGAGGCCCCTCCCTCCTCAACTGTCATCTTGGCCTCAGAGGGAGCCATCAGGCAGACCCAGCAACATCAGGGACTGCCTGAAGGAAGAGGCCCCTCCCTCCTCAACTGTCATCTTGGCCTCAGAGGGAGCCATCAGGCAGACCCAGCAACATCAGGGACTGCCTGAAGGAAGAGGCCCCTCCCTCCTCAACTGTCATCTTGGCCTCAGAGGGAGCCATCAGGCAGACCCAGCAACATCAGGGACTGCCTGAAGGAAGAGGCCCCTCCCTCCTCAACTGTCAACTCAGCCTCAGAGGGAGCCATCAGGCAGACCAGCAACATCGGGGACTGCCTGAAGGAAGAGGCCCCTCCCTCCTCAACTGTCACCTCAGCCTCAGAGGGAGCCATCAGGCAGACCAGCAACATCAGGGACTGCCTGAAGGACGAGACTCCTCCCTCCTCAACTGTCCTCTCGGCCTCAGAGGGAGCGATCACGCAGACCCAGCAACATCAGGGACTGCCTGAAGGAAGAGGCCCCTCCCTCCTCAACTGTCAACTCGGCCTCAGAGGGAGCCATCAGGCAGACCAGCAACATCGGGGACTGCCTGAAGGAAGAGGCCCCTCCCTCCTCAACTGTCATCTCGGCCTCAGAGGGAGCCATCAGGCAGACCCAGCAACATCAGGGACTGCCTGAAGGAAGAGGCCCCTCCCTCCTCAACTGTCATCTTGGCCTCAGAGGGAGCCATCAGGCAGACCCAGCAACATCAGGGACTGCCTGAAGGAAGAGGCCCCTCCCTCCTCAACTGTCATCTCGGCCTCAGAGGGAGCCATCAGGCAGACCCAGCAACATCAGGGACTGCCTGAAGGAAGAGGCCCCTCCCTCCTCAACTGTCATCTCGGCCTCAGAGGGAGCCATCAGGCAGACCCAGCAACATCAGGGACTGCCTGAAGGAAGAGGCCCCTCCCTCCTCAACTGTCATCTTGGCCTCAGAGGGAGCCATCAGGCAGACCCAGCAACATCAGGGACTGCCTGAAGGAAGAGGCCCCTCTCTCCTCAACTGTCATCTCGGCCTCAGAGGGAGCCATCAGGCAGACCCAGCAACATCTTGACTGCCTGAAGGAAGAGGCCCCTCCCTCTTCAACTGTCATCTCGGCCTCAGAGGGAGCCATCAGGCAGACCCAGCAACATCAAGGTCTGCCTGAAGGAAGAGGCCCCTCCCTCCTCAACTGTCATCTTGGCCTCAGAGGGAGACATCAGGCAGACCCAGCAACATCAGGGACTGCCTGAAGGAAGAGGCCCCTCCCTCCTCAACTGTCATCTCGGCCTCAGAGGGAGCCATCAGGCAGACCCAGCAACATCTTGACTGCCTGAAGGAAGAGGCCCCTCCCTCTTCAACTGTCATCTCGGCCTCAGAGGGAGCCATCAGGCAGACCCAGCAACATCAAGGTCTGCCTGAAGGAAGAGGCCCCTCCCTCCTCAACTGTCATCTCGGCCTCAGAGGGAGCCATCAGGCAGACCCAGCAACATCAAGGTCTGCCTGAAGGAAGAGGCCCCTCCCTCTTCAACTGTCATCTCGGCCTCAGAGGGAGCCATCAGGCAGACCCAGCAACATCAAGGTCTGCCTGAAGGAAGAGGCCCCTCCCTCTTCAACTGTCATCTCGGCCTCAGAGGGAGCCATCAGGCAGACCCAGCAACATCAAGGTCTGCCTGAAGGAAGAGGCCCCTCCCTCCTCAACTGTCATCTCGGCCTCAGAGGGAGCCATCAGGCAGACCCAGCAACATCAGGGACTGCCTGAAGGAAGAGGCCCCTCCCTCCTCAACTGTCATCTCGGCCTCAGAGGGAGCCATCAGGCAGACCCAGCAACATCAGGGACTGCCTGAAGGAAGAGGCCCCTCCCTCCTCAACTGTCATCTTGGCCTCAGAGGGAGCCATCAGGCAGACCCAGCAACATCAGGGACTGCCTGAAGGAAGAGGCCCCTCCCTCCTCAACTGTCATCTTGGCCTCAGAGGGAGCCATCAGGCAGACCCAGCAACATCAGGGACTGCCTGAAGGAAGAGGCCCCTCCCTCCTCAACTGTCATCTTGGCCTCAGAGGGAGCCATCAGGCAGACCCAGCAACATCAGGGACTGCCTGAAGGAAGAGGCCCCTCCCTCCTCAACTGTCAACTCAGCCTCAGAGGGAGCCATCAGGCAGACCAGCAACATCGGGGACTGCCTGAAGGAAGAGGCCCCTCCCTCCTCAACTGTCACCTCAGCCTCAGAGGGAGCCATCAGGCAGACCAGCAACATCAGGGACTGCCTGAAGGACGAGACTCCTCCCTCCTCAACTGTCCTCTCGGCCTCAGAGGGAGCGATCACGCAGACCCAGCAACATCAGGGACTGCCTGAAGGAAGAGGCCCCTCCCTCCTCAACTGTCAACTCGGCCTCAGAGGGAGCCATCAGGCAGACCAGCAACATCGGGGACTGCCTGAAGGAAGAGGCCCCTCCCTCCTCAACTGTCATCTCGGCCTCAGAGGGAGCCATCAGGCAGACCCAGCAACATCAGGGACTGCCTGAAGGAAGAGGCCCCTCCCTCCTCAACTGTCATCTTGGCCTCAGAGGGAGCCATCAGGCAGACCCAGCAACATCAGGGACTGCCTGAAGGAAGAGGCCCCTCCCTCCTCAACTGTCATCTCGGCCTCAGAGGGAGCCATCAGGCAGACCCAGCAACATCAGGGACTGCCTGAAGGAAGAGGCCCCTCCCTCCTCAACTGTCATCTCGGCCTCAGAGGGAGCCATCAGGCAGACCCAGCAACATCAGGGACTGCCTGAAGGAAGAGGCCCCTCCCTCCTCAACTGTCATCTTGGCCTCAGAGGGAGCCATCAGGCAGACCCAGCAACATCAGGGACTGCCTGAAGGAAGAGGCCCCTCTCTCCTCAACTGTCATCTCGGCCTCAGAGGGAGCCATCAGGCAGACCCAGCAACATCAGGGACTGCCTGAAGGAAGAGGCCCCTCCCTCCTCAACTGTCATCTCGGCCTCAGAGGGAGCCATCAGGCAGACCCAGCAACATCAGCGACTGCCTGAAGGAAGAGGCCCCTCCCTCCTCAACTGTCAACTCGGCCTCAGAGGGAGCCATCAGGCAGACCAGCAACATCTTGGACTGCCTGAAGGAAGAGGCCCCTCCCTCCTCAACTGTCATCTCGGCCTCAGAGGGAGCCATCAGGCAGACCCAGCAACATCAGGGACTGCCTGAAGGAAGAGGCCCCTCCCTCCTCAACTGTCAACTCGGCCTCAGAGGGAGCCATCAGGCAGACCAGCAACATCTTGGACTGCCTGAAGGAAGAGGCCCCTCCCTCCTTTAACTGTTACTTTGTATTTTGTATTATATTGCAATTTTTTACTGTACACCGCTATGATCATTGCGGAATAGTGGTCTATAAATGAAATGTATTATTATTATTATTATTATTATTATTATGTAAGATCTGTACAAAACGCATCATCAGAAAGAGCAGTATTCCTGGATTATTTGTCGCTCTGAAAAAGGAATTGGCAAAAGAACCTTTGAATAGCCTTTGCCCCAGAAGACACTACAAAATGTATGGGCTCGGTGTAAGTCAACGGTCGACTTGAAGGCACAGACACACTAATACAATAGCCAGAATTTTGCTGCCAGTCTTTCAAACCGCTTTGGAGTACTGAAAAGGCTTGGCAGATATGAGCAACTGAAACAGCAGCTTTGATACGCCAGCAAAACCTCCAAATAAGAAAGAAAACCCTTAGAGAGCAACATGGAAGGAAATACTTACCACCGTACTATCTTGACCGGGTCTTTCTTTGGCATGATTTGGTTTAGCCATGGTTCAATGCCAGGAAACTGGTCTATCAGTTGATTCTTAATGCCTTTAATAACAGACGTCTTCAGCTGGATACAATTGGACACATTCTCCTTTTCATCAAATCTGGGAAGGGAAAACAGGATTTCAGAAGCGATTTCCTCAGCTATACTATCATCTCCTCTTGCCAATCCACAACGGAAGTCCATATAGATATAGATATATAGATATATATATATATATAGTGAGAAATAAGTCCCATTGTTTTCAATACACGCTGTTCTTGTGTGCATTCAAGTCGTTTTCATGGCAAGTTTTGTTCAGAGGGGGTTGGCCTTCCTCTGAGGCTGAGAGTGTGTGACTTACCTAGTAACCGTGAACAAAGCTGTATCCTTATCAGGAATCAGATACCTAGTATGTTGCTACATAGTTAGTTAACTATCAAGATGGTCAGTATGCTAGTAACTGATATTGGTTAGTTTTTTATCGTTTTATCTATTAATTGCACTGCGGAAACGACCCAGTTTGGGACCACTGTTCGCTGCCTTGGCTCACTGCTAGGGAATCCTGGGAACTGTAGTTTTACGGCGCACACTACAATTCCCAGAGCTCCACAGCCTCCAGACAGGACTGTTAAAGTTAGGGAAATACTGGGAACTAAAGGTGCATCCGCACTGGAGAAATAACCCGGTTTGGTAGCGCTTTAACTCTTTGTCTGGCTCTTTGCTATGGAATTCTGGGCCACACAACAAACTCCAACTCCCAGAATTCCATAGCCTTAGGCCACAAAGAGTTAAAGCGGTGCCAAACCGGGTTATTTCTCCAGTGCGGACGCAGCCCAAGAGACTCCATTGGCTTCTCACTTCTTGAACATCCTGGGGGCGCTGGGTCCCCGCGAGGAAGGCCGGGGCGAGGGCCTGGGAGGGTGGGACGCGGCGGCCCCTAACTCCCGGCTCGACCCTCCTCCTCCTCACGCTCCCAGACACGCGTCCCCCAGCCAGGCCTCTCCTCCTCCGGCCCTGCCTTCTCCTCTGCGCCGGCCGGAAAGAGAAAGCGCCGCGACTGCGCCCTAGCCTTCTCAAAGCGGAAAAGGAAGGAGCCCGTCGGAACTACGACTCCCAGCAAGCCTTGCGCCGAGTTCTGAGGCGGCTCAGGGGTCGCCATGGCAACGGCAGGGCCGGCTTCTCTGCCTCGGCGGATTCAGCCCTGCCGTTGCCATGGCGACCCCTGAGCCGCCTCTGCTAGGCCTCAGAACTCGCAGTAGGCCAAAACTGTGCTCTTTAAGGGCTTTTTTTGTTTTGGACTTCATCTCCCAGAAGCCAGAGATATTGGCCGCCATGGCGGAGGCTTCTGGGAGGTGAAGTCCAAACTCTCTTAAAAGGACACATCTTGGGGACTTGTGAAATTTTAAGCGTCACCAAGTTGTCTCAAAAGCACCCAGGAACTCATTAATAATACAGCGTTTGAACGCTGGCTCTCAGTATAGGTCAAGAAGATGTTTTATATGTATATATATCTGTGACTGTAATGGTAGAATAATATACTTTTGTCTCATTACAGTCTGGATTGAGGGGTCAGAGCCCTTTGTGTTTTACTTAGCGCTTAGGCATGATGCTTTTCAGTTACATATTGACATTATTTCGCTGTTCCTCTCGCTTTTTACTTATTCTATTTTTCTTTTACGCATTTTTGCAGTTTTGGTGGTGAATTGGATTGCGTTAAGCTGAAGAGAGACAGTGGGGCGCAGTGGTTTGAGCGCTGGGACTATGACTCAGGATTCGAGTGCCGCTTTGGCCATGTCACACTCCCTCAGCTTCAGAAGACGGCAAGGGCAAACCCGCTCTGGTCAAACCTGCCAAGAACACTCCATGACAGGGTTGCCATGAATCAGAAGCGACTTGAAGGGACACAAGAACAACAAACATTAATATATAATACAAAAACTAAATCAGTCTTAGCCTCATTCAAATGAACTGGGTTTTACTTCATTGGCCAGGAAGCTCTTTTACCTTTCCTCTCAAACTATCAATCCAGCTGCATCCACGCTGCAGAAATAATGCAGCTGGACCTGGCTTTAGCTGCCATTTCTCAATGCTTTGGGACTCTGGGAATTGTAGTTTCCGCAGGTTTGCCTGTTGCCTGGCCCTTTGCTATGGGATTCTGGGCCCCACAACAAACCCCAGCTCCCAGAATTCCATAGCAAAGAGCCAGGCAAAGAGTTAAAGCGGGGCCGAACTGGGTTAGAGGCCGAGGGCAGGCGTTTCCTTCCTTCCTTCCGCGAGGCAGAAAAAGGCGAAGAGGCGGAGGAAGCCACTAGGCAGCCATTCAGGAGGAGCGACGGAAAGCGTCGGGGGACAGAAAAGGCCGAGGCTTCGCGCTTTCCCCTTCGGCCGCGGAGGGAGGCAGCTATGGCTGGGCGCGCGAGGCCTTCGCTCTGGCCGCCGCCGCCGGGCAACACAATCACTTCCGGTGGGTCAAAGGGCAAAGGAAAAGCGGGTGCCACAGGTAGCCGGGCGACGGGGGGCAGAGGAAGGGGAATGATGGGGGAGGAAGGGAGAAGAGGAGGAAGAGGGAGGCAGGAGGCAGAGGAGTAGCCGGCTCTCGTTCTTCTCTTTCGGGTGAAGGAGACAAAGTGGTCGCTAGTAGTATTAGTATGAGGATGATGATTATTTCTCCCAGCCTCTTGGCACAGCTTCCGGTCAGGTCGGCTTCCCAGCATGCCCAGCGGCCGGAAGTGCCGCCATCTTTGTGGGCTCTCTCTCTCTCTCTCTCTCTCTCTGTGCGCTGGAGTATTGACACTAACAGCCCGGGCTTGGGTCTTCCTCCTTCCCCGTCCTCCTGGACTGAGGATAGCCGGAGACAGGAGGAGGAGGCAAGGAAGGAAGGAAGGAAGGAAGGGGCTCGACTTCGGAGAAAGAGAGAGAGAGCCCGGAGAGGCCTCGGGTGGCCGCCGAAGGGGCGGAATTGCCCAGGGGCCAGAGGGGAGCAGGGCCAGGAAGGCGAGGAGCGAAGGGAAGCCCTGCCTCCTCCTCCTCCTTCTCCTTGGAGGGTGCCTTTCTGCGTGTCTGCTACACCAGAAGGATTTGATGCCCTTCAGCCTGCTCACCTCTGTGGTGTTCATGTTTCCCACAGGTTTCTCTTCCCCCAACCCCCCAGCAGCCGCTCAGGAGCTCAAGCCAGACACTGATGGTAGCAGCAGCAGCAGCACCAGCACCAGCAGCTCCTCCTCCTCTTCCTCCGCCTCCTCCAAGAAGAGAAAGCTAAACAGCAGCAACAACAGCGAGAAAGAAGAGGCCGAACCCATCTCCTGCGCATCCCTGCTTTCCAGAAACAGTTCCTCCTCTTCCTCGCCGTCTGTCATTACAGCCACTTCCTCCTCCTCCTCCTCCTCCTCCTCAGGAGCCTCCGCTTCCAACCACCACCTGCAGAAGAAGCTGCGCTTCGAGGACTCCTTGGATTTCATCGGACTCGATGTGAAGATGGCCGAGGAGTCCTCTTCGTCCTCCTCCTCTTCCCCGGCCGCCTCGGCTGCCGCCGCCTCTTCTCAGCAGCAGCAGCAGCAGCTCAAAAACAAAAGCCTTTTGATTTCCTCGGTCGCCGTGGGGCACCACGCGAATGGCCTGACCAAAGCTGCCTCTTCCACCGTCTCCAATTTCGCCAACAGTAAACCCGGGTCGGCCAAGAAGTTAGTGATCAAGAACTTTAAAGGTAATGCGCTTTTGCCGTCCCTCGTCAGCGGCGTTTGTCTCTCTGAAGTCCAAAACACACCGCACAAATAACCCAACTTGAGACCGCCTTAGCTGCCCTGGCTCAATGCTAAGGAATTCTGGGAACTGTAGTTCTGTCAGAGAGCTCTGGTGCCATAATAAAGTACAGTTTCCCAGGATTCCCTAGCACTGATTCCCTAGCCAGGGCAGTTAAAGCAGTCTCAAACTGGATTATTTCCACAGTGTGTTTTGGACCTAAGCCAGTGGTTTCCAAACTTTGATCTTCCAAATGTTTTGGACTTCAGCACCCAGAATTCCTGATTGTTGGTCAAGCTGGAAGTTGAAGCCTGAAATACCTGGAGGACTAAAGTTTGGGATTCACTGCCCTAAGCAATAGGATAGTCTAGATGAGTGGTCCCCAAACTGTACTCCTTAAGGGATTTTGGACTTCAGTTCCCAGAATCCCAGACTGTTAGCCAACATGGCTGAGGCTTCTGGGAGCTGAAGTCCAAAATCTCCTAAAGGGCATAGTTTGGGGACCACTGGTTTGGTGATTACCAAACTCTAGTCTTCCAGGTGTTTTGGACTTCAGCTGCCAGAAGCCTCCGTTCTCTTGGCCAATTGTGTGGAACCCTGGGAGGTGATGTCCAAAACACCCGGAAGGCCAGACTTTGGTTATCGCTGATATAGTGTGGATGTAGTTTAGCTCAGTTGTAAAGCACATGGTTTGAAGGCAGACGGTCCTAAGTTCAGTCATGGGGTTGAAATGCCTGAAACCCTGGAGAGGCGTCGTCAGTATGCGCTAAGGAAGTGAACTTGTGGTCCTCCAGATATTGGTGAAGTTCGGCTTGCATTAAGCTTGACAACTATGCAGGCTAGTCCATCTTGAGGGCTAGAGGTTCACTGTCTTTGGTGTAGATCATTCAGAGCTATATGGACCTAGAATCTGGTTCGTTGTAATGGAGATGGCTGTATATTATTACCTGGGGAGAGGGACACTTTTTTCTTCCCTTTTGCATCCTAATTTCAGCAGGCCATTCCCAGGTAACAGATGTGGGTAGCTTGAAAGTGCTAAAAGTTTTCCAAAGGCCCAAGAAAAGAGCTTAGTTTTAGTAGAAATATGGTTTTATACAGAGCAGATGGACAGTAAAAACACAGAAGGAAATAGATCCTTGTGAAGTTGGTGAGGATGAGGTGGTGCATCTTCACCACTTCGGCTGGGATGGTGGAGCCTCTTCAACAGGTTGAGCTGCTGCCTGGGGTCATGCCAAACGAAAGGACTGTAAGATTCTATATTTGTGGAGGGAAAATTGTAAGGTATCAAAAAGTAATAAATATACATACTTATTAGGCAGACCTGAACATATTTTTTGTGTGTGTGAAATATACACTTTGTTGAGCAGCATGTGGACAAATCTCTGGCTCTTCTTTTTTGTTGTGTTTTCTTTAAACACCTCTCTAACAGACTATTATCCACTAAGTGCATAGCTCTTTAGTTAACAATCAAGAATAAAACCATTTTTTAAAAAACATATTTTATTAATATATTGTTTCAGTAAAATATTCATGCCTGACCCTATATATTGATGTCATTTGCCATTGTGTTTTTATTGGGTGTTTCTACAACCTCCCAAGGCCAGATTTCAGGGTCCCTCACCGCCCCTTCCCCAAATCTTTTTCCATATTGTCTGGGAAATTGTTTATAATGCCTCCCCATGCTTTGTAGGAACCACTTTTGTCAACATTTTTGGGCTCAAAATGTTCACCCAGGAGGGCCTTTAAAAAAAAAGTTGAAATAGTAGAACTGGCACTGAGGACCTAGAGAGCATTTGAAGCCAGGTTGTTGTTGTTGTTTTGTTTTGTTTAATGGAGGACTGGATACAACAGGAGAGTGAGCTTCTGCAAGGTTTCCTGGTGTACCACTTTCCACAACTGAAATGTGAAAAAAAATGTTCTGAGAATTGGGATAGTTCTTAGGCTAAATCTACAAAATCCAAATATCACCTGGCATAATATAAACTGTGTTAGAAATCTGTTGCGTTCAGATTACATGTGAAATTATCTATTTTGTTCAAAATTGCATTTTATATAATTTATTCAAGCATTAATAAAATAATTATCAGTAAACAAAACATTAATATGCATCATTTTTAATCTACTAAAGTCAGTGTTTATCCTTGGCTGACAGTCTGTTAGTGTGTATATATGTATTAGGCTGAATAATGATGTATTATACAGTATGTGATAGTGTCTTTGTTGTTGTTATGTGTCTTCAAGTCATTTCTAACTTATGGCCATATCATGGTGTTTTGCAGGCAAGATTTGTTCAGAAAGGGTTTGTCCTGGCTTTCTTCTGAGGCTCAGAGAGTGGGTTTTGCCCAAGTCCATACAGTGGCTTTCCATGTCTAAGAGGGAATTTGAACCCTGTTCTCCAGAGTTTTAATCTAACGCTGAAACCGTTGTGTCATGCGGTCTCTCACACCTATCTGTATTGCCTGTATTCATACACAGCACAAATTACATGCTTAAAAGTACATCCCTTAGATTCTTTTCAACAGATTATAGGAAGCCTTAGGCAGAAATTAGTCTCCAAGTAAGTGAAGGTGATAGTATTATAATTTTATAGATTAAAAAAACAGCCCCTTGAACCATGTCTGAAGGAGCATAAAAAGCTATAGTATTCATGTAATGTGCTCATAGTAATGGATGCATGCCAAGAATTATGTTCAGTGCATCGTCCATCATTTGAAGCTTCTGAGAAGCCATTAAAAACAACTTTGCATACAGCACATTGCAGTAATCTTTTGGAAATTCATGAATGCTTTCCAGGTCTGAACAAGGAAGAAAAATCAGGTTGACCAATGGAACAAAGTTAAGTGAATGGGAAAGTCCCCCCGAATCCTGCAATGGTGTTGGCTCAGTTTTTGTTGGGATTTTTTTAAATTTTGTTTTCTTGATTCCTCAGTTCACTGTACTGATGGGGCTACAGTTTAGTAGCAATTTGTACCTTTAAAGATAATGTATGTTTGGACTTAGTTCATTTACCTTAAAGTGGTTATTGTATAAAAATAAGTTACAACAGTGAAATAACACATACTGATGCTCCTTGCAAGGCAAAAACTGATACATAATAGTTGATAATTTATTCTATTATTTTTCTTATTCTTGGCCTTCAACTCAGAGTTTCAGCACAAGGCGACTGGTGTTCTACAGAGCAACCAGATAATTGTAAAGTTAAATCAGTGAGAGCTTCCACTAGAATCCTGCAGTTCTTCACCTTCTCACTACTCATTCTTGCTGTATTCAGACACATCATACTTTTCACTGTATGGAATTAATCATTGGGGTCACTGATAAAAATCTTAGTATATTGCCTTTGATCTGATCCTGACCTTGTGTTCTTAAATGTTGCGTTTGTTTGGATTCTGATCTTTTGACATTTTCCAGATAAACCTAAACTGCCTGAGAATTACACAGATGAAACCTGGCAAAAACTTAAAGAAGCAGTAGAAGCTATTCAGAATAGTACTTCAATAAAGTACAATTTAGAAGAGCTCTATCAGGTAAGCATTGAAATGTTTAATCTATGGAACCTATGCTTTTTGTTCACTTTCTAAAGCCCTAAGTGACATCTTGATTTAAATTAAAATTGGGTGGGGAGGGAGTGTTTGTAGGTGAGGTACAACCATAGATTGGACAAATGGTTGTAGAGAAGGCCAACAAGGACTTTCTCGCAAACTGATTGTGATATTTGTCTTCAGTGCGGGTTTCCGTTTTCCCATCAATTCAGTAAACATGTACAGATAGTAAAGTGAGCATTTAATTTCAACAAATTCCACAATCCACAAATAGTGATATTCTTAATGGGGACAACTAAAAAAAGGAAATACATCATGCCAGTTTTTGAAGTTCCACTGGCTTCTTCATCAGGCACAGGTCTTAAAAATCATACAGGAGAAAGGGGGAAATGACAGTGTTAACATCAGGGGCTTACATTCTGTTTCAAGATGTTGCTTTTGTTGTTAGTTAAGATGGTATAGAACGGTGATTCCCAGACTTTGGTCCTCCAGGTGTTTTGGACTTCAGCTTCCAGAGTCAGTGGTCAGGAATTCTGGGAGCTGAAGTCCAAAACATCTGGAGGACAAAAGTTTGGGGACCACTGGACTCTGGAAGGATATCACTGCAGGCAGAGGCCACCCCTTTTTGGTCATGTGGAAACTAGGAAACAAGGAGTCATAGAATCCAGAATATAAAATTTCAACTTCATTAGCAACAGAAACAAATAACTTGATTTCTAACACTCTTGCAATGAACTATCTATGGAAATTTTAGGAGGGAACTTGTATTTTCTCCTTAATGGTTTGTTTATTTATTCATTCATTCATTTGGTCATTCTTTCTTATTGTGAAGTGTCCTGCAGTTGAAAGCAGGGCAAACTACATGTCACATCACACCGCTCTCCGGATAAAGTTGTGGTCTGACCCAGGTTTCTTTGAATGAGTGTGCAGCCATACTGCTTCAGAAAGCAAGGCCTCTCCATATTGCTGCCTCAAGATCTTATTGTGCTGTCACTGACCTGATGTGACAGTGAAGATGGAGTGGAAGCTGCTTTACAGGATTTGTCTCAGAGTGATGGGCCAGAAAGGTCAAGTGGAAGAATGGCAGTAGCTTTCGCTGTCAATTACTGAAGGTGTCTTTTTCATTCTTCCCACCTGTTGCTCAGTCTTTCTCTTCTGCATCCTTTCTTCACCTTTTCACTTCTCACTCTTGCTGTATGCAGACACATCATACTTTTCACTTTTCTCTTAAGATAAAATGGAAATAAATATATTCATTTGGCTAGTTTTTCAAGTAAAGTTTATCACTTTAATTGGAAACAGCTAAAGTTGCTGTGAGAAGAATCCAGGTTTTAAAATTTCTGAGAGGCAACATGAATTACATACTGTGTATTTTTAGCTTATTATGTTTAATTACTTGTAGAAAAATGGTAAACAAACCTAGAAATATTTCAGGATTCCAGCAGCATATTCTTGGGAACCTAAGAATTTGAAAGTTACTTTGCTACTGTTAGTGGATTTGAAATGTTATTACCTGTCTTTTACTTCTCTTTGTTCCTGGTCCCTACGTGGCCAAGAAGGGGAGTGACCCCTGCCTGCATTGATGAGCCTCTGTCAGTGATGGTGAAACTTTTAGGGACTCAGTGCCCAAAGTCAAATGCGTTTTGGCACCAGGTGTTATCCAGTGCCGGGGGCAGAACCTCCGGAGGGGGGAGACGCACATCTGTTCCTCCTCTTCCCCGGCCCTCCCGTCTTTCCACATGCCCTCCAAAATGGCTTCACGTGCCAGAGAGGGCACGTGTGCCATAGGTTCACCACCATGGCTCTAGACCGTCTGACAACAGAATTAACATCAAAGACAGAATGTAGGCCTGTGAGGCTAACACTGTTACTTTTCTTTTCCTGTATGATTTTTAACATCTTTGCCTGATGAAGAAGCCAGTGAAGCTTGAAAAGCTTGCATGACATATTTTGTGCTTTGTAGTTGGCCCAGTAAAGATATTGTTGTTCTGTGGATTTGGGATTTTGTTGTATTTTGCTGCATGGCTGACATGACTACCCCTGAATAGGTTTCCTGGGAATTTGCTGAGCTTGCTAGGATACAGTATATTCCAACAATACTCAAAAGATTGATTTGAACAGTTTTTGATACTAGATATTAATTCATCATCTCAATTGTCTTGAAGTTGTTTGGTTGATTGTTTTCACTATATTGTGAAAAGTAACCTTTTTGTACTGCAGCTCCCAGAATTGGCCAGTCATTGCCTGAAGTATTTTGAAAACTACAGTTCAAAAATAACTTTTCAAAGCTCTGATTAGAATGGACTATACTTATCCATATGTGAACAAATGCTAGATTTCTACTTGTTGGGGATGCCTCATTCTTCATTTTCTGCATTAACCAGCATGGTGGTTGAAATAACCTGAAATCTTGATTCCAGCATAATAGTATGTTGATTAACACTTAGTTTCTGTCAAAGCATTGTGGATAATGAGAGAACTTTGGGGATGTTTTTTATTTTTATTATACATCCTCCTGGGGAGAAGGGAAGGGTAGAAAAAGAATTGTCTGAACCAAGTGCTGTTGTGATCATTACCCATGTTTCCACTCAATTTAAACTCCTTGGAGTAGAGTGTCTACTGGTAATGCATAATATTTGCTCACATACCATAATTATAGCGGATTAATTATCAGAGCATTCAGCTAATGCTCTTTATCTAAAGGTCAGTTGATTTGCTCATCAGCCCAGGGATTTGTCATCCTAACATACTTTTATAGGTGTATTCTGTGACAGTTTTTCACCCGTTTTAGGTCAAGGACTTTAAGGAACCATTTTACCTAATATGCATTCAAAAAAACCTCTAGGCTCAGATCCGATATTTTGAAAGCAATGCAGCAGTATTTTCTGTTGACATTGTTTATCTGGATCTATTTTTAACACCTCGGGTATTAAAAAGAGTCAGCTAAATAGTCAGTGAAATGAATGCTAAAGAGAACATTTTTGCTTAAGAACAGCTGCCTTGTAAATAGATCCAATGTCAAATATGTGTTTTTAGGTACCATTATCTAAGTTAACAACAGCTCTTTTTCTCCTACACATCTCCAGAGGATTTCTATGTGTCTTCATTTGATCTGCAATAAGTTTCTTAGTGTGCTGTTTCCCCTGGCAGCAGTATCCTTATTAGCTGGCAGCAAGCACTGCTGCTGGAACCTTTCTTAATGGGATAATAGACCCAATGACAGATAGAAAATCACTGAAAAGGATTAAAATAGTTTTAGTAGTTGCTTGAGGTGAACCCATTTATGGCAGATTATTTTCCCCAAGCATTTGCAGCTTTTACTTTGGGCCAAAACATTTGGAGCTCCCTCTCAAACCTTATACTGTAAGATTAATTCAAGCTTCTTCTCTTCTTGGAACAAGAATTATTTCTCTGTATAGCTCCGCCAGTGGTCCTGATTCTTTTAAGGAGGAAAAATCACTGCTGCAGAGAATTTACAGTCTCTGCATTTTTAACAATGAGGAGGAGAATTAAACTGACAAAATGAAACTATTCCAGCTTGGTCTCTGTTCAGTTGAGAATGGAGCTTTGCACTTAGGTAGTGCAATTCACATGCTGGAGATACTGGACTGTCTCAGTTGCACACTATCACCACCTTCTTGCAAATGGTGGCCAAAGTGTAACTTGAACTGTATGTGTCATGCCACCTGCATTTAGCCCCTGCACTTTTTTAGGTCTCTAGTTCTTACTACTACAGTTTGTGGTTGATTAGGTTTCACTTTGAATACTCAGTCAGGTGTCCTTTTGGAATCATATTGGTCCCAATAGCAAATAACATTGTGCCCAACTTCACCTGAAGTATCCTTCATCAGCTCTCTTTCCTTTGCTCTCAGTAAGTGAAGCTTGCAGCATTTCCTTTGCTGATTTGCTGCTCCCCAGTACAGTATAGCAGACAGTAGCTTCTTTTCCTCAGCTCTCCTTCACCACTACTGCAAAATTGTGGCAAGGAAAGAAAATGAGAGAGAGCTTATTGGTGTGGGAAGTCCCCGGAATCCTCCTTGTGACTATCAATTGATACTAGCAATTTATATACTAATATAGGTAGAAATCCTGTTACTCATCATTGCTTTTCTACAGAATTATAGATTGTATATTACAGAATTATGTTTTGAGTACTCCCAGTTATGGTAGTCCAAACTTCATAAAATATCTTTGTTGCTATTTACATGTTTTCTGTTTGCACTGAACTAATTTTTAGGTGTGATGGTATATGGAGGGGGAGGTGTAAAGGCTGATTGCTGTATTCACAGGAGCACTGACCTGATCTTTAATTGTCGAGAATCATTTGGACCCCAATATTATGTGGACCAACGGTTTTAAGTCCATGGGAGGAGCAGGAGGAGAGCTGGGAAATACTATATAAATATGTTGTCTGTTGGTATGGAATCCAGAAGTTATGTAGATATTTTATCTCAGTTTTCTACTTTCTTGATTTTAGGCTGTTGAAAATCTCTGCTCCTACAAAATTTCTGCAAATTTGTACAAGCAGTTAAGACAGATTTGTGAAGACCATATCAAAGCACAGATTCATCAGTTCAGAGAATATCCTTCTATAAATGAAATGTATTTGGCAAGCCATTCTGTGGTTTAGATGCCTGTAGGCAGTTAAGATAATCTATAGATTAAGATCTACCTTCTCAATGACATGATCTGTGGATTCTTGTGTTGACTGTGCCAAACCTATATAGTGTATGTCTGGACCTTGCAGCAGAGGTTGCATAGGGTTTACAATTCTTTGCTTTTTTGAAATGAAATTCTAACCAGCTTGGTTAGAATAAAAGAGGAACAATATATAACAGAGAAACAATAAAGTTGGTTAAACAAATTATTAAAATTCTGACAGTGACATCCACTATTGCACATCACAGATCTTTGAACTGGAGTTATGCAGAGAAAGACTGAAGCAAGTCATGTTTCAGCAGGAGAGAAACCTACTTTTTTAGCCATTTCTGATTAATACAGTGTTCACAATTCATAGCACATGCAGACCCACATGCACCAGTCCAGAGAAGCATGTGTGGCACTCCATACTTAATCAGTAATGTCATGTTATAAGCTGATGTTGTAGTGTGGGAATGGTATTTACCATCACCTTGCAATCACCTGAAGAATCATGAGTGTTGGTCTTGTTCCTATAATGGCTGCAGTCAGAGATGTGTGCATGCCAATTTTCTGCTATCATTTCTTTGATGCACCTCAAGCTGTTAAACCCTGAGATGTTAACCATCTTGATTAACCTAGTAACTTTATTAAGCTGCTGGCTAGGACTAGCTGACCTTTATACTTTTAAGCTAATTTTAGGTAAGCATCTCCCACATAGCTATATCTCAACGGTTAGGACCTAGAGTAAAACATTGGTGTGTTTTAGAAACTGGTGTGACAAGGTGTTTGTAGACATCCTTAAAAACCAGTGGGGTGACTATTTCAAAACAAATCCTGCAGTTATAAAGTTGAAGAGTAATACTGGTGTTGTTTCAGTTTTTTTGTTAAACAGTCTTAACTGCTTCTTCACGGATTCATTGGACAGTGTTCTTTTTCTCAAGAAAATAGACAAATGTTGGCAAGATCATTGCAGACAAATGGTAAGGCTTACTTTCCTTGAAATAACATTTCTATACATTTGAATCCATTAGTGTACTCGATAGTTTTGCTTCTGCCAGATGTTGTGACCCCCCCCCCCCACTCTCCCTGTTGCATTTCCCAGTGCACTCTGAAATCCTCCAGTGGAAAAACCTCTGGAGCTGTTTTTTTGTGCCACAGAGTGCTGCAGAAACAGGAGAATAAAGTCCCATTTCCACTGGCTTTAGATACAATAGTATGCCATTGGGATTTGGCCCAAGAATGCTCCCTCCTCCTATCTTGACCCTTTGAAAACCGGCTCTGGTGGCCATCTTGAGCATCTTGCCGGGGTTCTGGGAGTTTGCAGGTGCACAAGGGAAGTATGCACACATGCATTCAATGGGTAGGTGGATGTTTTCCATGCATTTCTTTGGCTTATAAAAAGATGTTTTATAACAAGTATGATTACTTTTGGCTTATAACAAGATTGGAAATGATACTATAATTTATACTCAGAACCTTTTTTTCTGTTATCTTGGTTTTTGTTCTGACAGCCTGTATTCATCTGTGAAAGTTGGAGGCCATTGCTGCCATATAGCATAGTAAATCTGTATTGTATCTGAAAAACAAAATCCTTAAAGTTGTATGATATATTTCTGTCTTGCTCCAGATTCTCTGGACTGCAGATCAACAACTCAAAAACATTATACTTGACAAAATACCTTATTATGTAATTGCTGTGCAAGAGAAGTGGATTGCCACCTAATCACACCTATTCAAATCATTCTGAGGGGTGGGGTTAAGACGTTCTAAATGGTTGGGACTTCTGGAAGTATTCTGGCTCCGAGTTCATCGAATCTTGGGAAGGAACAAAATTTCTCTGGCTAGTAGCTTTCCATAGTTGCTTGAAGCTAACATACTAAAGGGACTAAGAGGATGTGCTTTCTTAATCTTAAATATCAGGTTAAGGTAGAAGGTTATCTCCAAGGTCTGTTTGTATACTTGACTTTGTAGTTGCTGTTAGTAATCATATTAGAAAGTAAGCCTCACTAAAATTAATAGTCATTCCTTCCAAGTAAGTATTGGCACAAGAATGATCTCAAGCCAAATGCATATTGTAGGCATAGCACTTCAAATCTGTCAAAATCTTGATGGCTTCTTCTTACCATTACAGATAATGATTAGAAGTATCTTTTTGTTCCTGGATCGAACCTATGTACTTCAAAATTCAATGCTGCCATCAATTTGGTAAGGACGAAAATATGGCATTTATTTCAGGTTTCTAAATGTGCTGTCAAGATATAGATTAGCAGGGGTTTTTCCCCTTTCTATCTTGAATGATTGATTGCGAGTTGTTTCCTGTGGATAGAGATGGCTGTGAAATATATCAACTTCACTGTGCCCCCCAGCCCTTTTCATATTTACCAAAAATCTTGGGGGTTTGGGGTGACCATTGGAGGCTAACATTTAGCTAAACTAACAAGCCAGGTTTGGAAACTATTAATCTACAAGCCGTCATAGTAGAGGGACCATTTTATAAATTTATTGGAAGTGTAAAATACCATCCTGAGCCTGCTTGGCAAAATAATCCCTGTTTGCAGAAGCACAAACAAATAGCATGCAGTGTTTTAAAACAGATAAGTGTGAAAGCAGAGGCTAGAAGTTTTAATTAAATGACTCCTTTTTGGCTATATAGATTGTTAAGTACACTTGACCAAATGTAGACCATCACTTCAAAGCATTTGACTGATGTATTTATTTAGCCTTGGTGAAGTTGTCATTCCTTTCACTTTTCCTCATTGGTTGTGTTACAACCTGGAATTGAAATAGATTTAATTGACGTTAACTCAGCATGTGGCACTGTAATTACTGGACATTTCTACCAATCCTCATTCTGCCCTTTTCTTTTGAAATGGAATGTGAAATCCAGGAAATTGAACCAGAAGCTGGGAAAAGTATAATTCTGTGCACAGAACTGTCTTTTTCTTCCTTATGGAGGTGATGAGAGTACAGACACATAATTGCGTAGGGTTCACTTCCTCTCACACAGAATTGCAAAAAATACCTGAACAAACTTGAAAATGACTACTTGATTAATTGCTCAAACAGAATATGTTAAAAACATATGAACATACATAAACTGTAAGAATGTACACCATCCCTATCCTAAAATTCTGCTTCACTATGGCAATTTATGTTTTTTTCAGGGATATGGGGCTTGAATTGTTCAGGACTCATATAATTAGTGATCAGAAAGTTCAGAACAAGACCATAGATGGCATTCTTCTGTTGATTGAGAGGGAGAGAAATGGAGAGGCTATTGATAGGAGCCTGCTCCGCAGCCTTCTAAGCATGCTTTCAGATTTGCAGGTGAGTAAGAGTTGTGATAAATCTTCATAAAATGCCAAGAATAAGCAATATGAACACAAACCGTTACGTTTATTTTCTTTCCTAGATCTACCAGGATTCTTTTGAGCACAGATTCTTGGAAGAAACTAATCGACTATATGCAGCAGAAGGGCAGAGGCTTATGCAAGAAAGAGAGGTATTTCATTACCTCATGGCTCAGTAGATGCCATGAGCATTTTTAGCTCCCAACTATGAGGGCAGAATCTGGCACATTCTGTCCTACTGAGAGTGGCTATCAAGAAGTATTGCAATACCAATAATTTCTAGGGAGAGTGTAGATAGCCTTGTTGGACTGTTGCTACAGAAACAACAGGGTGTCTCTTAGTACCTTAAAGACTATAATACTTTGTCTAGCACAAACTTTCATGAGTAGCAACCCACTTCATCAGATACCAGTGAGGTTGCAGTCCACAAATAAAATGTTTTGGTCTTTAAGGTGTTCCTTGATTCTTAATGGTTTTAGCACTAATACTATGACTTAGAAACCCATCCTTTAGTGTGGTTCTTGACCATTATGAGTTCAGAAGAGAGCCCTGCTGGCGCAGTGGTTAAATACCTGTAATGCAGCCACTCACTCACAAACCATAAGGTTGCAAGTTCAATACCAACCCAGGAGCTCAAGCTCACATCCTTCCGAAGTTGCTAAAATGAGTACCCAGATTGTTGGGGGCAATTAGTTTACAGTAAACCGCATACGAAATGCTTGGGTGCACTGATAAACGGTATTGAAATGTACTTGCTACTAGCTATAAAAGTATATGTCAGTTGCAGTTGGCAGACAGTTTTGTTCTCTTACTTAACCTTTTCTCCTCAACTTATTCCACTTGCCAGGTTCCAGAGTATCTTCATCATGTTAACAAACGCTTGGAGGAAGAGGCAGACAGGATTATCACATACTTGGATCAAAGCACTCAGTAAGTGTGTAGTTCCCTTTAAGTTGATGTTTAAATCTCTTAATAGTAGACCTCTAATTGTAGTGCTATTTTTTGCTAATGTGAGCCAAATCAACAGGCATGTTCAATAATGTAAAACTAGGCTATGTACAGGTTGAATCTCTCTTATCTGGAATTCCAAAATACTCCAAAGTCTTTTTCCTGGGCAGTTGGGATAGTGACACATTTGCATTCTGGTGGTTCAGCATACACAAACTTTGTTTCAAGCACAAAATTATTAAAAAAAAATATTATAGATTCATAGAATCATAGAGTTGGAAGAGACCACAAGGGCCATCCAGTCCAACCCCCTGCCATGCAGGAACTCTCAATCAATGCATCCCTGACAAGTGGCCATCCAGCCTCTGTTTAAAGACCTCCAAAGAGGGAGACTCCACCACACTCCAAGGGAGTGTGTTCCACTGTCAAACAGCCCTTACTGTCAGGAAGTTCTTCCTAATGTTGAGGTGGAATCTGTTTTCCTTCAGCTTGCATCCATTGTTCCGGGTCCTGTTCTCTGGAGCAGCATCCCTCCTCAATATGACATCCCTTCAAATATTTAAAAAGGGCTATCATATCATCTCTTAACCTTCTTTTCTCCAGGCTAAACATCCCCAGCTCCCTAAGTCATTCCTCATAGGACATGGTTTCCAGCCCCTTCACCATTGTAGCCGCCCTCCTTTGGACACGCTCCAGTTTCTCAATGTCCTTTTTGAATTGTGGTGCCCAGAACTGGACACAATATTCCAGGTGGGGCCTGACTAAAGCAGAATATAGTGGCACTATTACTTCTCTGGATCTAGAGACTATACTTTTATTGATGCAGTCTAAAATTGCATTGGCCTTTTTAGCTGCCGCATCACACTGTTGACTCATGTTCAACTTGTAGTCTATTTGGACTTCTAGATCCCTTTCACATGTAGTCTCATTCAGCCAGGTCTCCCTCATCCTATATCTGTGCATTTCATTTCTCCGCCCTAAGTGCAGTACCTTACATTTCTCTGTGTTGAACTTCATTTTGTTAGCTTTGGCCCAGCTTTCTAGTCTATTCAGGTCGTTTTGAATTTTGATCCTGTCCTCTGGGGTATTAGCTACTCTTCCTAATTTGGTGTCATCTGCAAATTTGATGAGTATGCCCCCAATTCTGTCATCCAAGTCATTGATAAAGACGTTGAATAGCACTGGGCCCAGGACAGAGCCCTGTGGGACCCCACTGGTCACTTCTCTCCAGGATGAAAAGGTGCCATTGTTGAGCACCCTTTGGGTTCGGCCAGTCAACCAGTTTCAAATCCATGTAACAGTTACCTTGTCTAACCCACATTTTACAAGTTTGTTTGCAAGAATGTCATGGGAAACCTTGTCAAAGGCCTTACTGAAATCAAGATATACTATATCCACAGCATTCCCTTCATCTAACAAGCTGGTAATTTTATCAAAGAAAGAGATCAGATTTGTCTGGCATGACTTCTTTCTCTGAAACCCATGTTGACTTTTAGTGATTATGGCATTGCCTTCTAGATGTTCACAGACTCTCTGTTTAATGATATGCTCCAGAATCTTTCCTGGGATTGATGTCAGACTAACTGGACGATAATTGTTGGGATCCTCTTTTTTCCCCTTTTTGAAGATGGGGACAACGTTTGCCCTCCGCCAGTCTGCTGGGATCTCTCCTGTTCTCCAGGAGTTTTCAAAGATTATTGCCAATAGCTCCGATATTACATTTGCCAGTTCTTTTAATACTCTTGGATGTAGTTCATCTGGTCCTGGAGACTACATCCAAGGTTTATATTATGGTATAAAATTATCTTCAGGCTATTTGTATAAAGTATATATGAAACATAAATGAATTTTGTGCATAGACATGGGTCCCATCTCCAAGGTGTATCATTATACAGTATACGTTTATGCAAATACAGGTATTCCAGAATCCCCCAAAAATTCAAATTCAAAATAATTCGGGCCCTAAGTATTTCGGATAAGAGATGCTCAACCTGTATTGCTTGTCATTACCTAAAATGCTTTCCAAAAGATAACATGCAATATACAGTATGCCATAGCTTCAGGCTATACGAAACTTATACAAGTCCTGAGAATAAGCCAGATAATACCATATTACTTCATATCTATATATCTGTTGTGACAAATGTTAACATTAATGACTGTGATTTGGGTTTTTTTAACACACTTTGCTCTCACCTCTTTTTTGTTGTCACCCCTGTAACAACTTCAAACATCTCAAGACATGAGTATTTCTTGTTTCATCTTCCCCCCCCCCCCCCTGTAAATCACAGTGTTCATTGTGGTACAGTGGACCCTTGGTATCTGCTGGGGTTTTGTCCCAGGACTCCCCATGGATATCAATATCCGTGGATGCTCAAGTCCCATTAAACACAATGGCATAATAAAGTGGTGTCCCTCACATAAAAAAGCAAAATCATGGGCTGCTTTTTGGAAGGTTTTTTTTTAATGTTTCAAGCCATGGATGATTGAATCCATGGATAAAGAATCTGTGGATATGGAGGGCTGACTCTACTAATAAATTCAGCTTCTAACTGGAAATGTGTGTTTGAAAGTGGCTGATCTTGCTAGGTGTAAGGAGGGATTGTTTCCCGAGGCTGAAGAAGGCCAGCAGTTTTATGTCTATCCAACTGCTGCCTGCTCTAGACAGAGGTTGGGGACAGCAGGCCCTGGGCCACATACAACCTCTCACCTCATTTTTATGGCCTCCCAAACCACTATTAATCACCCTGGTCCTACAGTTAGAAGCATTGCCCCCAAAGAGTCAATTGCCCCCAGGAGGCTCCTAGGGGTAGTGCATGAGTAAATTTACTCCACCCTTTCTAGACCACCATTACCCCCTTTTTTAAAAAAAACAAACAAACCCATACATGGAAACTGGAATTAGATTTACAGTCACTTTCCAAAGAAATTTGGGGTGCTGAAACCTGGCAGGGAATGCAGAGGGCAAAACTGGGCATCCACCAGAGTTCTCAATCCCTACTTGTTGAATTTTTTCCCCTCTGCTTTTGAAAAGTGCTGTGGATTTTAGCTTCACAGCAGTAGGTAGCATTTACTATATGAAGCATAATTCTTCCTGCAGTTCCAGTTGGATTTTTAATGGTTTAAGGGCGAGCAAAAGGAATGTAATTCTAAACACTTTTTCCTATAGGAAACCACTAATTGCTACTGTAGAAAAACAGCTGCTAGGTGAACATTTAACAGCCATTCTACAGAAAGGTAATTTATTTTTCTTTATAGAAATCTTTGTTTACTGCTTCTTCGGGACTTTCAGTTCCCTGTGCTGAATGGAAATGACCCAGTCAGGTGCTGCTTCTTTAACCCCCTTTGCCTACCCAGTTCATGAAATAGCACTGAACAGTATTCAGGAGTCCTATTCTCCTCCTTGGAGGTAAGGAGCCCACTCTCTGATGCCATCAGACGAATCTCAGAATGAAAAGTAATGATGTGAAAAACAGCAAATGTGGATGGAGGTTGTCTGATAATTTTGTCCATTTTGAATGGCATGATCAGGCAAGTATGTTGTTTCAAAGCAAAATAGCTGCCAAGCCATAGTACAAAACAAATAAACTGCAGTAATCTGCAGGCAGAAAACACTTTGCTTCCTTGTCATTAAACTGTGTAATAAAACTTGCATTGTGTACAATATAATAATACATTTTTCGGTAAGATGTGATAATAGCTGCTTCTAAAGAGCTATAAATACCAAATTACCAGACAGCCTCTACCCTTATCCTTGTGTGCATGATGTTAGAAGCATTAGTAATACAAACTGCTGCCTACATTGTATCAAAACTGTTGAAAAGGGAAAAAAAGTCTGTTTCCTAGAATCTCCTATGGACCAAAACCTTGGCCTAGCTAATCCAGTACAACATTTTATTTCCCACAGTGAGCATCCAGATGTCTTTTGAAAGCCTGTTGATAGGATATGTGCACTAGCACTCTTCCATTCACATTCCTCAGCAATGAATATTAAGAGACTAACCAGTAATAGGCTTTGCCTCCATACATTAAAGCCTTGTTGACTGTCTTTTTTGCTTCTTGTAATCATTATTAATAACTCTTCTTTTAATATTGTGGACTTAAAATTTTGAAGTTGTATGGAATGGGAATTTCTCTTTATACATGTTGCTTTTATATCACCCTTACTGAGGGTGGCATAGAGTTATTTTCTGGCCTCACATGTCCATGTATACATGCACCTTCTTTTATATTTTAATAACTGGTAAGAGTTTCATATTCAATAGAAATCATTAGAAAGAGCAGCAGGTAGTTTGGTTTTTTATTAGCATGCATTAATTTAGAGCAGTGGTCCCCAATGTGTACCCTTTAAGAGATTTTTGACTTTAGCTCCCAGAATCCCAGACTACTGGCCAACATGACTGAGGCTTCTGGGAGCTGAAGTCCAAAATTTCTTATAGGGTACCATTTGGGGACCACTGATTTAGAGTAACATATAAATCTGTCAGAGTCTTAAAATAGGGAAGGACTTTCTCAGTCCTACCACCAGACAGTCAGTATGGTGTAGTGGTTTGAGCATTGGGCTACAAATCCCCACTCAGCCATGAACAGCCACTTAGGCAAGTTCCACTGTCTCAGTGTCAGGAAACAGCAATGGAAAACCTCCTCTGAACAAATAATGCCAAGAAAAAACCCATGATAGATTCAATTTAGGATTGCCATAAGTCAGAAACTACTTGAAGGCACACAATAACCACCACCATAAGAGGCCCGTCTGGTGAGGACACAGGAGAGAGCTTTCTCAATGACTGCTCCCAGCCTATAGAATTGCCCTCTGCAGGTGGCCAGATTGGACCTCTGTCTGTTGTCCTCTCACTGACAGGCAAAGATCTTTCTGTTCAGGCAGGCTTTAAATGATTAATTGGTTTCAAGGAGTCATTTTATGGGGTGGCATACTGTATTTTTAACTTTATGGTTACTTTTTAAATGATTTTATGCTTTTTAAATTTGAATGTCATTTTAAAATTACTTGCTAAATCGGTTTTTAACTTTTTTATTACTAAGCTGTTTGCCTTTTCTTGTTTTAGCATTTGCAAGCTGCCTTGGATCCCATGCTAGTTTAAAAAACTAAATGAATTACATACTAATTTTGCAGGTTTAAATAATCTCCTGGATGAAAACCGAATTCTGGATTTATCTTTACTATATCAGTTGTTCAGTAGAGTCAAAAATGGCGTGCAAGCTCTTTTGCAGCAATGGATTGAATATATAAAGGTACCAGTGCATGATTTAATATCTGTTGTTAACTTGTGGGAAGAAGTTTTAAATACATTGGGGTCGGAAAAGATGTGTGTATAAATAGTACACTTATATCCCAAAACCAAATTTGTGTGCACATCCCAGCACTGCCAGCATATGTGGATGGAGTTACACACACATACATGGCATTAAATGGTTGTCTTAGGAAAATATCACACTACACTATTACAGTGCCATTACTCCACTTTAACTGTTATTGCTGCGTCCTGTGGAATTTTGGAGATTGTAGTTTAGTGAGGCCTAAGAGCTCTCTGGCTGGGAATTTTGAGTTCCTTTATTTCCAGCAAATCATTGTAGATTCAAGAAATGCTTTTCTCTTTTGGAAGATTCCTGTCCGAAAATGTTACTATTTTCAGTCGGTTTTTATTATTACACGGACTTTCCCCTTTTTTGTAAAGATCTTGGCTTTTAAAATATTAAGATTCAAAATTTGTCAGCATTACTGCTCTAAAATTTGTTATGTTGACCTTTGTGGGGCATTTTCAAACATAATAAATAATAAACATTTTATTTGTATACCGCCCTTCCATAAGATCAGGGCGGTTTACAGCAGTTAAAAATACACAAAATTCAAGTTAAAAACCATATCAAAATTACATAAATTACACTACAGACTAAAACAACAAACAAAAACAAAACAAAAACAAAAGCCCCCGGGTTAGCCAAACCATTGCCTGTGCGGCCTGTGCGGCGGGGGGGCCTATAGGGACTTAATCGGGGAATGCTATTTGAAACAGGTAGGTCTTCAAATCCCGTTTGAATTGGGCCAGGGAGGTAACTGAGCGGAGCTCTATGGGCAGCGTATTCCAATGCTTGCTTAAAATGTTGTTCTAGCATATTACAGTTTATATGTGCAAGCATATTTAGTTATGGTATTCCGATATTTCAGTTCTCTTGAATTTGATATCTAACAGCTGTATTTGTTTTCTGTATGTTATTTTGCTGCTGGCTGTAAAATAGCAGAAGACTGATATAAAGTCGACAGTTGCAGTTTAGGGAGGGACATCTAGAATCTCAGCCCCATCCACATATGCTGGCAGTGGGCTTTCCTCCTGACTTAAGCTAGTCACCTGTGTGCTCACAAACCTGTTTGCTGTTCATTTAAACTTACTGTGGTCCAACACAATTGTGTTAGAAATTACATTTCTGTTTTCCAGGCATTTGGCAGCACTATTGTAATTAATCCAGAGAAAGACAAAACCATGGTCCAAGAGCTGCTAGACTTTAAAGATAAAGTTGATCATATAATTGACATTTGCTTTTTGAAGAATGAAAAATTTGTCAATGCCATGAAAGAAGCCTTTGAAACCTTCATCAACAAAAGACCAAATAAACCAGCTGAACTCATAGGTATATATTTCATTATGGAAATCCTTTCTAAATGGGGTGTCCAGAAGGACCATACCTCAGTGGTACAAAGCACATACACAAGATTTGAAAGCTCCCAGGTTGAATCTTAGGCATACCCATTCAAAAACAGAAAAGGATCATGTTGCAAATGCTGGGACAGACCTATACCTATGACCATGGAGACTTACTGCTGGATAGAATACATGATATTTGGTTAGATGGATAAGTAGTCAAGGGATGGAGTCATATTTAATTTCTAAGGAGCATGAACTAAAGTTAAGAACTTGTATTTCATGATTACTAAAGAAAATATATTGTCACATATAAAATATGTATCCAGTTGTTTATTAGATCCCTTGTACAAGACTACATGTCTTTGTCTTTTCTGTCCGATCTTTGCATTCCTTGTTTCATTGAGATGAAATTGGCCCCAGTCTCTACTTATGTGAAGCAAGGCATTTAGGAGCAAGGAGGTGAACCAGAGAAAACAATGTGTATTGGGAGGCATTTCCTTTTTATTCAAATACAGTGGACAACAAGCCTAGCATAGTATGAGGTGAAGATCCTTTTTCAGGAGTGCATGTAGACAGCCTATGATTGCCTTTTTGTTTTGTCTCCCCGCTACTCCTAAGCTAAGTATGTGGATTCAAAGCTTCGTGCTGGCAATAAAGAAGCTACTGATGAAGAACTTGAGAAGATGCTGGATAAAATTATGATTATATTTAGATTTATCTATGGTAAGTGCTCGACTTTTATGTTCACAATGTAAGCAAAAGTAGGTTTAATGAAGCTCAGTAAATCCAGATTGTAATTCAGCTGGTGATCTTCTTTTTGTTCGGATAAGATGTCTGGAATTTTAAGTTTGGTCTGGTTCAAGCCCCAATCAAGGTTAAATAGCCAAGATCATAAAGCATGAGTTCTTTGCTCTTAACTCACCAGAACCCCGTTGTATCTGAGATGGGAAACCTGTGACCCTTCTGATGTTTCTCCTATATTGCTCCTGTTGTATGCACACAGATTTTTCAAAAATTGATAAGCTACTTAGACTTTTTTAACAGTATGGAGGGAAGTGTGTGGCATATATCCCTGAGCAACAACTAAATCTATCAGAAAGCCACTTTGAAGAGAGAACAGAAGATGGGGTGATGGGGCAATCTTCCCCCACTCTGCCTTATCATCTCTCAGGTAGTGACCAGCTACTTTGATTAAGGATAGGTTGAATAGTTTCCACTAAGGTGACTGCATGCAGATACAAGATTGCAATTGGGCTTGGCAGTAAGCTTTTATAAAAAATAGTTTCTGTCTTCTACAGGAAAGGATGTTTTTGAAGCCTTCTACAAAAAAGATCTAGCAAAGCGGCTACTAGTAGGCAAAAGTGCATCAGTAGATGCTGAGAAATCCATGCTTTCAAAACTCAAACATGGTAAGGTTTGTTGTTTATCCTATTTGCGTTGTCTGAGTGGATGGTTGAGTAGTTCCTCAACCTTTGATGATTTGTGATGTATCCCTAGGAAACCTTCAAAACTCTCTTTTGAAAGGGATTGCTGCTTATAACAATAAATTGCTGTTTATAGAAGTATGCAAATAGTGAAATTAGTTCACATATAATCGACTGCTGCCTGCCAAAAGTATAAATCTTTTAGGGCTGTGCAGGCCCCTTTTAATTTGTGATGCAGTGCTTTAGCACGGGAAGTCTGCTACGGTTTCAGTAATTTGGCCAACAATACTTTACCTTCAGTCAGAATTACAGTACAGTCATAAGGTCTCTAATATTTTGTTAATGACACTATTACTCTTCCATTGTTAACAGCAAAATATAGCAGAAATTTTTAATTAAATTATTATTTTATAGAATGCGGAGCTGCTTTCACCAGCAAACTTGAAGGAATGTTTAAAGACATGGAACTTTCTAAAGATATCATGATACAATTTAAACAGGTATGGGCACAAAACCTATCATAATTTGTTTGTTCCCTATGTGCTTCTCTTACTAAAATTTTGACATTCTTGTAAAAGTTGTAAGTATATCTAAAAATGGCTTGGTGATATGCATCTTGTGTTCTTCATACCAAAGATATAATAATTATTTGTATTTAACTGGATAAAAGAGACCTAGGCTGGAATATCTGCTTGGTCATTGAACTCTGGGTGGTATTGACCTAGTTGGCTAATCTGTTTCACGGGGATCTTGTGAGGATAACATGGCAGAAATCTGATTCATGCCACCTGAGCTTGGAGCAAGAGCAGGATGTAATGGGGGGTGCTAATAAAATCATGCTTGTAATTCATTTGCACCTCCGTATGGTCATTTCCTTTGTTTGTGTTTCTGCCTATAGTATATGCAAAATCAGAATGTACCTGGTAACATTGAGCTCACCGTGAATATCTTGACTATGGGCTATTGGCCAACCTATGTGCCTATGGAAGTCCACCTGCCTTCAGAGGTAAGATAGATGTATGGCAGTTTCAAAATGAAGGAATTTCATAGTCACCTACTTGTTAAAAATTAAAACTTAGTAATCAGAAAACATAGGGCAATTAATTGCCAAGAAATGCCTGAAAATAGTCTTTTTTTTAATTGGATCTTTTTAGAAACTAATTTAAATCCATTACATAATTTAAATCTGAACCTTTCCCACTGTTGACGTAGAAATAAAATTTCTTGAAAAGATTGAGACACAAAATGATATGAGAAGGGCTGTCTGTAGAATATGAAATAACAAATTGGGGTAGAGGAGAAGCTAGTCAATATTCATAACTTAGGAACCTGATTAAAATTCATTGCGATGAAACTGCCAATCCTAATTTGAAGATGGAAAAAAACAATATTATTAAAAATAAGTCTAATATTTCTACGTGTATAAAATGATGGTCTTTAATTTAGAAAATCAAGCTTCAAAATTAAAATTCAGTGTTGATGCAGCTTTTGGAAACAAAACTGTTGAAATGGACAGAAGAATGGAACATATGTTGTGAGGAATGGTGGCTTGGTTTTATGTTTAAAGTGAAGTCCATATTTCTCTTCTCTTTAGATGGTAAAGCTCCAAGAGATATTTAAGACATTTTATTTAGGAAAACACAGTGGCAGAAAACTTCAGTGGCAATCAACATTAGGGCACTGTGTACTCAAAGCAGAATTTAAAGAGGTAATATGTTTTCTAAGGTTTGTTTGTTTGTCACAACTGGAAGCCACATTGTACATTTGCAAGGTAGCAAGGCTTTTTGAAGTAAGTTGTAGCTCTTATTTGAAAACGCATTATAAGATCTAGATTCTGTGCTTTTGTTTCAAGAGACTACTTTGTCTTCTTCCAAATATAAATTATGACCATTTGATTGGCTAATTTGAATATATTTACCAAAGCTATATTCCTTTCCTTTTGACTGTTTTTTTTTAAATTAAAAATATTGGTTATCCCCTTACATTATGAAAAGTTCAGAGTGGTATACAAAATTACCTTACACCCCTGAGTCCTGGCTGGACTTCTTGCACCATTACCTTGCGCACCCTGGGATAAAGGAAGCACTTACCATATGCTGGGTTTACTTGATAAACACAGCTGTCACCCGGCCTGCTCATAACCTTCATGATGTGCGAGCATTGAGAGGGTGCATAACTAGCCAAGTTGCAGCAAGCACCTTCTCAACATTCCTTCCGGTCCCAAAAGCTGAAACTGATCCTACAACCCACACAGCAGCTGAGGCTGCTTTGCTTCATCTGCAACAACAGTCATATCAAGGTTGTTATAAAAGTTTTGTCACTTGTAGCACTTCTCACTGTGTAGCCCTTGACCATAGTTTACACAAATCTACTGCACTGTCCCAGTCAGTCAGGTTTTTGTAGTCAATTAAGCGTTTCAGTTAAAATAAGGAAGTTAAACCTTGATTAAGCATTGTCTCTACTTAGGCTCTAATTACTCTTTTGTAAAATTAATGCAGCTGACATATGAATATTTTCTTTTTATAGCTATTATTTGTGCAAGTTCTGCGTGGTTTTCTTGTGCATGGACATAGTTCTTTAATACTACCATATATATATATACTCATCTATAAGTTGAGAAATTTATGGCCAAATATTGAACCCCAAAATCCTGGGTCAACTTGTATACAGGTCAATATGGTAATGCCGATGATGGCAGCTCATTCAGTGACAAGCACACACATGCACCTTTCTCCCCACTTTTCCTCCATGCCTGGGAATGGGCTGCTAGAAGCAGAGACAGTACAGAGTGATTTTTATTTCTATGGGAGCAACAGCTGATCCAGTTACAAACACATACACACCTTTCTCCCCACTTTCCCTAGTTCAGCATACATGCACACACACGCTTTCTCTCCCTGCTTCTTTTATGTTTGGCTCTCCCCCAACCAGTCCCCAGTCTTTTTCCTGCCTCGACTCCGAGTATGCTGTGTTTTTCCTTTACTTTGTCTTAAAGACTAATATTTCTTCTATTCTTCTTATAGTCACGATGTGTTCTCTCCTGCCTTGGCAACTACCTACAAAAACAACTATGTTTTCTTTAATCTTTTCTCTATCCTTTTGACTTTCTAACTGCCTCAGAGTTTTACCCTCGACTTACCCACAGTCACAGCAAAATCCATAACTTTGGCTCATTGAGGATGAGATTGATTTATATACAGTATATAAACAAACACGAGTGATTTATATATACAGTACTTCACATTTTCAGAGTCATGCTTATTTTCTTCCTACTAGGGCAAAAAAGAGCTGCAGGTCTCTTTGTTCCAGACTCTAGTGCTGCTTATGTTTAATGAAGGTGAAGAATTCAGTTTGGAAGAAATAAAACAAGCCACAGGAATAGGTCAGTATTGGATATTGTTTGTGGTTTCTAAGTATAAATAAGTAAAATACTAAACTTTTTTTCTCTGTGTTGCAGAGGATGGAGAGCTACGACGAACCCTTCAGTCATTAGCCTGTGGCAAGGCAAGAGTGTTAACAAAAAGCCCCAAAGGCAAAGATGTGGAAGATGGTGACAAATTTACTTGCAATGATGACTTCAGACATAAGCTGTTCAGGATAAAAATCAATCAGATTCAGATGAAAGAAACGGTATCTTTTTTCCCACTTCTCATACTGTTAACATAAATTTTTCAGCAATCCTGGATACCAAGGCAAAATGTTGGGTCCAGTGTTCCATTTTAATAGTTTGAGTCATCTAGATCAATTTGATATGTCAGGGGTAGAGGATATGGGGTTGCAGAAGCCTTCTCAGGTTACAGCTTCAAGTCTTAATATTTTTAGGAATGTTAAAGCCATCCTTGTACACAAAATTACATACATATTTCCCATGTTCTTCATCATGGTCTCTGTGATTCTCATAAATGGGTTATCTGAACCATGATCATTTGGAACTCTTTAGAACTTTTTACCGGGAATCACTCCCACCCTCTAGACACCTTCTAGCTCGATTCCCACCTGAGCTCTCGGTTCCATTTCATCTGCCATGTCAGCAACATTGGAGAAACCATTCAGTGTTACTCTCATTTGACTTCATTATCGATTTTCAGACTATCTTTCTGGTTTCTTTTTGGAGTTTGGGATATGACTTGGCAGTTCTTTGTACTTTGATGTTTCCAGATTTATAGCTCAGTATTTTGACAGTTCTCCAGTTTACTTTTTTGGCTTTGTTCTTGGCTTCTGCTCTTTTGGTTTGACTCAGTCTGCTCCCAACCATGTTTTTTGGCTTACTGGTTTGTTCACCATGCCCTGCAATGGCTTCCTCTAGCTCTTTTAAAAATGCACCACTTGCGGTGCTAAATTTCCTGAACGACATGGGCACTCAAAATGCTTACTGTGCCAGTGAGGATCACAATGTGGGTTCTTGCATCCACTGTAAGAACTGCGATTCCAGGCTGAAGGCTTTTCTGTACGAGCAGACTTTTAGGCCTGCACCTTCCAGCTCAGGGTCTGTTCTGCCTCACTGAGCCTCAGCTACCTCTGGATCTTTGTTGAGAGCAGTAGTAAAGAGATCCTTGCTCAATTCTGGGAGCTAGGCAGACACATCTCAAGATGGTATTAACACCCTAAATGAAGAATGCATTGTAGGTATATCTAGCAAGATCAATGATGCAGAATCATTAGACATGAAAGAAAGGGGAGTAATTCGGGCAGGCAGTGTGGTTTTTTAAACTGAGGACATGACTCAAGGAGCAGCCAGCGGAGGTGTTACCTGGGCTAGTTTGAACTGCAGGTCTTGGTTGAGAAGGTTGAGTTGCTGTGTTTCTTCTGCGAGAATCAGTGGCTTCAGTCTGATGTGACTGAATAAGAGATGGGGATTTCCTGAGACAACCATGTTGGTAATAAGAGGGGCTGTGACAATCGTAAGGTCACAGATCCATGGACTGTGTCAGATGTCAGATTCTGATTCAGATTGGTTTCTACATCACCCAAAACCAAACTCCATTGCTGTAAAGATAGTTCAGAAGTCGTTGCAGAAGAAGCACACCACATCCTCTGATAAGGAAGGCAGGAAGCAAGATATCATGGCCAAGAAGTTATACACTTCAACTCTGCTTCAGGATTGCTAACAATGAGGCATGTATGGGGGCTTACAAATAGCATCTCTGGGAAAGGATGACCCCCCCACCCCTCTTCTGACCAAACTTCCTGAAGAGGACGAACAACTGGCTGGTGCTGTGTAATCAAATGCCCATTCTTTTTTGATTCTGGATTATTTGTATTTGCATATACATAATATGCGACACAAGTAGAGAGTATATACTGTATTTGTGAGGCTGGAGAGAGATCTGAAATGGCAGGAATCCAAGCATATGCTCAGTGTGAATCCGACCTCCTGCCATTTCACGGAACCTTTCATCTCTTTCCAATTGCATCATTCTCTATCCTCATGTCTCATTCATTCGCTACTTGTATTGTGTATGAAAAGCGTGAGGCTGGAGAGAAACTAGGGATCTGAGAGATGAATGAGAGGGAGCACTGCGGCTGGTAGCAAAAAGTTTCAATCTTTGAAAGTTTTCCGATTTCTAGTTTAGGGATGCTCAAACTGAGACTGCTAACCTCAAAAACCTCATGCCATTGGAAATACTTAGGAGTAAACAGCTTGAATGTTATGATATAAACATTGTGGTTCCCCAGTCCTGAGGGACTAAGAAAAAGCAGTAAGAAAACTAGACTTTAGATAAGGAAGTAGCTGGGAAATGTAACTTTTTTTTTTCTTTTTAGTACTGTATCTTATTTAATTCATAACTTAATAGCTTAATTTTTGCAGTTGATGCTGACATTGCAGCTTAAGGCAAATCACTCTAGTTTAAAAAGAAATTTAATTAAGTTGTCAATTTTTTGTTTAAAAAACTAACTAAATAGATAGTTCAGTTGATTTTAACTGGTTAATTCCTTTCACTGATTAAAAAATGCTACCCTAGGAAGCTTGATCACAGATTCTCTTTAGTTTACTTCTGGCTCAAAATAACTACTGATCAAAATTAACCCATTCACTTTTAGCTAACAAAGATATACGTGCTTTTATAACCAGCATCTCTCTCATCCCCACTCCCCAACTTTCTTCCTTTACAGGTAGAGGAACAAGCCAGCACTACAGAAAGAGTGTTTCAGGATCGGCAATACCAAATTGATGCAGCAATAGTGAGGATTATGAAAATGCGCAAAACACTTAGCCACAATCTGCTTGTGTCAGAAGTATATAACCAGCTAAAATTCCCAGTAAAGGTAGAAAACAGATGTTACTATTTTTCCTACCAGCAATGTTGTTATTCTTGCTTGTTTGCATGTTATAGCATTTTCTCAGAAACAAAATTGCTTTTCATTGTGTGTCTAACACAGTACAGCTCGCTTCAGAAGATTTGCCCGAACCAAGAAGATTCCTGATAGAAGATGAATTTGCCACCTCAGTTCATCTTCTGTCAGGATTCTTGTTCGTTCAGCTAAATCTTCTGATGTTGTACTGTGTCATACTGTGATAGACACACTCTGTTAGACTGGGATGGAGACCCAGTATATACAAAATAAGAACATAATTGTTTGGGGGCAACACCTGTTTCTCTTTCCCCTGCCATGAAACAGCAGCTGGAGGTTCCTGGGCACAACTGCACCCCCTCCAATTTACTCAGCTGTGGGATGCAGCCAGGAGCCTTCTAGCTGTCTTTGTATACCCAAAAGCAGGAAACGCAGCAGCTATCATTTACCACACAAAGGCAGAAGCTGCTACTACTTCCTCCCCAGGTGCACAAGGATTATTATCTTGGAATGGAGCTTCTAGCTGCCCTTTCACACCCTGGGATAAAGGTATTACACAACCAGGTATAAGATACCTCCTTCTACGCTGTCTTTAAGTGACATAATGGAGGGTTCCACTAGAGTAATCCACCTAGAGAATTCCAACCTATGTTTTCTTTAAAACAGTGCACTCACTTGACTATAAGTCGAGGGCAGGTGTGGGGGTTAAAATTATGGATTTTAATATGACCCATTTATAGGTCGAGGGTAAAATTTAGGGGCATGTGATGAAGTAAAGAAAAATGATGCCAAAGAACTTAACAAAATTCCAGCAGCCATAACTGTTTGTGCTCCCACTAAAGGCTGGATCGATGAGAGAGTATTGGGGTTTGTGTGTGTGTTTCAATGCTTTCTGGACAGTTTACACCTTTGCCTTTCACAAAGAGTTAAAGTACAGTGCTTATATTGACTCGTGAGTAGGTCGACTCAGTTTTTTTGGATCAATTTTTTGACTAAAATTTCTAGACATACATGATTATGTACAGTACTTCATTGCTTCATAACACTGAAGATTGACATGTTTAGGTATGGTGAGTGAATGCCCAAGGAACACTGTGCTGTGAATAGAACAGGGAAATGTATATGCATCCTTTTCATTTTGTAAATCCTTGAACATGCTTATAAGGATCAGCGCAAAACAGTATATTGATACTATGTTTTTAAAAACTGTGCAGATGGATTATTTTGTAGTGTGAAAACATGCAAACATTGTTGACTTTCTGAATTGCTTTGCAGCCTGCTGACCTTAAGAAGAGAATAGAATCATTAATCGACAGAGACTACATGGAAAGAGACAAGGAAAATCCCAACCAATATAACTACATTGCATAAACATACGACGGGCCTTTTTTGTTTTTCTTTTCTGCACATTTGATGTTCTACTTGGTTGCTGGTGGATAAACAAGCCTGTTGATCCCATTAAATTAACCTTTTTTCTACTACCAATGACTGAAATGAAAGCAATGTAATGGGGAGGGGGGAACATAATAGAACGAACTTTTTCGATGGCTGTAACATGCCCATTTAAGGAGTAGTATTTACATTTTTAAGAAGAATGCTGTTGAACTCTTTGCATGATATTTGGTATGATGTGCAGAAAACCATAAGGAAGTATCTGGTCATTGTGATTCCATTTCCCCCACTCACCCCAATTTAAAAGGAAGTCTCTCTTTAGCATACAGCTGCCATCCCTTGTTCCATCCCAAAACAGTGAAAAGGTAAAATTTAACCTTTTTATTTTAAAAATGTAGCCTTTTAAAATGCTTAAACTGCATGCAGAATTAATTACTGTGTGAAATTATTGGATGTCTTTATCAAATAGCAAAGGCTGCATGGATTTGGCTATCTCTTGAAATAACAAGTCAGCCTTACATTTCTTGAGTACATAAAACAGTTCTGCAGCTGTTGGAAAGAAAATGACACTCCCACAAATAGACTTATGGTTGAAATAGTGTGACCTATTCATTGTCAGCAACTTAAATTTCTTCAGTTTGAACTGCAAAGTCTACCATAAAAATGTAGGGTTTAAACCGCCAATATATTCCCTTCAACTTCAAATGTAAGTACTTGGGGGGGGGGGCAATTCTTCCCTTAAATGTTGACGTTGGGGCTCCCTCTCCCTTTTTTATTGTTCACAGAGAAATTAAATTTTGAACTCTGCATGAACACAGAGTTTGGGTTGATTTTTCTTTTTCCTTCCAGATGCAGCACTACAAGAATTTACTTGAGGGAAGTTCTTTCTTTCTTTCTTTCTTTCTTTCTTTCTTTCTTTCTACATGATTTCCATTTAGTGCAAGGAATGGCTGGCTGTTCATGGAGTTGCTTGCCTGCACCATTGTTGTTGGCAACAACATTGTTTCAAGACAGATGTGGGCTTCTGTCACCCTCCAGATGTTCAACTAATGTTCCCATCAGACTCAGCCAGTAAGGCTAATAGTCATATAATAGAAATTACAATCCAGTGATATCTGCAGGTTATTGCTAAGGTTGCCCACTGGTGCATTAAGAAACAATCCTTGAGCAAATCTGCCAAACCCTCTTTAACGTAGACTAACAAGGTGCAACTACAAAGAATGTAGAGAGCTGATCCTCTCCAACCATGTACAACCCTAAGAAGCTACTATTTGGAAAAGGTAACCAAATTCTACCTTTCAAACACCTGAGCCTCTTTATGATCACAGAGTATTTTTCTCCTTTTGCCCCTCTGCATTTACTCTCCTAATAAACAAGTTTAGGGGTTTTTTTTTATTTAGACCTCTTCTGATTGATTTACTCTTCTTGTCTCTTCTGACCATTCCTATCTCTTGGAAACTTTTGGTTGCCCTTCTTCCTGCTCTGTTCATCTCTAGAACGTGCAATAAGCTGATTTAAGTAGAAGAAACTGCAACTTGCGAGACATTGAATTTCCTTTCTAGAATAGCTGAGTTCATGGGAATCCTGAGACAGGGAAGTTACTAATAAATTCATACCTACAAGGTGTCTTTTTAAAAATATATGTTTGCCAGTTGCATCTCTTTTCCTATGCTGGCAATGCTTCTTTTTAAAATAAAAAACCCTTAAACGGAGTTTATGTAAAGAAAACAAAATATTGAGTTATGCCAAGGAAATCTGAATGGGAAAATGTTTAAAATGAGGCTGGAATGGAAACATAAGGCTGTTGTACAATTTGACGTGTACGAAGCAGTAAAGTGAGATAAAGAAAGCTAAGGATGGGTGTTTTAAAAATGAATTTGTCTGTAAACAAAACTACCATATTTTCAGTAAGATGCTTTAACCCTGTAGCAAATTTTACCGGAACTCTGTTTTTGAAATGTGACAACGATTTGGACGATTCCATTCAATTATCACAGTTCTATGCAATTCTTTAAAGGTGTAGTTTATTAATGACATCGCTGACATGAACATTAGCAGAGTTTGCTCATGTTAACGCTTGTGGCAAAAACGGCATGTTTGCTCTCTTATTTCCACAGTGAGCATTAATACATCACCCTCTTTACTGGTTGGTGTTGAACTTTGGCAAAAACTACTTTCCAGCCATACTGTCCAGCAACTTTTTTTTTTGCTGGAATCATGTGCCTGCTTTATTGAGCCATAAAGATATTTATATAGATACCTACATATATAAATACACCTTTCTTTTTGCCGTGGGTTTGGACTGTGACCCACACAGCTAATCTGGCCATACATTTTTAAAATCTTCCCCCTGTTGCATGCAGTTTATAGCAGACTCATTTATAAGAAGCAGTTTATTCTCATGCTTTAGTTTTGGTGTGTGGGGTTTTTTTAAAGAAACTTTCTATCCAAAAACAGGTTGTTGTTTTTCTTTTTGGCTGATTTGAAATTAAGAACATGACCATTGTGTTTCAAAACTAATGGCAAATGTCTTGTAAAAATTGTTCTGTTTGATAGCATATACAAAGGTGCCAAAGTACATATAGATAATGAAAAAGAAAAGTAGGAAATTGTTAAGTTTAGCTGTGGTTTTACCTTTTTGACCCTTCAGATGCTCATTTTTATGTGTTGCGCATTTCTGTGTGTACATGTGTGTCCTGGCCTCTTAACTTCTCCAAAGCATAACATCTGTCCTAACGCTTTCTCTTTAAAACAAATGTTTTTTGGGTTCTGTGCATTTGAAAATACCACTTTTATTTTTAATGACTTCATACAATAGGAAAAGCATCTCCTTTGTTTCAAAAATGTTTAAAGTTCCAAGAGTACAGCAGCATTCAAAAATGTAATATACCTTTTTGTATAAAGACATTCTTCAGAAGAGTACCTTTGGAGTTTTTTGAGAAGGAGGGAGAGACAACAACGGAAACGGAAAGGAGCCTTGCTCTTTTCACGAAGCCTCTGATGGGCCGCTTAAGACACAAGTAGAAGTGCTCTACTTACACAAGTCTGCAGATGGGGCATGTCAGCATTGCATCATTCAGTGCAACAAAATATATACATATGTCAAATGTTTCTTAAGAAGTGGATGGGTACAGAGAGTCTCTTCTTTGGTAAATAATGTAAATACATGTCCTTTAAAAAGAGTGAGTCTGTTACCTAGGTATTTTGTGTCATTTAATAAATAATAAACAGTTTTGTGTTGCTAAACTCTTCATTTTGTCATGTATGATGTAGTATGTGTTTTATGTACATTTTGATATGTTAAATGTGTTGTAAGGGCGGGGCTTTTGGAGCTCTAGAAGAGTCATCTTTGGCATGGTTTAGATGTAACAAAAATTGCAGCTGGGCATCATTTGGGCCAGCTTTGTTTTGCCCTCTGTCCTCCCTACATTTCCTCCTTGTTCCATGCAAGCTATCAGACTAGCTTTTACTCATTTTACTCCACTAGAATTGCTAGACACAGTTTAATGGTGGTTTTTCATTTGAGATGAGAAGGACAGTGTAAAGGAGGAAGAGGGTAGTGAAGAAGATGTAAAGCCCTTCTCTAGATGTACATTACACACTCCTACAAGGCCATCTACTACCCTGTGGAAAGGATGCTGATAACTTTGTGATAAATTAATACCATTGTGTCTTTTTACATGGATGCTGCCCTGGACAGCCTGGTATCCTGCAAGCTGGAATATAAATAACTGTAATAAATGCATGCCACTTTACAGAGAATATCAAATAGTGCTTCGCTACAAGCAGGAAAAGAGAGAACAAGCTACAAATACCAAGCCATTGATAATGTAAACCAGGCACTAGTGCCTTTCTTATAGTTAATATGGCTTTCTAGGTTTGGAAAAGTGCCTGTATTTTCCTGGCCACAAGGATGCCTGTGCCAGAAATCAATGTAATGCAAAGGGCAATTCTACACATGTATCCAGCTCTATCCCCCTGATGTGCTCATTGCAACTTCTGGCTCTTTATCAGATTCTGAAAACAAAAGCTATTTCTAACCTGCCCAGGTTGTCATTGTAAACATCTAGCAGTGACTCAGATGCAGCTGATTCCTCTCAAGGCTGAAAGACTCATCGCACCACGTTTTTAAAGATAACCATTGGAAAACATAGATCTAAAATAACAGCGCAGGCTCATCCCTGGAATGGATTGAGTGCAGCAAGCCTCAGAATTTCCAAGAAGATTAAAAGAGAGCCAGCATGGCATAGTAGTTCGAATGTTGGGACTGTGGCTCGAAACCAGGGTCCAATTCCCAGCCCAGCCATGAAACCCGCTGGGTGACCGTGGGCAAGTCACACGCTCTCAGCCTCAAGGGAAGGCAATGGCAAGCCTCTGAACGAAACTTGCCAAGAAAACGGCATAAATTGGAACCGACTTGAAGGCACACAACAACAACAAGCATCATTGGCACACACTGAATTTCAGCATAGGATGGAGAAGTGTGGTGGTGGTATATGTTGGGTTCGCTTCCCATGCTGACATAAAAAACTTCTGCCCAGCGCATTCAGTGGACAAGGACTGGTCCTCACTGCCTACAGCTGCCTGCTGCTACCATAAACGAAACATCTTTTCTAGGTTCAGATTTCTGTGGATATGAGCTACTGTTCAGCTGGATGAGCAAGATCATCATACTATAGCTATAGAAAGGCAATCTTGCTTGGTTCTTTTCAAACCTCTGGCTATGGCATGCATGTATGCAGAGCACAGAATGGGCTGCATTTAGTCATTGTAAGCCGCTTTAGAGTCCCAATCTGGGGGAAAGGCTGGATAGAAAGAATAATACCAAAGATTGCACAGAGGAGAAATGAGTAGAAACTAACAGCAGCAGCCCTTTGTGACTCAGCTAGCTTTGAGTATTGAGGTCACAGAGCAGAGTAAAACCCAGTGGTTCAAAAGCAGAAGTGAAATGCTAATCCTGAAAGGCTGGCCTTGCCGGCTAAGAGGATCAAGCCAATTGGAAAGCTCTAGTTCTAGGCTTCACTTTTGGGAGCATTAAATGGTTTTGGCATAATGCTAATAACACATTCCAGGTGGAATAAAGTGGCTGCAACCGGCTAGGTCTCACAACTCTCCCTGTGAGCAATAGCGCATCTTTAGTACCATCTCACATAAGATCATTCCTTCCCACGCTTCTGTTTGTAAGAAAAGTTGCAGCCTTCTGTTTGTTCTCTCTTGTGAGATGCTCAGCAACATGTATGCCGCATTTCTGCAGCAAGTATTTGAAGAAAGCCACAGCGTCATAATTGTTGTAAAATGGGGGGGGGGGGGGAATCTTGTGATACAGTCAGCCCTTTGTAGCCAAGGATTTTTTTATCTACAGAATTGTACAACTGTTTGATGAGAAATACGTTGCATTCAAGATAACATATGAATGTGTTCAGGACTCCAGGCTTAGCGCTGGATCAAAATTAGTGGGGCTTGGTTAGTCATGGCTAAGATGTTCTACTGATCGAAATGGCTCTACTTGAAGCATAACTAAATCTACATACATCTGCACTGCAGAAATGGTTTGGTTTGACAGCACTTTAACTACCATGGATCAGTATTTAGGTTTCTCTGGAATAAAGTTTTTACTGTTTGCTGCAGAGCAGACTTGCCCAATAAACTCCTGGGGGAAAGAGCAGTTCTTTAAAACCATTGTAATTTAATTCAATTCATTTAGGTTACAGCTCTGTCTTGTTTATTTCACACATTCTAGTAACCTTGATCCATAAGATATGAAAGGCTTCCCGTAACACAATCCTGAAATCCTGGGCATTTAAAGAAGTGTCACAATTATTGCCTCAAAAATATAAACCGAAAGGTTGCTTTAAAAGTCATTTGCAAAGAAGGGAGCCGGAGGGAAAGAAAGAAACCAAGGCCTCCTGTTTGCTGATTAAATCATCAGTCCACTGATAATCGCATTTCGGTGAAAAGGCTGTCGATCATTTTGAAGTTGTTCCTCTTTTCACCCTCAATCTTCAGCTGATGGAAGTGCTTCAGTGAATAGATTCTCCCAAACTCCATCCGCATTGCAGAAATAACCCAGTTTGGCATCACTTTAACTGCCATGGCTCAATGCTATGGTACTCCGGGAACTGTAGTTTTGTTGGATACTTAGCCACCTCTTTTAGAGAGCTCTAGTGCAACATCACTGACCCACAACTTCTAAAATCCATTGTTGTTGTCATGCGCCGTCATGTCGTTTCCGATTTAGGGCTGCCCTATTGCAGGGCTTTCTTGGCAAATTTCTTAAAGAGGGGGTTTGCCATTGCCATCTTCTGAGGCTGAGAGAGTGTGAATGGACCAGGGTCACCCAGTGGGTTTCATGGCTGAGCGGGGATTCAAACCCTGGTCCAGTACTCAAACCACTACTCCACACTACTATCATACAAACACTTACCCAGAAGCAAACTTTAGAGGATACAGTGGCCTTCCTTCCCATCGGATTTGGTATAGAGGCAATGACTAAGACCCCTCTCTCTAAATACAATAGTACATGAGTTGAGGTTTGAAGATTTTAAGTAACAGGGAGGCATAATTCAGTATTAGTATCTTATTGATTGTTCAACTGTATTGTATAATTTTAATGCTGCACCCTCTGTCTGTCAAATACATTAATGACGTGCTCCTCAGTTGTTACAGCTATAACAACATTAGAAATAAATACATCCACCTCCTGCTTGAATCAACAAAGTCATATTCTGTGCAAGTTTTTGGCTGTCTAATGCTAATAAGTTTGATTAATAATAATAATAATAATGTTTGTTTTCTGCTATCTAATGCTAATAGATGTGTACCTCAGTCTCAGCGCATCTGAATTTCTTGCCAGTGCTTTGCAGCAACATAATGCAAGCCTTACAAGATTTACAGAAAAGCATCCAAAATCCGAAGGCCCAGAGGAAGAGTTTTACATTCTGCAGTGCTGCAATGAATTGTTTTTAAGGGTTTTAACTGTGTCCAGTGCCATCTTTGTGGGCTTCCAAGGCTGCGTCTGCACTACAGATAGAACCCAGTTTGAACCCCACTTTGGCTGCCATGGTTCCATCCAATGGGATCCTGGGAGATTTGTATTTTGTCGTGGCACCAGAGCTCTCTGACAAAGAAGCTAAAGCTCACAAAACTGCAAAGCCCAGAATTGATGTGCGGACGGCAGCTAAGGTGGCGACAAAATGTATTTTGTATATAGCTATGGACAAAACATACCTGTGTGCGTATTATACATATTCAATTTGCATCACTAACTGTTCACACACATACACACCTCTCTCTGTGTGTGTGTGTGTGTGTGTGTGTATATATATATATGCATTTTGTCACCACTTTAACTGCATGCACATATATATATATATATATATATATATACATTATACTTTTTATATATATATAGAGAGAGAGAGAGACGTATGTGTGTGTGTGTGTGCATGGCAGTTAATGAGCTGTAAATATAGATATATGCATTTTGTCACCACTTTAGCTGCCCTGCACACACACACACACACACACACACACATATATATATATATATATATTAGAGAGACGTGTGTGTGTGTGTGTGTGAACAGTTAAAGTGGTGTAAACATACATATGTGTGTGTGTGCATTTTGTCCTTTTAACTGCTATGCACACATAAAGATATGTAATATACTATATTATATATTGCAATATACATTATTTAGACTGACAGACATATATCTGTGTCTAATGTTATGTCTATGTCCCTTTAATTGTTTCCTGCCAAGCCCCGCCCCTCCGCTGTGGCTCCGCCCAGCGGCCTCCGCGTGACAAAACACCGCCCCCTTTATTTTGCAATTATTACAAGGCTCCACGTGACTCGTGTTATGGGCCTTGCCTGAACTCAGCATTTTCTTTCGCCGGGTTTAATTATTTGTTTGACGGCCGTCGCCGCCCCCGGGTTGAGAGAGTCTATGGAAGGGCAGCATTTTTGAGGAGAGGGTCACGCGGCCTTCTCTGCAGCCTCTTCCTGGATGCTTTAGCTTGTAATCCTGAGGGGAAAGACTGCATGAATAACCCAGTTTGAATTTAGCCCTGCATTAATGTCATTGGATTCTGGGAAGTGTAGTTTTTCTGAGGCATTGGGCCTTCTCTGTCAGAGAAAGCTCTGGGGCCACAATAAACTGCAAATCCCAGGATTCCCTGGCCTTGAGCCAAGGCAGTTCAAGTGATCCCAAAGTGGATTATTTCTGCAGTGGGGCCTAGGGTTCATATACATCTTGTCCGCAGGGCCTAAAGATATACCCAGTATTTAGTAGTATACGCATTTACACTCATCCCTCCATATTTGCCTATTTGATTAATATGTATGTTCTCTCTAGGAGTCTCTAGGTCCTCCAGTGCAACTCTATGGTCAACTTTGACTGAACGTTGCACTAAAAGACCTAGAGATTCTTCCTAGAGAGGACTCTACTAGGCCTCTGTAGCTCCTCCAGCGCAGTTCTATGGCCAGTGTCTGTCGGACATTGACCACAGAGTTGCAATGGAGGACCTAGAGATTCCCAGAGAGGCATCCTCTCAGGTTAAAAACCTGGTGTTTATGTTATTTGCGGTTTCCCCCATATTCTCAGGGGTCTTGTGCCCCAACCCTAGAGAACATGGAGGGACAAGTGTATTCAAAAGGGGGTTTATCTCACGAATATCCCGGAAATACGGCGTGATTACGTGGAACCATTTCACACAACGTCGTCGCACAAAACCCGCCATGAAAGTGGTCACAAAGAAGCATTGAGGCACATGGCTTTTACTTTTGGGATTTCAATGAGAATGCATTTTTGATGTCACTTTTTGTTTGCGCAATTGCACCTGGCAATAATTCGCGCAATTACTTGCCATTTCCATAATTATTATTATTATGATCATCATTATTATTAAGATTATTATATAGTCCCTATGCTGGGAGAAAGGCGGGATATAAGGAAAGAAAACAATGTATTATTATTATTATTATTATTATTATTATTATGTCTCTGTTGGGAGAAAGGCAGGATATAAGATATTATTGTTGTTGTTGTTGTTGTTGTTATTATTATTTCATCCCTGTTGGGAGAAAGGCGGGATATAAGAAAATGAAGTTGTTCTTCTTGTTGTTGTAAATAACATTAAAATAAACATTAAACCCTAAAACCGCCCTCCCTCCTCTTTCGGCGGCGGCGGCGGCGGCGTTGGCCTGTGAACCGCAAAGTCGACGGCTGAGCCAGGGCGGCGCTGCGATTGGCTGGCGGCGTCGCGAGGCCCCTCCCCTGGCCCGGCCTCCGCCTCCTCATAGGCCCGGCGTCGCCGCCGCCGCCGCCCAGTCCCTGCTGCGCCCTCTCGCCCGCCGGTTTGCGTCGGACGGTCAGGTGAGGAAGAGGAGAGAAGAGCTGAGAGGAGGCCGCTAGTACCGAAGAAGCCCTCGGCGTCATGGCTCCTCGCCGCCTTCGGGTGCCCCTTGGCTGCGGCTTCGCCCTCTTCGTCTTGGGTGAGAGAAGCCCTTCAAGTCTCGTTTGAAAGCGGGTTCGGGATTCGAACTCAGGTCCCAGTCCAAAGCTGGGTTTTAGCTGCTCCTGCAAAGAAAGGCCGTCAAAGGGGTCAGAAAGCGGGTCTCCTTGGGAGGAAGCCCTTGTTCTGGCCGCACTTGGGCTCCTTCGGTGGGTTCTGTCCTCCTGGCAACATCGTCCCTGCAAGGCTTCAGACGGAGGCCGGGGGCCCTTCCTGGGTCCGTTCCGACTCAGGCAGAGCCTTGGAGCAGGGCCTGGGTTCGGATCCTGGAGAGCGGAGGCCTTCTTCAGAGGCGCCCATGCTGCCAGTCCCTGAAGAAGGCCCAGGGCTCAGCCATGCTCTCGGCCACCAGCCTTGCCTTCGGGCCGCCAGCTGACAGCCTGCCTGCCTGCCTGCCTGCCTGCCCGCCCCAGGGGCTGCTTGGGAAGTTCTTTCCGAGGGACAGGGCCTTCATGGCGACCCTCCGGCCGGCCAGCCTGCCTTGGGCCTCCTGGGCAAGGTTGGCTCAGAGGGGCTTTGCCATTGCCTTGCTGCTCTCCAGAGCTGTAGCCCCACACTTGGCACTGCTCTTAGGGCCCCTTGAAGGCACACAAGAGACACAGAGCTGGAAGAGAGCCCCCCAAGAAGGGCCCTGATCCAGCCCAGCCCCCTCTCCAGCAAAGCCTCCCCTGGACAGATGGCCATCCAGCCTCTGCTTCAAGGCCTCCAGAGGAGGAGACGCCATCGCTCTCCAAGGGAGCGCCTTTATCATGGTTGAACCCAGGTCTCCAGAGGCATAGGCCAGCCTTCAAACCACTACAACGGATCTTAAGCCTACCATGGACTCCTTCCACCTCCCAGTGCTTTACAAATGAGTTGCTTTCTGCAGCTCCAAGGTCTTGACTTTGGCTTATGCCAAGCCTGCCATAGGAGTTCCTTGACAGGATTTAAGTCAGAGGAGGCTTGCCATGGCCTTCCTCTGAAAACAGCTTTTGGCATTCCTTGCTGGTGCCATACCTTCTGGGAATCAACGATCAAACAAAAATGAAAAACCCAGACCCTCTGAGTTAGTCCAATCTACGCCACACTTGCTCTCAGTTTTAAAAAGCCTACAATTGTTATTGTGATGTCTCTTGTGAGCCCCTTTTTTGGGACAAAGGAGGCAAAGAAATGAAATGAATCAATAATATAGCTTAGCTGTTGCAGCTGATTTTTGTTAGAGCGATGGAACTGTAATTCAGACCTTTGGACATGAGTCTGTCCTTCGCTGAAAGGCTTCAGAGGAGCCTTTGTACCCAACAGCATCCTCATAGATTGCACAAAGAAGGTCTGCCATTGTTGCCAATCCCAGAAAGAAAGATAGAAGTCCAAATCCTTCATAGGCTCAGTAGAGAACAGGACACTTTTTCCATGCTTACTAAGCCTATGACTCTTAACGTTGTGCTTTCTCTTAAACAAAAGTAAAAGTTGGTGCTTTCATTTCCTAAACCTCAAGTTATATATACAAAGTTTCCTTTCTGTTACTTGGCTGAGAAGTTGCTTTTTTTCCCTCGAAAGGTGAAATACGACTAGTCAGTAGTTTCTTACAACGATCTTGGACTGGAATTTCCAGTCCTAAAGCAAAAAGGTCTAACAGGATTGCTATATCTTCCTACATAAGTCATTGCTCAAAAAGAAACAAACTCTTTTTCCCCCTTGCTGTAATGTCAGCTTGGCCAGAAATATTATTCAGGGCCTCCTGATAGCAGTCGTCCCTTTGCATCATGCCTCCCATGTCTGTAACATGAGAGAATACTGACCAACGTTTTCTCTTTTGTAAGAAATACTCAGAAAGTATGAAACGCTTACTCTATGTTCCTTGACATAAACGCTTTGAAAGTTGCTCTTCATGTATTGTATGTGACATTTGCATTTTTAATATTAAGAGTGCTTGAGAAGTATATGAAGCAGTGTGTTGTGCTCAAGGAATGGCAAGAGCAGTTTGTTCTAGGCCAAATGTTTAAAACAAACTGTGGCTTTGCTTCCAGAATGCTAATTGTAACCCTCTAATATAGTATGAAACTTCGTTCCGGTAGTTAGTAAAACTTGAAGTGTTTGCAGTAGATGTGTCCCTGGACTGACCTCTTTAAAAGGATCTTTGGGGCCAGAGGCAGCAATAACACGGAAAGAATAGGAATAGGTTCCTGAACCACAAAACGAAAAGCAGTTCAGTGTGAGCACAAGCCCTTCTAGTTACACAAAGGAGGAAAAGGAGAGCTGGCTAGCCATAAGAAGACATTGCCAAATGAAGCTTCTTTGTCAGAGGCTTTGTTAAATGAGGTGTGCCTGTTATCTGTTGTGTAATACTTTCTGCAGTCATAAATATGAGAAATACAGATGGCCTGCATTCTTCACTTGAACAGTTCTGCTTTTCCATAGGAGAACCCTAAGTAGCTGTGAGAAGGGAACTGGTGAGATGATCTGGCCCTGAAGTGTTTCCTATAGGTCTCCAGCGTGGACTCTTGATACCAAGGATTTTTCCTCTCCAACTCACCTACACATACTGTGACCCTTTAAGCTACTTTTTCCCACTGGAGTTCTTTAATCCCTTCTCCGGAAGGAAGGAAGGAAGGACTTACCTTCTTAGACACTTTCACACATCTTAGCAAGCACAAGCAAAAGTAGAGGAAGATAAATATGATCAGGTGATGTGGCCAAAATCTTCCGGAGACTCACTTGACTGCTGGCAGTGGATAAAAGGGGAATTAAAAACCCTCCCTTGGAAGGGAGTTTCAGAGTTGTGATGCAGAGTATAGATTAAGTCCTCCCAAATGTCCCCAGCACCCGAATTCCATGAGGCAACCGAATACGTAAAGCGGCCCCTGCTAATTATCTTGCATTTCAGAGAGGCTCAGATCGATGAAGGTAGTCTTTCAGATATCTTGACCATAAGCTGTTTAGGATTTTCTAGGTCAAGTCCAGCACTTTGAATAGACTTGGAAGCCAGTGTGATGGTGTCAAAGATCTCTTTGCGTTCCCACATCCTCTCCATTGTGTTCTGTTGGAATTAGGAGGCAGAGGCCAGTGTGGTGTAGTAGTGGTTTGAGGGACTAGGACAGTGATGGCGAACCTATGGCATGCGTGCCAGAGGTGGCACTCAGAGCCATCTCTGTGGGCACATGTGCCATTGCCCCAGCACAGAGTTTGTTACTAGAAAGCCAGAGGGACACAGCACTTTGCAATAAATAAGTGGGTCTTGGGTTGCAGCTTGGGCACTCGGCCGCTAAAAGGTTCACCATCATTGGACTAAGAGTTTAAATCCCTCTTCAGCCACAGGGATTCTTGGGCAGGTCACATTCTCTCAGGCTTAGAAGATGGCAAGCCACCTGAAAAATCTTTTCAAGAAGACCCTATGATAGGGTTGCCCTAAGTTGGAGACAACTGAGTCCCATCTCACCGACGTTTAGTAGAAAAATTCCCTGGAGGCAGAAAGCCACTGCTTGAACTATGGCTTACGTTTTTGCTGTAAACTTCACTGAATGTTTATGACTGCCAAAGGCACGGCAAAAGAAGTATTGCTGTCTTGGTGGTTCACCTGAACATAGAGTGGTAAATAAGATAGTGGCCTGCAGACAATCGCAGTGGAACAGGTTAGCGTTGAACAATGTAACTTACTGCTGTTTGCAATGATATGCTGACTCCTAACTTTATTTGAAATAAACGTGATCAGAAATGTTAGAAGTATTAAGCTAACTAGGCAACATGAATGGAACCGGAGTGCTTTTAACATTGTCTTACAAGCAAACAATATTCTAGTTCTTTTTCAGACCAATGCTTTGGATGTAGAGGTGAAAGATGATGATAATGTTACATGTCTGTTTGCACAATGGAAGATGAACATCTCAATAAAATATGAATCTGAAGGGAATGAATATGTAAGTATTGGTATTTCTTCCACTCTGGCTTTTAGAGTTTTACCATCTATTCCAAGATAGCTTATTATGTACTTTGTTGTGAATATTTAACAATATGTTTTTAATTTATTGTACGGTGCTTTGAGTTCCAAACTGGGGGAAAAGCTGGATAGAAATAGTAACCTAAGCATATTGAGGGACATCTACTTGCTATGATAGTTTCTGACTAGAGTGGGTATCTAAATATAAATCCTCCTAGTCTTAGTTGAACTTCCCAGTCATTATATCACACTGGCTGTTTTATGTCTTTGGAAAACTTTAATGCCTATAGTTCTACTTGAAAGGAATTTAAAACCAATGCATTAAATAGACTTGACCTTAGGTTATAAGGATCTCCCAAAATGAAGCAAAGTAAATAGCTGTGTGAGAATTTCCTTCCAAAACTAAAATATAACATGTTAATGGCACTTTCATGAATCTGATATGTATCTCCTTTAAGTAATGTTCAATAACTTTTGTCTTCATTTTTCAGAAAAATGTAGCTTTTATGCTCCCCACAGAAGTGAGGTATGATGGAAGCACTTGTGGCAATGAAACATATGGCCCAGTATTAGCTTTGGAGTTTGAAGAAGGCCATTCGTGGGTTATCAGCTTCACTAAAACATCAAACACCTACCAAGGAATAATTTCCTTTACCTATAATACCAATGATACTAAGCTATTTCCAGATGCCAAAAGGAAAGGTAAGCAGTGGATTCCAAGTTGCTTTTGCCATAGCTGTTTCCAGTACTGGAGCTTTTCTTATGGCTGTTTGGTAGGATTACTGTCCTTTCCCTACATTAAATGCATCTTGCATAGTACCATCTTGTTTCAGTTTGTTGGCTTTTAGCCACTGTTCATATTTTTCTTTATTTGTGTATTGTTTCGGTAAACCATTGCTGAAAATATTAATAATACTGTTTTTAAAAAAATTAAATCCTAAAATTCTCAGTCTACATAATCCATATGCATTTGCACCAAACTAATTTGCACAGTTCATTTGTTTAGTTCTTGTCAGGAATTAATGCAGATACTGAATCTGTGACTCCTTCCATGGGAGCACAAGTTTCAGAGACATCAGAAGACATTTTCCACGCCCTTCTGTTCTTTCTTTCCCTGTTCCTGTGGCATCTGTATCTTATTTGTCTACTAATGCTTTTGCTTCATGCCTGCATAATTGCAGCCTACATGAAGCTCTAGCTAAGATGGTCATGCTGCCTTGATCCCCTAAGACAAAACAGTATCATCTTGGACTCACCCAAGATAGAATCTGCCTGCTTCAGAGATGTGTGGGCATCTCTTAAAGGTATTAGGTGTTTAGCCTTATAATCCATTTTATGTAATTTTTGTTCTTGGTACTCTTAATTGCTCTGTTCCCTGAAGTGGGTAAGATATAATTAGACTGACCAGGCAAAAGAGAACTTGAGTTTCAAACTATCTACAAATACCCTTCATATTTAAAGATCTAAGGCCCTGTACAGACAGGCCAAAATAAAGCTGCTTCGGGTCACTTTAGACTGGAGCATGGCTTTGGTGCGGCTTCCAGATTCTTAGGATGCATGCATCATTTAAACAGCATACCTCCAAAGTGACCCAAAGCAGCTTTATTTTGGCCAGTCTATATGGGCCCTAAGTAAGGCTTAAGAGTTCCTATACCAGGAGAAAACTGGGATATAAATAATAGGGAGAATGTAAAAGATAACAAACCAGAGCTTTATAAAGTCTGTATTTTAATATAATATTGATCTAGCTATATACTAATGGTGTAGTTTATAATGAGGCCTATAGAGCCCTACAGACAGGCCAAAATAAAGTTGTTTCGGGTCACTTTGGAGTATGCTGTTTAAATGCTGCATGAATCCTAAGAGGCTGGAAGCTGCACCAAAGCAATGCTCCAGTCCTAAGGACTGGAGCACAGATGGGCAAAAATGTGGCGTGGCGGCGGCGGTACTAGGATTAGGGAGCGTGCACCATGCAGACGCTCCCTAACCCTAGTACGTACTCTGTACGTCAAAATGGCAGCACCCTGTACCACCATTTTGACACAACAGACACTTAGCGTCCACACGTCATGGTGCACTTGTGACGTCACGAGTGCGCCATTTGTGCACTTAGGCATCGCAAGCACGATGGAAAAGGAACCCGCTTTTTGCAGGTTCTTTTTCCGCCGGCTGGAAACCGTGTGGTTTATCCAGTGCGGCTTCCCACCAGCAGAAAAGGAGGCAGCGGCAAACTGCCCTTTTTTGGGCGGACTGTATCCCGCCATAGATACCGTCTTAGAGGCACAGTTTGTAACCTTGTACAAAATAAATTTTCTTATCCTATAGCGCAGCCCATTTCTGTTTTGAGCAAGGGTGTCATCACCCAGAACTATGACACATTGTAGCAGATATTATTGCATGCATCTGAGGAAGTAGATCAAGTCTACGAAAGCTTATGCAACAGCTTCTTTCACACAGTCTCAAAAGTGCTAAATCTCAAAAGTGCTACAAGTTACATTTGCATACTGATATTTCAGAGAAACACAGCTGTGTCTCTGAATTCTATGATATATTGATTAGTCATCATGTGGAATATGAGCTTTTTGTCACAAGGTATATTCTCCTGGACTTAATGGTGGTTCTTTTCAAGAATTTGAGAATGGCAACCTCTTATTTCAAAGAGTTGTAAAATGTCTGCCTTGCAAATAAAACAAGAGCAAAGCTTTCCCTGCCCCCATCCCCAGCTTGATACTGTTGGTTTAAAAATAGTCTCAACAGAAAGTAATCTTTAGCTGTCTATATTTCTAACTGTATGCAAACAGTACTAGGAGAAAGGATATAGGAATTACTGCATTGTGTGTGAAATACATCAAGGGGCTGCAATATTCACAAGCATCACTTTGCAATTTTGAAACATCTTGTATTGTTCACAGGACCAATTACCATTGCTGTAAAGTATCCTGTGCAGCCAGTTAAACTATATACAGTTTTCAGTTGTCATGATATGGAGTCTGTTGAATCTGACAATATTACGCAAGAGATCTGGAATGTCACTCTGCAGACGTTTCTTGAGGATGGCTCCTTAAGTAGCAAGAGTGAGTATCTTCTGCAAGAATTTGTCTCTAACATTTTCAAAACTACTAAAAAGCTCTAATAGTTAATGTGGTCAACTTATATATTTTGATAACTTATGATACTCTGTCTAGTAGTACAGATCTGATTTGAAAACTACTAAGATTGAGTCTTCCTTCTAGAAACCCAGTAGTACCATTTTCTGTTATCTTGTTTCAACAAATTAATACCTGCCATGATTAGAGTTTTGAATACATGTGGGGTTTTTCCTTTGGTATTATCAATTCTGGACTCTGTGACCTTGTTGGTAATTGACTTATGCCAGTTGTCTCATTTTCTGTATAAACTAGAATCTTATATGTATGGGAGAAGCTATGCTAATAAGTAAGCTTTTCGTATTGAAGAACAAGAGCATTTAAAAATACTAAAAACCATTGCTGCTAACATGTGCATTTCTCTTTTTCAGAGACTGTATGTGATATAGATACTATGCCTACCACCACCACCACTACCACCACCACCACCACGCCAGAGACTACCACCACACAAGTAACTACAAATACCACCACTGTGCCTACGACCACTACAGTTACATTCCCTCCTTTACCCACCCTTCAGCCAATAGAAAGGCCTGCCACAGGAAGTTATTCTCTTACCAATAATACTGTAGTCTGTCTTCTGGCGACCATGGCTCTGCAGCTGAACATCTCTCAAAAGGTTCATATATAGTAATTGTTTTATTTGGAGCATGTAGCTAACAAAACAAAACATGAATTGCTAAGGAATGCATTAAAAATATGAACTATTTAACACTGGTGACAAAGCAAGAAAATCGGACTAAAGCCACAGAAAAGTTAACATTTTAAAGTGGTTGCATAAAGTAAACAAAGGGTGTTTTTCCCTTAGCTGTAACTGCTGGCTTGTATGGTCTGAAGTATGACTGGGGAAAGAGGGGGGGAACCATGTCTTGTGTCATAGGCCCTTATCACGTGGAAGCTTACCATTGGTAAAACGTTCCTGAAGCGTGAAGGTGTGATAGCCGGTTTTGCTTCTAAATTGTCATTGAGGCATCTTGCTTCTCTCCCGTCTCCAAAGCGTTCACAGAGCCGCCATTTCTTCAATAACACAAGTTCCTTTATCGACGGGAGAGAAGCGGGACACCTCAATGACGCTTCAGAAGCGTGACCAGTTGTCACCCCTCCACACTTCTGGAGCGTTTTGCCAGCAATTTAATTACTATTTAATTAGGGTAAGTGCCTCCGTGTGATAATCCTCATAAATGTAACTGTAAAAATGCCTCTAAAAAGGGTATCCACAGCTTAATCTACATCAGCAAAATAATCCAGATCCAGTACAGAGTATTTTGCCCAGATTTCACTCCATTTACACCACACTGATTCTAATCCAGACTCAAATTGTATTGATTGCCACACATCCCTCCTAGCTGAATTCAAATCAATACAAAATGGTATTTCTTTCCATGGCTTGTTTTGCTTCCCAGCGTACATAAACCTACCAATGAATAGCCTTTTTTTAGCAGTCTTACCATCCACTTTGCACTCTTACTGGATAATGGTTCCCCCATCCAATCCACTTCCTCCCTTTGTGAGTGACTGAGGAAATTTTAAATGTCTCCTGACACAGGCAACCCCAAGGAGAAGGAGAAACAAAAAATGTTTCTTCGCTTGCTTCCTATTCCACTCCTAATCCTTAACTGAATTAAAATCGGTGTCTACAGAACAAGCTCCCCTTCCTCTTCCTCCTCAGTATGATGTTTGGCTTGTGCTGCTTCTCCAGCCCCCCTCCACTCTCTGCCCCCCTTTCTAAGTGGTTCTGGCAGCCAGGACTTTTCCGAAGCAGGGAAAGCAACTCCTGGGCTTGATGTGCAATGGAAGCAGACTTTCGATTTGGATCTGTGCCAGAGATTGTTTTTGTTCTTTGGGAAGATCCACCATGGAAGAGCAAAAGGTGGTGAAACACTTGCCAGGTGGAGGATGCCACTTGCCAATCCTGACCCCCAACTACCCCACCCCCTGATATCACACCTATCTGGCGGCGTACAAAACACCAGGCGAAAAACATTTCTTCCTGGAAACTGCAGAGTAAAAAATGTATTAAAGCCTAAAAGAAGTGCTTTCACTGTGAAAACAATTGTACATCATGTGTTCCAACAGCACTGGAGATGGAGTAGAGGTTTTTTTGCTCTTGTGGATCCAGCCCTAATTTGGACAGTAGGCTTTTCCTCCTGATATGTCACAATTGTAGCTGCATATCTCACCTGTAGAGGGAGCCTAAGCTTCTTAGAGTTGATACTGCTTTCTGCTGTTCAATTCATACTTAAATAGTAGTAGCAAATGGTATCAGCTTTTACATGACCAGAAAATTCTCTTTTTTAAAAATACTTTCAGGTTCCTCTGGTAATTAACTACAATCCAAACACCACTGTCGCTAGTGGTAGCTGTGGCAGTTCAGTTTCTGTACTCACATTGACTGATGGCAGCTGCAGGGTTGAATTTGTCTTTGCTGTTGTAAGTATCTCTCTATTGTGTACATGCATGTGTTAGGCTGATCAGAGAAAGGGGGCCATAGAGACCATCTGGAGGTTGTAGGAAGGAGGAAGTTGCAGTTCGTTGCTGCTTTGGACCTCCGTTTAACCAGTGGGACTCTGCTCTTTGCTGGACCAAGGCACTGCCCACCAGATAGCACAGCTGCCTCACCTGTCAGACATAAATACAGGACTCTTAGGGTACATGAGGGTGAGGGCATGTCCTTTTGCATGACAGAGGCAATGGTTTCACCTGCCTGTATATTATATTGTATTGTTTTTAATAGCTATTGCCTTGTCTGCAATTGTAATGTCAGATTCTTCACTCTTTACTGCCAGTAGTGGCCTATAGATAGAGCCTGGATCTTCATACCAAAATAGACATTTTCTTAAAAGGCATTTCATTTGCATATGTAACTTGGTGATTTAATTCCTCTTACACAGAAAAACACAAGTGCTGAAACATTTTTTCTGAGAGAAGTGAACATCACTATTATTGAATCTCGGAATGGTAAGATTTCTTGTAAACAGTTAAGTAGGACTTCTGTTTGGCTTCTAATTAATAACTTCTCAATTCACTTTGATTGTGTCTTTCTATGTTTATGTTAGCTAGGGCTGAACCAAAAAAAGTCAATGTCAGACTTGAATTTACAGTTTCTAGGTGTTCGAAAATGGGAAATAGATGTGAGTGTTGGGGGGGGGCACAATAATCCCAATTCCCCCTATGAAGAGGTGATTACCATTTATTGTCTGCCATCATCTGTGCTATAACAGTAGCAAAAGAACTCTTTACCTCATTCAGCCATAATGAATAGATTTCTCATCAATGTAACAAGCACTACAAAAGGGGTGGGAATACAGTATATATTCGTGTATAAGTTGAGAAATTTTAGTCCAAAAGTGATTAAGAAAACTGGGTTGATTTATCCATTGGTCAATGTACCTTAATTCTTATCAAAAAAGGAACCATCCCCTTCTCTGAGTAGAGTGGCAAAAGATGAGAGCTTAGTCCATCCTGGGAGAACCTAAAAGAAGCACCAATCTTCTCTGTACTGCGGTGGCATTTCTGGCCTTTTTAAATGTCTGAGTGGGAAAATGGCAGTGGCAGTTTTTGACACTTCCTCTCAAAACACTGAGAATGTAGAGGATGTCAGTGCTTCTTTTAGGTTCTCTTGGGATAGACTAAGCTCTCACCTTTCACCATTCTGCTCAGAGAAGGGGATTCCAGTGATAAGGAATTGGGCTTTGAATAAGACATTTGTGCATGTTTGCCAGCTTCTCTAGGATAAAATCAGGCAATGTTATCACATGAGAGTTAAAGGATGTAATCACTGCTAATGTAGTTGCCATTTTCTTTGCTTAGCCTTTAAATCTTTTTTGACATGTGTGTGTTTTCTTAGCCCCACCTGTGCCTGGTCACTTCCCCCCCACATCACACAGCTGCCATTTACTGTAGTTTCCTCCTTATCCATCCAAACTTTAGGGGGAGTACAAACAATTATGTCTGCCTGAAGTTTGTAGGTTCTTTTGCATTGTTTTCCTTTGCTTTGCCTTTTACATCCTTTGTTACATGCCCCTAAATTTTATCCTCAACATATCCACGGGTCTTATCAAAATCCATAATTTTGGCCCTTGCCCTTAACTACACATGAGGTCAACTTATACACAAGTATACATAGTAAGTGCTATCTGAAACGGTGTCCTGGATTCTCTTTCTTGCATTCACACAGAGTTAACAAGGTCCTTTGCTATCCAAAAAGGGTGGAGAAAGACATTTTACTACCATCTGAGGCTAAACTAACAATTGGCGTGGTTTAAAATTCAGTTTAGGTCTCCTCATGATGTACTGGAAACCTTAAAAGCAATTAGCTTAAAATAAATGATCATGAACACAGTTATGACTACACTTACTCTGGTAGTGATTTCAAAAATAAAGTGTGGCTTAAACTACTACAAGCAAGCTTCATATGAAACTGCTTCTTTCTCTTTAGCGACACTTAGTGCTGCAAATCGAAGTCTCAATTATTGGGAAGCATCTCTTGGCAGTTCATATATGTGCCAAAAAGAGGAAACTCTCATTGTGACTCCTGGATATAAAATGAATATCTTCGACTTAAAGATTCAGCCTTTTGATGTAAAAGACAACCAGTATGCTGCAGGTAAGAAAACCTCCTGTGAGGCAGATTTCAGGAGCATTTGAATTTAAAGGTTGAAATTAAGTAGCAATGAAACCTTTTGGACATCAGCTAGCTGTTTTAGTTGGTCAAAAGTGATTTTCTGACCTCAGAAATTAGACAGAGTTTTGTCCTATTGTGTTGTAATTGCATTCTGCACAATAGCTGAATGGCAACTGAGCTGGAAATGCAGACTCACAAAGGCTATCTGGAACTACTGCTAGGAATGTATAGTCTGTGCCAGTGGGTTTAGTTTTGTACCCACCAAAGACTTGATCTAGAAGATGAGGCATGGCCCTCTTCTAGTTGCAATTCTCATATGTGTGACCTCATGCAAGAACTAAACTCTGCAGTCAGTCAGCTGACAGAATCTTTTTATTTCAGTAGTATAATATCAACTGGGTTTGCTTTTGTTTGTACTTGCATACTGTACAAACAGTGGGTCTTAAGGCTATGAAACAAAATTCTGTTTAAAAAAAGGTTGGTTTTATAGGGGGACAAATGAATTGTAAAAGAATAAGATAGCAAATGAAGCACATATCCTGCTGTAAACAATGGCAGATTCTCCTATGTGACTATTAGAAATGGATACCAGTCAGCTTGCAAAAGCTTTGAGTCCACTACTTAAGGCATGAACTGACTGCTAAAGTAACGGCATTGGTTATTTCTAAGCACGTCCAGCTTTATTTTCACCCACATTTGAGTTGCATCCTTTAAATTTGTTACTACTGTCAGAAGATTTTAGTTGGATTTGATCAAGGGAAGAACAACAAATATGCAGCATAAGAGCCCTCCCAGCAAAAAATAAATAAAATAAAATAATAGAGAGATAATTGAGTTTTCTGTAAGGTAAAATACACAACTGTGCTTTAGAAAAAAAACATGGTTAAGCATAACATTTGGTGGGGATTAATTCCTGATTACATCTTTTTTTTAATAATTCAATAAAGGGGACACAAGCTACAGTGGGTCTCATGGGGAAATGGCATTACTTTTCAGACCCATTGAAGTTACTGCTGGATTAGATGAACATGTGTTCCATTACTGAAAGAGAATTAATCTGTAACTAACATACACCCTTTGTCTAAACCAGGGGTGGGCAAAGTGCAGTCCATGGGCCACATTAGGCTGTACACCCCCAAGCCTCTGGAGACCCTGCCCTGCAAAAGCTGAGAGACCCTCACAACTTAAAATAACCACTATCAGTTGTCTGCTGCGGCAACCAAGACACTTTCACAGCTTCTTACCCCTCCTTTCACCCCCTTACTGTAGTTCCTCCCTGTCTGTGCTCCCTCAACTCCCAGAAGCAATCTTGCCACCCCTCCTTCCATCAGTTCTTGCTTGAATTTGTGCTTTAAATCCTCTTTGTTTAACCTTTCAACAAAAATCTTGTTGGTCCCTCCCAACGCTCCCATTTCTCCTTCCTGAAAAGGTAATAGTCAGAATTTAATTGTTTTAATGCGACTCCCCTCCCCAATACCTAAATGTGAGCTCCAGTCCCACTGCAGTTGCCCACCCTTGGCCCAAACTGTTGGGATGGTTTTATCACTAATCCGTTGTGACATGCTCCTGGTTTTATAGCAAAATCATATAAATTGAGTTACCTAAAGTCTCTTTCTTGTCATTCTGTCTTGTCATGTCATGACCATTCAGCCCTGTCAAACAAGATGCTAGATGCTAGAGCTTGGGTTTTTAATTCTTGCCTCTGTAATTCTGTAGCATTGCTCTTGGCAAACATCTTTTTTCATTGTCGCCACCTTTCTTGTCTACAGCGCAAGAGTGCTTGCTGGATGATGACACCGTTCTAATCCCAATTGTAGTTGGTGCTGCTCTTGCAGGCTTGATTGTGATTATAGTGATTGCTTACATAATTGGGAGAAGAAAAAGCTATGCTGGATATCAAACCTTGTAAATCTAATGACTGTTACCATCAACTCTGGTTGTGATAAAGCACGTGCAAGCTCCTAGATGGAAATGAGACACCTAAAATTCATGATTTCTGTCCTTAAAAATGTGGAGCTGCCCCCCAAAAAATCATGATGAAGAACATACCTCTTCTGAACAAAATATGGATTTGTTAAAATTAACTGGAACAGATTAGAGCATGTGGCAAAACTAACTTAAAGTTAATCTTGCAAATATTTGTATATGATGTAAGTAGGTAACAGTCTGAAAAGGGAATATCTGACTTGACTCAGCTAGAGTATTACAGCAATACAGAAAATCTGGGGTTTGTTCCTGTTGCTTTGTACCTTCCATTGTTTACACCTGAAGGCTAACCTGACCACCTTGGTGACTGTAGCCTACAATTCAAGAACATTTGCTAAGGAGTTTGCAGAGTGATTAGATAGCACTCTTCCAGCTCATGGCACTGAATAATACCTCCTAACAGCCATTTTAGCCCAAGATAAGCCTGAATAATACAGGACAAGGATGTACAAGCATTGCTTTACTGTTACCATTGCAATAGTAACTTGCTTGTAAACTTAAATATTGCCTCATTATGAGATTTGGATGGTTTGGCCAACTGCCATCTGCCAGAAAAAAAGAAGAACCATTTGTTAAGTTTACTTGCCCTTTAAAAATAAAATAAAAGGGAATAAGAGCTTACTAATTCTTTTTAAGTGTCCTTAGTTTGTACAGTAAAGTCTGGATTTACTATTAAAGGCTTTTAGATTTAATTGCTGCCACTGATGCTGCCTTGAAGCTTTTAAATCTGTCCATACTGCTTGTGTGCTGAAGTAGTTGAGAAGCATTTTGATCCATGTACTTGAATGTATAGCCATGCATCTTAAAACATGATTGGTGGTGGACTACTGCCCTTGAAGTGAGCGCCTTCTTGAAGTGTACAGCACCATATAAAGAGATAGAGATCATATCTAAGGTGTAAATTCCCACTGTACAGCTTGGCTGCAAGCAAGTGCCATAAACTAAGTACTACTGCTCAGTTCCCATTTTGTTTCAAAGAACACTGAAGCCATAGTTTCTGCAATAACTAGTGCCCTAAATATAGAAAACTTGCCGCAAAAAATGAGCCACCTCTTTTTTTTGAGATTGAAATTGTCTATGTTCAGAACAGAGAAAGAGATGCTCTAGCCCAAACTGTCTCAAAGGAGATATTTAAATCAAAACTTCATTTGCAACCATCTGAAATCATCTTTTATAGCTTGTATTAGAAAGATTAACAAGATAGTCACCCTCATGCTGCATTTTTCTACTTGCTTTTCTCAAAATACTATTGGCTTGTTGTTCAAAATCACTTTTGAAAAAAATTATCTGAAAACCCTGTTTATGGCCCAGTAATTTGATGATTATGCATGTTTGTTTTTGTGTTGACATGTGCCAGCTTACTGTATTTGTCAATAGCAATTGTCCTTGCACATATGCCATAGTGGATGTTTAGGACAGCCATAGCTTCCCCAAAGTGTTTTAGAAGAGCATGACAAGTGTACACCTTCATTTTGAAGGTATGGCAACACGTCTGCTAAGCACATGAACTTCTCAACTTAAAATCTGTACTATTGCTTCAGAGTAACTGGCTTGTGTAAACACCTGAACATTAATGTCTGCTTTTAACCTGTTGAAACCACTGTCTTTTCCTTTAATTGTATTTCTGCACAGGCACTTGATTTTTGTCTGTACAATGCTTTAATAAAGATTTTTCTCTTCATAAGGAAGCTTGGTCATACTGCTTAATTGAAAGCTTTTCCAGGATTGCTTTTCTAGGACTATAACCCCATAGCAAAATTGGAAGGTCCCCTCCCCCCCCCCCCCCCCGGTCAAAGTTTGGAGTTAATCTAGTTGGGGGGGCTTTTAGGAAGAAGATGTGTCTTCAACACTTTATATGACACCTGGCTTAGGCTTTGAAAGAGGATTACACAAATCTAAGAAGCCTTTCAGTAACTTTTAGGTGTGATGGTATCTGTGTTCAGAGTTCTGTGCCTGAATAATGGGTGCAGGAGAGAGATCAGGGACGGGGCAATGCCCCATAGTCCTGATAGTTGACTTCACAAAAGTATTAATCTACCACTGTTGGAAATAGAATGTTTGACAAGAGGATCTAACCCAGTACAGATATTTCATTTTGGGTCTCTCCATATGTTTTCACCTACAACTCCAATCATCCTGATCACTGAACATGCTTGTTGGAGTTGACAGGAGTTGTGGCACAAAACTTCTTGGAGGAGCACAGGCCAAACCTAGTGAAAGTAGGCCTCTCCTTTGCTTTGGTGTCTGCAATGAAGAAATGTTAAAGAAGTGCATGCTTTGTCACCTAGATGGGAAAGGGGCACAATGATTTTGTCATCTGAAAAGGCAGCTCACCTGCTTAACTGTTCCTGTTACCCTTTTTCCATCCAGCTGAAGATTGCAGCCCAGATGTGGACAACTTCTTTGTGCCCATTGTGGTGGGAGCAGCTCTGGCAGGATTAATTTTGCTGGTTCTTATGGCTTATTTTTTTGGCCGCAAAACTCGTCATTATGTTGGCTATGAGCAGTTTTAAAAGCAATTTGAGCTGAACATTTCCATTTTCCACTGCTGAGGAGTGATATGCATCTGAAGAGTTGGCCGTTGCCATGTACATGTTTAAAAAGAGGCTATTTTTTAAAAAGCTACCTATGTTGGTTTAAAGACAGAAGGTTACTGTATGCTGAGTGGGCTCTTCATTAGAATAAAGTGCCTTGTTGTGAATTCTAATGTAAGCAAAACACACATTTGTAAAGCAGGCCATCGCAATGCCTACACACCGTGTCAGTATTGTGCTCTCTGAGGCCTGGCTCAGTATTAAAGCTGACTTTCCTACAAACCATGATGTCTAAATCGGGAATCAACCATGTGAGCTCACACTTCCTCTTCTCTCATTTCACCATGTTTATCTTGTTTCTGATGCATTTGGTTGCTGCCAGTGTGGGACATGGTTCCCTGGAAAACAAAAAATCCAGTGAGTAGAACTATGGTCTTTTTTTAAAGTCATCTGTACTTATAGCGGGGCTGTGCTTTATGTTGACCATGGTTTGTGTTTGTGCCTATGGAGTGTGAAACTAGGAAAGGGAGGGAAAAACTATCCAAAGACAGGAAGCAGCAGAGCCACACATTCGCTAGTCTGGCTGGTAAAGTGCAAGCCATGGCGTGTAGGGAACTACAGTTAAATTTACACTCATTCAAAACAAAGTACTGTAAAGTGAGTATGCTTTGATTATATTTGAAAGACAAGCTGTGATCTGTTCTGTAGAATTTGATGAACTTGTTTGGGAAGCTCCTTGAGTGCTTTGTGTTTAAAAGGACTTACTCAAACTGTTGGAAAACTGGGATGGTTCTCAGCCAACCTCCATGGTAAACTGGGAGTATATATCCAGAATAAATGATCACATCCTGATTTTGTGAAGTAAGGGCTGCATGTTTTGGGGCACCTCTAGACGCATTTAAAAACATGAGAGCATGGCAACCCTCTGTCCTGCTTCGTCAGCCGCATTGAATGTACTAACTTTTCCAAATGTCTTGTTATGCCTCAGTTTCACCTTCAGCTTTCTGGATCCCCCGTCCCCCAGTCTAAACCTAAGAAGTTTCCCTAGTTGTTGAGATGTTGTACCAGGTGGCATGATATAAATAGGAGGCTGTAGCTTTGTGATGATGGTGAACAGTCTCAAATTTTGCTGTGGAGTGTCTTAAATAATGTGTGCATACAATCACTAGAAATATGATATATTGACTTTTTTAAATGATGTATCTGCATCATTTAAAAAACCAATATCTTAGCATGACATACAGAAACAAGCAGCAATGAATCTTTGGCTTGCTTCTCCCTCTGCTTCATGCCCTCTTGTAGGCCACAGAAGGCACAGAGAAACTGTCACTTTTCATTAGCTGCAGCCTATCAACTGAAGAAGCAAATGCTGGTTAACATTAACTATAGTTATGGTTTCTGAAGCTAACTTATTAAAACTAACCATAATTAAAAGTTAACCACAGTTCGTTGTTCAGATGACATAGGAAGCTGAGGTTAAATGGAAACGGACGCTGCCACAGTTCTCTCCTACAAAGAGGGCAGGAGAGTAAGTCCATGAGTCTAGGTTCATTGTGGCTTATTCTTGCTTGTCTGTGACACATTATAACTTATGGTTTGTGTGCAAAAGCAGCCACTAGTCTGTACTTATGAACCATTTACTGAAAGGGCTGTTTTGGAATCATTCTTGGTGCAAAAGAATAAAATACAAGGTTTTAAATAAATAAAAATACTTTTGGAAACTTTTACTGGAAGAGCCTTCAGTTCTGCAGAGACAGTGTGGCTTTGGGCCGTCACAACGAAGTATTTCAAGACAATAATTAAAAAAAACACTTTAAGACACCTAACCTAATATACTGACTTTTTAAAAAAGTTTTTTTATCTTTACAAAAACAAGGATGTTGTAATATTAAACTCTGGATGGCCATGTATGTAGCTCTGCTCAGAAGCTGAAAGCTGTGAAAATAAAATGGCTTGCTTTATAGTTCAAGCATCTGTGAGGGTGAAGCTTGGTGATTATGGATGGGGAGTCTCTCTCTCACAGGCCTCCCTTAAAAACATTTTCCCCAGGATTGTTTCTAAAACTCTAGCCTCTTGCTTTTTGCAGCATTAATTGTGTCATAGATGACTATCCACTCCTCTCTTTGCAGAATTGATGGGGAAGCCAAATTTTAACCTATCACCCAGGCTGTCTTGGTGTTTTTGGTCTTTATTTTGGTCTTTATTTGAGAGCATGAAAGGAAGAACCTGGAAGTTTATGCACTGATGTAGAGAAATAGGATAACTGTTTTTACATTTGGAGATTTTGACTTGCTGTGGGAGAGTAACATTTTGTAGTCTTTTGAACAATTTTAACACTTTGAAAGTTTTATTTTTGACATGTTCCCTACACCAGCATAGGGGTGGGAGCAGTTGCTGGACCCAAAACGTAATGGGGCCAATTGATCAGATTTCCAGGAACCTTCCAAGGTACCATATTGTTGTTCGGTCTTAATCTTCAATGTGCTGGGTGCCTGACAGAGTTAACACTGCAGTTAACACAGAGAACTGCTTCTAGCAAACCAACAGTCTAAAAGAGATAGTGGAGAAACAGGAAAGGAGAGGTTAAGACTGGAAGGAGAGAATGTAGGTTAGCTTTCCCTAACCTGCTTCCCTCCAAATAGTTTAGCCTTCAACTTTCCTTTGTCCCTGCCAACACAGTTAGTGATCATAAATGCTAGGTGTAGTATTTCAAAGCATTTGGAGAGAATCAGGTTGGTGATGGCTGATGCAATTGCATAAAGCTGGGTCACAGTGGGGGTGAAGATTAAGAGGATAAAGGCTATGCTAAGAACCTGAGTTTTGCAGAGTGATTTAAAGCCATCTGGGCATAGGATACTGTGTCTCTTCAGTATGCATCCCCCATTCTTTCTCTCTTGTGGATCACAGGGGATCCTTCTTGTCCACAGGAAAGGCTCCAAAATCCAGAGTCTTCATTTGAGTTTGGTTCTGTACTAATCCGAAGTAAAAGCCGACTAGTTCCTCTTGGGGCCACAGACATGCCATTCTGATCTCTTTTCAGCTCCCTCACATATTTTATAGCATTCTTTTGTAAACAGTTTGTCTTATCTCCAGGACAATACTAAACCTGCCTCTTCTAGAGGTACTGAATGCTCCACTCTGCTGTACTGAGCCTCCTTTTCACTATCCATACACATCCTACTGGAATCAGAACCCTACCAACTCTAAATCCCAGAATCCATGACTAGCAGAATGAAGTTTCACTTTGGACAAAGGAAAAGTGACTAGTACGGCAGTGCAGAGCCTCTCACCAGAGCTAGTGGTCCACATGGGTTTGGTACTATTATGTGGTCTCTGTGCATATGGGTCTGTGCAGATGTGCAAGTGCACAGGTGAATGCTGAAGAACCATCGTTACAGGTAAGTGACACATCCTTTACCAAGAGCTGACATGCAGTAATTCGTAGCCCAAGAACAATTTCTAGGAATTAAGACATACTGTATTCCATAAATGGCTTCTCTGGAGAAGAAAATCATAAGCTAAATTAAGAACAGCTTGGCAAATGTATCATTTGGGTATCTCCCTTTCCCATTTATCCTTAAACGCTTGCTTTATTCACTAACTTCCTGTCCCTTCCTGTCTTTTTGTGCTTTTTTCCATCTTTCTGCAGCTGAAGAGTGTAAGAGTTCTGACCTGCTCTTTATCATCCCCATCGTGGTGGGTGTGCTGGTTGGCCTCCTTCTCATTGTTGGGTTTGTCTTTTACATGATTGGAAGACGGAAAAAGAGCAGTGGCTACCAAGCTGTATAACCCTTTCTCTGTTGCTGCTTCTGCTGCTCATTTTTTCTATTTGTCTTGCTTTTTCTTGCCTCTTAACAGACACTTTGAGTTCATAATTTTCCAAGAGTAAAAAAGGAAAGAAGGGAAGCAGGGTAGATGTATATGTTCATATGATTGGGCGAGCAAAAGGTTGACCGAGGCAGTCATCTGCTTCAGACTTTGATAAAGTTGCTTTTTGAAAATGTATTTTTCTCTCTGAAGAAAGAAGCATTGGAAAGAATTCTCCTTTCACCAACCTGCCCTTCCACTTCCATGCCTAGAGCCATCCCCAGCTATTGTGGCAGTGGGAAGCAAATAAAAGAAGAGCTTATGAGGCTGTCCTGAAAGCATAAAAGTTTTAAAACTATTGGGAAATGGCACAAAGCTGCAGTGTGACTTTGCTTGTTCAAAGCAGATATTAACTAATGTTTGCTTGACTGTTTATAATTTGACAAGAATTGTGCTCTGGGGAGCTTTGGACTTAAATATCTGGAACAAGATCCCTTCCCTCTCTCCTCTAAATAGGAAAGGAGTTTTGGAACCTATTGGAATTTCAGTACAATGTATGGTGGGACTGGGGAAATGGTGTGTCTAATCTCCTGTTTTAAGAAAAAATAATACCAATAGCATCACTGGACAGGTGTAATACTATTTCCCCACTGCTACCTCTTGCAGTGTATAAACTTAGATATGGGTCTTACATTGCTAATAGCTGTCTATTGCAGATAGGACTTTTTATGTGTAATGGACATTTGAAATTCATCCAGGTCACTAACTCAGCCCAGATGGAGCAGGTAAATCCCGCTGAGATTAGTAATTCAAGAACATGTGTCTAGATTTGAGTCTTTATGCTAAAAGGCCCATTAAACATGGGGTATTGGTCAAACATACTCCTGAAGTATTTATGTTGCATAACTAAAGTGGTCCCATCACAAATATCTTCATAGGCATCATGTAGAACTGGATGTTCTGTTCACATATAAGTATAATTATTCATCCAACTATGCATTATTTTATAATAGGTTTTAGTACAGGCTGAGTCCCTTATCCAGAATTTCAAAATCTGAAATATTCCAAAATTGACCACATGGGTGGTTGAGATAGTGACGCCTCTGCTTTCTGGGGGTTCAGTGTGCACAAACTATGTTTCATGTACAAAATTATTTAAAACAGCATGTATAAAATTACTGTTCACAATTTGACAAAGATTCAAAGCATGAAGCACTCATGGGAGCTTTGGATTTAAATAGCTGGAACAAGATCCCTTCCCTTTCCTCTATGAATAGGAAACAGGTTTTGGAATGTATACGAAAGATAAATGAATTTCATGTGTAGACTCCAAGATACCTCATTATGCATATGCAAATATTCCAAAATCCAAAATACTGAAATTGAAAACAATTTTGGTCCCAAGCACTTTGGGTAAGGGAGACTCAACCTGTATGTCTTCCAACTGTGAAGGTGGAGCCAAGTGGCTCTATCCTGGCCAGCTCCTCATGAAGGAATAGTTGTACTTTCCCTTCCAGAGGAATAGTCAGATGAAAAAACTGAGGGGAAGGACTGACTGACTGACTGTCCCTTGCTAGGTTTCTGTGCTGTGATGTGCATCATGTGTCTGTCTTCCTGCATTGTGTGTGTTGGAGTCACACACATATACACACAGTAATTCAGTCTTATTTTGCTCAAATAATCAAAGGCAATGGGATGGGATGCAAAAGTTCCATGAGCCAGTTTGCTGTAATGGAGTGTTGGACTAGAGAGATCTGGGTTCTGACTTTGGGGCTGACCTACCTCATAGGGTTGTTGATAAGGATAAAGGGAAGGGGGTAGCATAGGTGGAATGTAACAAACTGTTACCTTGGCCCGTAAACCCCCATTGCATCTTCTCAAAGGTTCTTGTCACTCTAGGCATAAGGTGACTAAGACAGAACTACAGTGACAGATGGAACTAAGAAAGCTGTGACAATTACATGGAGAAGGCATGATCTTGCATGCAAAGACAGTGGTGATTTAGCTTTCATTTTAACACATGCCTGCATTGCTTTTCTCAGGTGCAACCGCTGCATAAACAGTTCTGAGTTTGAAAGCTGGGTGTTGGTGGGAGGAATGTTACTTTTAAGCCATGCTTCCTAATCATCACTTTGGTTTCAGCTTTTTCACTCATCAGGGGAAATTGGAAGCATCCAAGAAATGCTACTAAACAGGTTTGATTTTTGTCTTAGAAAACACAGTCTTTTATTAGTACTAGGTTGTAGTACTTGCCTGTTTCCCTGCACTTTTTGACTCACTGTTCTGACAGAGCATCTTGTTCATGGAGGCATCTTCATGACACTTTTTCCCCTGTTGATGGGTGCATTTCACTCATAACCACTCCCCACGGTAGTGCCACTCCCTTCAATGGGTCAGACTCTTTAAGGGAGTGTTGAATTGTCAAGAATTTCTTCCCAAGTTGCCAAATAAGCAAGCACTTTACATGTTCTAGCATGACAGTGAGCATGAGTTACACTTGGTACTTCTTGACAATGTAGAGATTGGTTGCTGAAGATGGTTATATGTCTGTGTTTAAACAATAAAGTTCACTATGACTGCCTAAGTAGACTTTGTGTCAATAATTGTTGAAGCAATGCCAGGCCATCTTTCCAATGCAAGATGTGACTTGTGTATCTGTATCAAATTTGAAGACAGAATTTATACAGATATCCTGAAACCCTATATCCTACTAATTTTTACTCCAGTTATGGCACTGGGAATTGTGGGTCTGTGGCAGATTCAGTATTCTGTTCTCTTAACACAGTGATAGGAATCATGAGTTTTTCCAGATATTGTTGGACCGCAGTTTTCAGAGGCTCATGCCATTAGCTGATAATAAGAAATGTTGGGAATTGCAGTCCAGCAACATCCGGCAGCACATTATTCCCACTCCTACCCTAGTAGTAGCAAGTCCTGTGTCCACTTTTTCCCTTGCTAATAGGTGCTGATGAGCATCAGATCACACACATTTCAACTTCTCCCCAGAGTTTAGAAATGAACTAGTTATAATAACAAATTGTGTATTTTAATCCCTTTTTCCATTAACTAGTTATAATAGCAAATTGTTTCCTTTTAATCCTTTTCCCCAATAACAAGGATAAGTTGCTGTATAAGAAAGTATAGCACCACAACTCACTCAGTGGAGGATAACCTCACTCCTTTTCCAGTTTCCTGAGAAACAAGAAAACAGTTACTTTTTAAAAAGGTAACTATTTCAATTAATTAACACAGAGCCTTGGTACTGTATTTGTAGCTACTTGAAAGTAACTTTCTAAGTTATTCTTCATGCAGAGAAAGGGAAAGTATTCCCCCAGCCATTGGTAAAGATGAAAAGTATGCGGAATAACCCTTCTGCTACTTGTGATCAGTGACTGGAAACCACTGTCTTTCTGCTCTTGTCCAGATAGAAGGGCTTGCCTGGGACAATGGGTGGAGGGGATTGTGGGACTTGTAGTCTCCAAAAAAGACAACACCTGTATCTTCCTTGCTACTTCCAAAGCACCAGGTAGTGTTGAATGGCAAACACTTGAGCAATGCATTTGAACAACACACCAAGCACAAGCCCACTACACTGTCTTCTAGGCAGCCTCTCTGTATGCATGCAAAGCTAATCAGAAAAGCGGTCCTGTTCTGAGGCACCAGGATCTCTTTCCAGCCTCTCATAACCTCCCTTTCTCACCCATCTCTGCAAATCCCCTAGTCCATAATGCTGCATTAAGAAAGAAAGAGACAATGAGGAGCAGTGCACATTATGAAGGTTTTTACTCATTCGTTTTGAATTAAAATCCACCCTGTCCAAAGAACTCAGGATCAAACGAAAATATGTTAAGAAAGCTTCCAGTTACATTGATTAAACCCCTGTCTTGCCCTGTCCTTGGATGGGCACAGCCTCTGTGGGCATTAGTGGGTTACAACACTTCCAGAAAGCAGCTTGACTCAGGCACAGGTGAACTGCCAGAGAAAAGGAAACGGAGAATCAAGGGACAACCCTTGAGAATATCCCTCTTTTGGGCCCTGCTTGGCACACAGGTGGCAACCCTATGGAGAACTTTCTCTCCTTAGGAACAGAAGTAGAAATTAGTCTTGTGAGTATGAGGAGCTGAGTCTGTTCAGAGATCAATACTATTCCTTTGAACAGGGAACCAGCTTATGCAGTATTCATGCTTTTCTAAATCCAAACCTGTCAGTTTCAGTAGATGTATCAATGACCAGATCAGTATAATTGATTCATAACTTTATGCCAGCTAGCTGTTCACATGGGGGCTTTGAAGAAGGCAGATATCAATTTGAAAAATTTGTTACAGCAATGGTTGTCCAGTTAATAATAGTCTCTTTAAAATAAGAATCCAGAAGGGGTTTACTGCCCTGCTTGGTCAGGCCTTAGAGTGTCCATGTTGGGTTGGTTCACTTCAGTATAGACAGCGAGTTCAACTCTGGGAGCAGGAGGATGGGAAGGGGCAAAAGGCATGAAAAAATGTTTCCTTTTTTACCTGAATATAATGGCAAAGTCACCAGTTTGTTAGTTGAACTATCTTGTGTGTTTAAAACTTTTTTTAAAATGTTCTCTTAGGCGAGTCAGGTATTTGCTTGCAGAACGAACAATTTCAATTACATTAATTCTACAGTATATCACATGAGCCATCCTTTCTTTGCTTTTTGTTTGTGAAGAAAACCAAAATAGTCCCCCAAAACAGGCCCAACCTTTTCCCTCACCATGGTGGGAAGATATTAGATGGCCTTAGATAGAAACAGTGCAGACAGATGCCTCTCAGATCTAGTCTCCGATGTGCAATGTGAAAAGGATTCTCCCCAGGAACCGGTCATTATTATAGTCGTTGATGATGCCCTTCCCATTCAGTTGACATTGAACGATCAAGGCAGTGTTCTTTGTCACACCTGTAAAATGCATGGCCACCACTGGCTGTGCATAGGTGCCCTGGAAAAAGAGATGCAGGTTAAAGAAACAGGGAGTTCCAAGGATGCTTTGCAATAGTTCTGGAGTATCAAGCAACAATCTGACATGCTCCTGCCTCCCCCAAAACCATCCTTTCTCTTGCAAAAAAAGGGAGCAAATTGTTTCTGGAAACTTCCAGGAGCAGTGATTCCCTCTCTTAAATAGGTTTCATCTGTGGGGATGCTTTGCTTCCAGGCAAATTGTTAATCTGTGCCACTCCAAATGTTGAGGAAGGACTACATCTGGCATCTATCTGGCTAATCCACCAGGGATTGCTGGGAACAGGAGTTCAACACCAATCTGAAGGAACCACAGGTTCCTCAGTCCTGTATTAAAGTTAGGGCAGTTGGCGGTCCACTGCATCCAAACTCCTGCTTTTTCACTTACGTGTGTGAGTTTGCCATAGTAAGGGAAGTACATGGGATCAAATGTATCACTTGGGTAGAATCTCACTCTGCCAAGAGCATTTTCATCACCTTTCTGTAAATTAAAAAATGGAAGAAGATACTCAGTTAGATCTCCTGCCACATGTTATCTGCTGATAGATGTTGGCTAAGACAAGCATATGGACACTAGTACAGCAAACACAGAAGGTCCCGAGTTCTGTCTCTGATGTCCACCCTTTTGTTAACAAGCAGCAAATGATGGAAAATAGGAGATGTCCATATCTTGTCCAAAACATGGGCCAGGCACATATTAGAAAATTAAGACAATTGGACCATCTAGCCTAGTACTGCCAACACTGGCAAACTTTCTGGGTTTTCAGGCAGGGTCCTTTTTAACTCTTTCTTGGAGATGTCACGGGTTAAATTTGGGAGCTTCTACCTGTAAAGCAGGTATCCTACCAATAGATCCACAGTTCCAAAGGGTCATGAAATTATTCAAAGCTACAAAGATGTGAAAAGGGTTTTTTTTTTAATAGTAAATAATGTTACTAGAGATTTGTTGCAATCTGAGTTTCATACAGCTTATTTCCATCCCACCAACTGCAAAGCAGCTGCACATTATAAAAACAAGCTCCTTCCCCACACCTTAACCCAGAATGCTTAGCATTCCTTTCCTTTTTCAAGACCAAGTAAGCTGTTTTGGGGGGTAGGAGGGCACCCAGTATGTCAGACCCAGTCCCAGGTTTGAGGGGAAAGCCTAAATGGACTTATTTTGCAATGGCAGGTGGCTGTGGGTATCAGAAGCAGCATCACTGCCCAAAACAGCGATACTCCGGGCTAGCAGGGTCACTGTTTACATTTCCCATAATGTCCCAGAGAGTTGCTACTTTTAGATGCATGGTAGGAAATAAAAGGGGGCAAAGATAACATGAGAGAATAGCATGGTGTAGTGGTTTCAACATTGGACTGTGACTCGAGACCAGCATTCGAATTCTGGCTCAGCCATGTAAACCCACTGGGTGACTCTGGGCAAGTCACACTCTCTCAGTCTCAGGTTACAATGGCAAACCCCTCTGATGAAACTTGCCAAGAAAACCCCATGAAAGGGTCACCATAAGACACCCACTGTCTACTGGGAGATGTCCTGCTGCATTTCTGTGTAAATTTAGAACATCAAAAGCTGTCTTGTACCAAGTGGACCATCATTCAGTCTAACCCAGAACTGTCTACACTGAATAGGAACACTTCTCTAGGTTTTCAGCCAGGATCGTCACCAGTCCTATGTGCAGATGCTAGGAATTAAGCTTGGAATCTTCTGCATGTAAAACTCATGCTGTATCTCTTAAAGGTAGGTATTCTTAAAGGTAGGTACCTCTTTATGGGTGTCCACACCACACATGCAACACACATAAATTTGTGTCCTTTTTTTGCTTGTGAGTAAATGAGCATCCCAAGTGAGGCAGAGCAGTTATCTATGAGGACTGGTGCTGATGGCAACTCTGAAGTATATAAATGAAAAAGAAACTGTACCTGCACTTTGCAGCTCACAGTCACTGGAGTCCCATAGCCAGGCTGGTAACCTACAATCTATAGGGGGGAAAGACCTTTTAATTGCGTTTTATTGAGGTGGGGAAAATCCTGAGGGTTACAACAAATTCCATGTCAATGTATAACTTCTAGAAGGCAGGGGGGAAGGAGTACATGAGAATCCAAATCTCCACTACCATACTTTTTGCACTATGGAGAGGTTGAAACAATGTCAGTAGACCCAACCAGAGGCCGCTATTCAAACAGAATGCTGGACTAAATAGGCATTCAGTTTGATCTGCTCTAGTTCTTAATGTTGTTTCCCAAGATCCTGCATTGTGTGCATGGAGCATAATGCTTCACATGTGCAGCTCTGTATTGCTCTCCTTCCCATCAAGTCCAATGAGAATACTGCTATGGCTATGAAACAGCCAGTGGATCGAGAAGAAAAGGACTTAACAGAGGGAGCTGCCTCCTATTCCCATTGCAGCTCTGGAGGCAAAGGAGAAAGAAACAATGATCAAGTGTTGTTTCTTCCCTCTGTCTCCAGAACAGAAGGTCCAGAAGTGTAGCCTGGGCACTGCATCTGCATGCATACAGTATTCCCAGGGCCATTTCTCTGGCCACCATAGGGGTCAAAATAATATGGAAGAAGGAGTTTAAAATTGTCCCAAAATGCCTCCTAAAACCCACATGGGGCCTTTCAATCATGATCCTTGCCCTCCCAGGCTATTTTAGACCCAGGAGAAACCAACAACAACAACAACAATAATAATATAATGATAGACCAAGAAGTGTTCCCATTCTTAAAAAAAACAACCTTGTGTGGGTAACGTGTATTCATTTTATTTACATGTGACCTTTTTCTGTGTACAGAATCCAAGGCAGCTTTGTTTCTAAAATGTCCCTGAAACATGACATAATCCCCAACACTCCCTTAAAGGTATTTGGGGGCAAAAAATGATTTTTTTAAAGGGATGTGGCACGGGTATAACCCTCCAAGGTCTCCTGGGGGACTATTGCATGACAGTTGCCCAGGGCTACTGGATAGCCCATAGCTCCCTCTTTGAAAGAATACATACATGTATGCAGTCCTGAGTTTAAAATGCAAGTGTCTGCATTCCCACCCACCCCCATCCCCTGCAATAATACTGTATTTACCCTGATTCCAAGATACATAACTAACATGAGTAAGTTAACATACGCGGTTCATCTTCAGCAAGATACAAGGCTTTCCTTCAGAGTAGCCAAAAGTATTATCATTTATTCCAGAACAATCCATTAACGTGGATCGCTTGAACTGGCAAGCTTTTTTTGTGCTGCTTTCGTCGCCTTGAATGAAATACTGGCCTGGAGTGCACACAATATTTAAGGATTCTTGAACAAGGTCGTCATAATCTAAAGGGAGAGAGAAAGTTAATGCCCCATGGATTTTTCACTGCAGCACTTTCATTATTGCATTAGTAAGCTATTAGTAAAGATCACATGGTTGGTGTTAGCTGTTCACCCTGTCCTCCTCATAGGAGCCAAATTAAAGTTTGTGCATTGGTTACACACAATGATTCCCAAACTTTGGTCTTCCGGGTCTTTTGGACTTCAACTCTTGGTCAAGCCTTACCTAGCTTGACCAATATTCAGGAATTCTCAGAGCTGAAGTCCAAAACATCTGGAGGACCAAAGTCTGGGATCCACTAGATTAGAGCATTATACTGGGTCTTGGTAGATCTAGGTTCAGTCTCCACTATCTGTATGTACAGTGCTGTGTACATTTACAGCGCCATAGAAATAAACAATAATAAGTGAGTCGCTCTCAGCCTGACCTACTTTGCAGGGCTGTTGTGAGGATGAAGTGGAAAAGAGATGAGCCATGCATGCAGGGTAACCAGATGTCATCACTGCAAAGGAGGACAAGGCACCCCAAAATGTAGAATGTTCAAGAAAAAATGTAGGACATTACAAAATAAAAGCTGAAAATTCTAATATAAATATATATTCCATGCCTCTGGTTTATTTACAGCTATATTATACATACTGTATTTTAGTATGTACTCAATTTTTCTGATGAACTTGCCTTTTTTAAAATGCCTTGTTGGCTATTAATATACTTGCAAAAGTCTGAGCAACAGAACTACTTAAAAGTGTACTTTAATAGCAACAAACCCTAGACTGAATCTACATTTAAATTATTTCTTTCATTCGTCCACCATGATGAAATTAAGGGAAAATAAACTTTTTCAGCATTTGCATTGTGTCCCCATGTGGTCCATTATGGGGCTGGAAGGGATGTCTAATCCAACTCCTGCCACGCAGGCACATCCTTCCACATTTGCCAATTTGACTTTTGCAGACTTGATTATTCATGAATTATATTAATATGTTCTCTCTAGGAATCTCTAGGTCCACCAGCACAACTCTGTAGTCAACTTTAACCAAAAGTCACACTGAAGGACCTAGAGATTCCTAGAGAGAATACTCCATTAGGTCTTTGTTGCTCCTCCATAGAATCATAGAATCATAGAGTTGGAAGAGACTGCAAGGGCCATCTAGTCCAACCCCATTCTGCCGTGCAGGAAATCATAATCAAAGCATCCCCATTGCCAGATGGCCATCCAGCCTCTGTCTGAAGACCTCTAAGGAAGGAGACTCCACTACACTCCAAGGGAGTTTGTTCCACTGTCGAACAGCCCTTACTGTCAGGAAGTTCTTCCTAATGTTGAGGTGGAATCTCTTTTCCTGCAGCTTGCATCCATTGTTCCGGGTCCTGTTCTCTGGAGCAGCAGAAAACAAGCTTGCTCCCTCATCAATATGACATCCCTTCAAATATTTAAACAGGGCTTCTCCAAGCTAAACATTTCCAGTTCCCTAAGGGATGGCTGAAAAGCATCTGGCTATGTGACTATAGTCAGATGTGCAGCAATGATGTCACTTCCCAAGACCCTCCCCCCACCAAAAAAAAAAAAGGTCACAGAGGAAGCCTCTATAACACTTATGAGTTATATACTGGGTCCTCCACAATTGGGTTACAGGCACAGCTCCCCTGTAAAAGTGGAAAAACCGAAAATAAAAACACACTATTTTTTTAACATGAGAAAACACCTCTCTAGGAACCTCTAGGTTCTCCAGAGCAACAATATAGTCAACACCTGCTAGAAGCCCACCATAGAATTGCATTGGAGGATCTACAAATGGCTAGAGAAATGTTCTCCTGAGGAATCTTTAGGTCCTCCAGCACAACTTCCGGTAGATGTTGACCACAGAGTCATGCTGGAGGACCTAGAAACTCCTAGAGGGAATGTATTAATCAAATCCGTGAATAATCAAATCCACAAAAGTCAAAGCCGTAAATGTGGAGGGATGACTGTACTTATATGAATATATGAGCATATGAATGTGAGTATACATTGCCATAGGCTACTCATCTTTCCCCTGTCCTCCACCAGCCACAAAGTGGCCATGTTGTGGGTGGGGAAGATGAAAAATGTGGCTTTTCAAGGTATTTTGGTTACTGTGTAAGGAATTCTGACCTCCACAATGACAAAACAAACAAACAAACAAAAAACTCTCAAGACCAAACTAGGTATATGCCTGCATGAGCTGGATTTAGCACCTGTATGTGCCACTAGCAGGACACCAGCTGGAGAGTCAGAAGGAAGGAAGTGGAACATGGTGCTATGTGTGTACGTGTGTGTGATTCGCTTTTTAAAAACCATTTCAAAGTATCAGACTTGGACAGTGTGTAAGATCTGAAAAAGAAAGCCACCTTTTAAGTACAGCTCCAAGTTGTCAGCATAACTTTGCCACGAACTGGGTTGGGACATGTTGAAGGCAATGTTGAATGCGTTATTCACATATGGTCTAATCATAACTCCTAGAATGGGGAAGAGGGAAGATGGAGAAAGAGGAAGACAGAAAACAGTACTGTGATCTCAGAGGGCACATCACATATATTTATTTGAAATAAATGCATATTCTATTGCTGTCTGCCCCTATCCCTATTTTCTTCAATTTCTTTTGCTGTTTCCCTGGTATCGGTTTTTCACAGTTTGGAAAAGTTTACTTTTTGGACTATAGCTCCCAAATGGCCCAGCTAGCATGTTGTCAATCCCAAGTTAAAGTGTAAGGCATGTTGGAATTGTAGATCTGGAAGAAAGACACCATCAAAGCACTCCTGACAGATGGCCATCCATCCTGTTTGAAAATCTCCAAAGAAGAAGACTCCACCAGACTCTGAGACAGCAGCATATTTTTTACTATTGAATAGGTTCTTACTGTCACAAAGTTCTTTCTAATGTTCAGGTGGAATCTCTTTTCCTGTAGCTTGAATCCATTGCTCTGTGACTTAAGTCTCTGGAGCAGCAGAAAACAGGTTTGCTCCATGCTCAATATGACACCCCTTCAAATACTTAAACAGGGCTATCATATCACCTCTTAACCTTCTCTTCTCCAGGCTAAACATCCCCAGCTCGCTAAGCCACTCATAGAGCATGGTTTCCAGACCTTGATCGGTGTGCAAGTATCACATGCCCTCAAGCCAAGAGACATACATATGGAGGGATTCTATTAGCCATGTCCCTAAAAAGTAACCTTTCCAAATTCTTGGTGCGCTGATCTGTCCTGTTGGTCTTTGCAAAATGTCATCTATACAGATGACACCATCAACGCCACCATTATATGTGAAGGCAGGTGGTAGTTCTGTGCAGGAACGTAAGAACCTACCTTCTGAGTCAGACCAGGATGGGGAAAATGCAGTCTATGGGCTCAAGGCTCTTCTTGAGATGCAGTTTTGCAGCTCCCAAAAACCCACAGGATACCTACCCCCCCCACCCCCCGATCCATTTGCAATAGGCAAATTTTGGGCTCCAAAACTCCTTTTAAATGCCACAAAACGACTGGTTTTGCCCACAAAAACCTCCTGCTCTCCCCCAAGTGACCCTCTCAAAGCACTCAGTACATGAACAATTGACTGAAAATGAAACCAGACGTTCATTTCTTCTCACATCAAGAGCATCCAGAGCAGTTGCCCACCTCAATCTAGACACTGTCAACACTGAATGCCTCTCCAGGGTCTCAGGCAGAGATGTGTGGTATTGCCCAGTGGTCTTCCAACCTGGTACTAACCAGGCCAGATCCTGCTTAGCTTCTGAGCTAAGTACCATCAGAGGACAAAACATGTGGGCTGTTCCCAAGCAAAGGGCCCTGAGCCATGCTGAACCAAGCTCAAGCACTCACCTGGCGGAGCAACTCTGTCTCTGTACTTTGGTGTATAAGGGCTCACGGTGAGCAACATGACGTACAAGCAAAATGAAAACATTCCAGCCAAGAAAGTGTACAAAACGAGATAAAAGAGAAGGATCAAGCCTGCAAGACAAGAGAAGTCGCATCATTTCCAGCTAGTGAGCGTTAAGAATAATTTATACAGACAGACAGACATTCACACACACCGATTTATAACCTGCCCTTCCCTATAGCATGCTCAGGGGGTCTCCATCTCTGCAAATACAAGGCTACTACTCTTCCCTTAGGCAAAACACAGAGAGTCCTGGAACCAAACCCCAGCAGATACCAAGGGCCCACTGTATTAGAGGTTTGGTATGAAATTAAACAGAGGAAGACTTTCTCAGCTACATTGCCCTGATTAACAGATGAGAAGACCCACATGGCACATACAGTGCAATCTTCTCAGCACCCTGTACAGTTGGCCCTCCTTATCCACAGATTTTTTGTCCACGGATTCACGCATCTACGGTTTCAAAATATTCCACAAAATAAAAGTATAAATTCCAAACTGCAAACTTTGATTTTCCATTTTATAGAAGGGACACCATTTTGCTATGCCATTATATTTAATGAGACTTGAGCATCCACGGATTTTGTTATCCATGGGGGATCCTGGAACCAAACCCCAGCGGATAACATTGTAAAATATTGTCTTATTGGCTGTAAAAGTTTTAATTTGCCAATGTATTTGCTTAGCTGTCTTGAGGAAGGTGGGATATAAATATGTTAATGTATAGAGTGTATGAAAATGTTCAGATGTAACATTTTGGAAATGGTTATTCACTTTGCAGAAGCCTGGAATTGGCTGCAGCTGGGACTCAAACCAGCAGGTGATGTCCAAGGTCCCAGTGTGTGCCAGAAGCACATAGCAAGACGTCAATATACTGTGTCATCTTTGCCAGGGGGAAGATATTCCAAGATGCACAGGGAATTGTACAGGAAGGGGTTGAGCTAGATTGCCACATGGCAAATGTGTATATAAGCTCAGATGTCTGTTTGTACATTTTGTGGGTTTGTAGTTGGTGGATGGTGTTGGTGACTGTTCTCGCGTGTGTCTTTGGCAACAAACAAACAGAGTGCCTCTACGGAGATAAGCCAGGCGTCGGTGTGCCTTTCTTCTAGCAGCTGGCATGCTCCGGCAACTAACAGTTGTTTATCTTCAACACCAGGCTTCCAGGTTTACTCTGCGCGCTCACGTTTGCATCAACAGAATAACAACAATAATAATTTAAGGTGTTGGGGGGGAGAATCATTGGCCACACCTTTTAGACAGCAGATCCTACTATTCCTTTCCATTGGCCATGCTGATTGGGGCTAATAGATCTTGCCAGCTAAAACATTAGAAGGGACCAGATCCCACCTCTGGTTTCAGGGTTTTATTTTGTGCTGTTGTTGTTGTGTGCCTTCAAGTCCTTTCTGACTTATGGTGACCCTAAGGCAAACTTATCATGGGGTTTTCTCAGCAAGATCTGCCCTTGCCTTCCTCTGAGGCTGAGCGAGTGAGCCCAAGTCCACCCAGTGGGTTTTCATGGCTGAGCAGGGATTTGAACCAAGGTCTTCAGCGTTCTCATCCAACACTTAAACCCCTACACCTCACTGGCTGTCTATCATGTTTATTTGGTTGTTATTCTTGTTTTTAATGTGGAGCAATTTCAAATTGGACACTGTCCTGAAGTGCAGGTAGGGTCAAAGCCAGAATATTAAATACTGTAAACAAATATATAAATAAATAAACCTCAGTATACCAGCTTGGTCTTGGCCTTTGGACAGCCAGCAAATCTGCATTCGGTCAGCACATCACACTCACTAAACAAACAGCTCTGTGAGTATGTTGGGAAATGTTTGCCCCCACTGTTAACAGGTTTTGTGGAAATATCATGGAAATATATTTTGCTTTTGGTCTGCTTAGCTGGTGGCCTTTAAAAGACAGCAGCACCATTTCTGGAGGGGGAAAAAGAGGCCTCTGATAATACAGTAATGCTACGAAAGCAAAAACTCCACTCAGCCTCTCTCTGTGTGTCTTTCCCAGCAGGGACCCAAACCAATCTTAGGACAGGCTTTGAGAACACAGCTGTGCCTTGTGACCTCCCTGTTCTTGAGGTGTTTATTCTGGGGGAATTTGGAGTTCTGAGAACAAACTGGGCTGTGGTTAAAGCGAGTTAAGTAAGGAGAAAGCAAATTCAACATAGGCCACATGGAGTTGCGGCTTTGGCCAGGGGCCAGCCTGGCGAAGGATGGAGCTTCGCTTTGGACAAGCAAAGAGACAAAGCAACTTGGAAGGAAATATTCTTTCTTACATTTCATGTTTGTTCATTTAAAATGTTTTCATGGCTCACGAGGACAAGCCAACTGGTGCAAACAATTCAGTTCCCTCTGGACTGGAACCATCCCTTCCGCAACTTGATCAGCAAGCTCTCCACCCCACTGAGGTGCATTTGCTCCAGCATTGATGGAGAAATAGAGATCATGTGGGCCCCCCAAGGATCCCCGGCCTGGATCCTAAATGACTTTGGCCATTAGCTCCAGGAAGTGATCAAATGCAGAGGGCAATTTAAGATCTGAGAAGCTGTTGTTGCATGGGTCATCTGAGCTGTGCTCCGTGGGCCATGAAACAGTTCTATTGAGATCAAAGGCTTTCTCAGCTGGCATCCATAGTTTTTTGTGGGCTTTTCAGGCTATGTGACCATGTTCTGGAAGAGTTTATTCCTGAAGTTTCACCAGCAGCTATGGCTGACATCTGAAGATGCCAGCCACAGCTGCTGGTGAAACAGATGCCAGCCACAGCTGCTGGCAAAACACCAGGAATAAACTCTTCCAGAACACAGCCACATAGCCCAAAACCCCCACAAAAAGTATAGTTCTACTGGGATTTACTCCTGAGTAGATATCACACACAGACACACATTTTGCTCTGGCTCCATCCACTGCTGGATGTGTCAAGCTGGAATTCATCACTGGGATGGGAAAATGGTGCCCCATTCCTGGGCTGAGTCAGTGGCAACTGCTGGCTTTTATGTCAGTCAGGCTGTGAATCTGCTCTGTGTTTAAGTACAAAGTATAAAGGAGATTTCTAGGGTGCTCAGCCCTATTCCCCAAATAGCTTTGTCACACTATATAGTTCTATAAACTACACTATAGGCTAAATATTGGAAGGGATTCACTGTCCCATTGACATGGTGTGCACCACAATCCACCACTGACTGTAGCTTATGAGAATGAAATCTGACTCTAAACCATCATTCCCCAATTATCCCCACAAAAGTATGTCAATGTTCGTTATATTTTAGTTGATTCCTCCTCTCAGAATTGTTATGGCCATTAGGATAAACACAGTGAAAACATGAATAGACAGATAGCTGAGAGCCAAATGTTATTAAGTTCCAACACCAAGCTGGGAGGAAGAGAAAGAACTATCTATAGGAATTTAAGCTTTTTCCCCATAAAATCATAGAGGTGGAAGAGACCATAGGGGTTTAAAAATGTGATATTTTATTGTCAATTCATATTTGCATATTATATATGGATGCAAGCTGCCCGAAAAAGAATTAGAAATCATTTTTAGAATAAAGAAAATGTAATGAAGACTCTTTGATTCCATGATTCTATGAAGGAGACATATATGTGGGAACATTACTGTTTTAAGGAACAACACTCCAAAAGAAAATCTACCAGCCAAACGAGAGGCTTGCAATCTTTTTAATCCAGATCTTATTTTGCATGGAATGAATTATTTTGCAGACAGTTCATCATTTCAACATAGAGCCTGCCAATACAAATTACATTCCATTATCCATCATATTGCAGTGTGCAATCCTATGGATTTCTACATGGAACTTAGATTCTAACTTCTAGGGGTTGTGCACACTTTGGGTTTTAAGTCTGTAGCACTTTTGGATCTGCGTTTTCACTCCCATATCCTACATAAGCTCCCCTCTAGCTCTTTTCTCTTCCACTTTGCCATATTTCTACCTGTGACTTCTCTTGCTTCCCCCCCCCCCCGCCCCCCGAATCCCAGCATTCCTCTTAGGCTGCAACTTTTGCCTTGAGCTGCCTCATGGAATCCCTCTGTGCAGATGCCTCACTTCATATCCTGCCTTGAAATCCAAATTTTTCTGCAAAAACTTTGGCGTAACACTGTATTCCCCAAACCCAACAGTAACCAACCCTCAGATGATGTTTTTGTTATTGAAGTGGGCTAACGTCTGTGAAAGCTTACTGCATAATAAATGGATGCAAATGTCCTGCCTTTCACTGTTGGGTCCCTCTGGGGGGATGCCAGTCTGTCAAAAATGCAGGGAGGGGAAGGAAAAACTCAAAGCGGACAAAAGTCCACTTCTGGATTTGAAGGCCCAGTATTTCCAACATTAAACATGGTTGAGGAAAGAGGCTGTGACCTATTTAAAAGTCAAATCTCTAATCTGGATGTTTCCAGGACAGGTAGGATTTTTTTTCTCAGAAAAAGAGTGGTCAGAAGTATCGATGGATGTCTCAAAATTGACCTTAGGGAGGGCATGCACTGTTCCAGGGCTGTACTTTGTATAGCACTAGGCTATAAGGTGCTGCACATCTCTCTGTCATTCAGACCTAAATACAGGTAATGGAAAGAAATGTACATCCTTCCTCTCCGTATCTATATAGATTAGAAAGTCTTTAGAGCAGGGACTGGTAGTCTTGTATTTTGTAAACCAATGGTGGAAAACACTTTTCATTCTGAGGACTAATTTCTATTTCAGAGAATGGAAAGTTGCATTCCAAGGGTAAGCACAGGGCCAAAGGCAAAAAGGTGGCGAGAGTCAAAAGACTAGCATATTTTGACTTAAAGTTCTTACCTACTAGTGACTTAAACCTATGGCAAGGCATTTCAACCTTTTAGAATACAGATAAATGTGGAGGAACTGTACAAAAGTTAGAAAACCACCAAATGATGGTACTATGTGGAAGGGACATGGCCACATGGGAAAGACCAGAGATGTGCAAGAAACCTTTGACTTACCCCAACTTTGAGCTGTCCTGCCCATGCATTGTCTCGTTGCTGGATTCCATAAGAAGGTCTTTATCTTCTTGGCCCTTTCACCCCAGGTTTTCTTGCCCATCGCTCCTCTTTTCTTCTCCCCCTCCTCCTCCTCTTCTGTGAGCTGCTGATTTCTCTCTTCATCTTTATTTTCCTGGAATGACGACAGAAACAACCCCCCACAGGCTCCATACACACGCTGTTTGCTTTTGCATTTGGTTTTGCCCCAACGTCCCTTCCTCAGCTGCAGCAAAATATTCCATCAGCTAAAAATAAATGCCCATGAATTTACTATCTGGAGATATTTGAAATTTCCATTTTTCTCATCATTCTTTACCTCTGGTGTAACAGAAGGCTTCCATGCTCCCTCACACTTGATCCCAGTGGTTTGCAATAGGGTAGTGTCAATTCCTGCTGGGGAGAGGCCCTAGATTACTGGTAAAGGCGAGACTAGATTATCCATTGTGTCACTGGAGCAAATGGTTGTGGGTCCTCAGTGGTAGGGGCCCCTTCCTGCTAGTGATGACACACACACATATACTTCTTATACATCCAGAGATAGCCAATCTAGAAACATCAAAAATCCACCAAACAGTGATATGTTTATTAGGCCAACCAAAATGCACAATATACATGTTGCAAGCTTTCAAAGTTCACCTGATGAAGAAGCCAGTGGAGCTTCGAAAGCTTGCAATACTTCTTATACAGTGATGCTGCCAAGAGCGAATTGGTCCTAGAGAAAAGGAAACTGTAGGTCTCCCCCAATCCACACTTCCTCAACCGTTTAGGAAACTGTTGGCCATATAGCAAAGTCCAATAACATCCCAAATCCACAAAAAAGTGATACCTTTATTCGATAAACCAAAATGCACAAAATATGTGATGCAAACTTTTGAAGCACTACTGACTACTTCATTGGGAAAGGTGTTAAGAATCATACAATAGGGCAAAAATTATAAAATGATGATGTTAGTCCTAGGCTTGAGTTTTCTCAAGGTGTTGCTGGTGTTGTTCTTTGGAGGGATAGCTATGCAAGTGGGCCCCTCCTCCTTCTTGCCATGTGGCACTGGGATCAAAGCATTACAAAATCCAGGAGATAAAATTTGAATTCCATTGGCTCAAATGGCAAAGGGCATTAATGAGGAAAAATACACAAGCTAGAACAGGCTGCAGCAGTTTTGCTTTTTCCTGAAACTGTTAGGAAAGGCAAGATATCACACACACACACACACACACACACACGCTCTCTACTGAATTAACTGAGTAAAAATTGCTTTTGCACTTTTAACTATACTTGCAGTTTGCAGGAACAGAGCTCAGCACCTATAACACCTTTAAAGTTTGGTGCTGACTTTACTGTTCCACTAATACTATCTATAGTACTCCAGGCGGTGGCTGTCTAGCCTCGGTTAGAAATCTTCTAGTAAAGGAAAGTCTACCAGCTTCTAGGACAGTCTGTTCTGCAGTTGGACAGCTTGTATTTCAGGGGCTTTCTCCTAATGTTGTGACAAAATCACCTTTCTTGTAAATTGAACATGCTGCTTTGGATCCTAGAGCAACACAAACCAAATTTGCTCCATCATCTATGTGACACTCCTTCAAATATTTGACCAGGGCTATCATATCACCTCCTCATTTGTCTCTTCTCCAAATGAAACACACCCAGTCTTTTGACTTTTCTTAATTTGGTTTCTACTCCAAGCCCCTCTGAGAAGGCACTCTGGCACAGAGTGTAGAAAGGTTACTTTTTTACTACAGCATCCAGAATCCCCAGATTTATGGCCAATGGCCATGCTGGCTGTCAGATTTTGGGAATTGTAGTCCAAAGCAGTAACTTTTCTAAGCTTACTCTGGCAATAGTACAGCTTGTGCATGAAGTCAGTGTGCCAGATAGACTACAGGCTAGCAAAGCATTTGACCGCAAAGATCATTAAAAACTATGAAGTGCTCGTAAAGAAATGGCAGCACCATTGCATTTGATCAGGAGAGGAGCGTACTGTTAGAATAGAATAAGGAGAAACGGTACGGTTCCCTGTCAGAAAGGGGGTCAGACAAACCTGCATTCTATCAATCCATTAGTTCAACTTGTTTGCAGAAAATATCATGAACAGAACAGGTTTAAACTAAGAGGAAGGAGGAGTGACGACCAGAGGAAGGAATATCAACAATCTGATATGCAGATGATACAATAATACTAGCAGAAAACAGCAAAGACTTAGAACAATTGCTAGGCAAAGTCAAAGAATAAAGTACTGTACCAAGGCAGGCTTACGGCTGAACATTAAAAAAACAAAATAATGATCACGGAGGATTTACATAAATTCAGTCTAGACAATGAGGAAATTGAAATCATCAAAAGATTTGCCATACCTTGGATCAAAAATTGAACAAAACAGAGACAGCAGTCAAGTAATCTGAAGAAGACTAGGACTGGGAAAGGGCAGCTATGAAAGAACTAGATAAGATCCTAAAGTGCAAAGACATAAAACTGAAGACTAAAGTTAGGATCATCCAAGCCATTGTAGTTCCCATCATCCTATTCAGATGCGAGAGCTGGACAGTGAAGAAAGCGGAGAGAAGATCAGTTCATTTGAGAAGTGGTGCTGGAGAGGATACATGGACAGCTAAAAAGAAAAACAAATAGCAGATCAATCCTGAGCTCCCCTTGGAAACCAAGATGACTAAATTGAAGCTGTCATACTTTGACCACATCATGAGAAGACATGACTCATTAGAAAAGACAATAATGCTGGGAAGGGTTGAGGGCAACAGAAAGAAAGACTGCATACTAGATAGATAGACTCAACCAAGGAAGCCATGGCCCTGAGCCTGCAAGGTTTGAGCGGAGCAGTTAAGAACAGGAAATCTTGGAGGTACCTCATTCATGTGGTTGAAGTTGACCTGAATGCGCTCAATAAGAAGACAAAGAAGAACAAGAAGACAACCTGAGGTTCTCCAGATGTTGCTGGCTGCAATTCCTATCAGTCCCAAATAGCCAATGGTGAAGAATTATGGAAGTCAGCTCCAAGAACCTTTGGACAACCACCTGTTGCTGACCCCTGCTTTAAAGCTAGCAGAGGCACGTTCATGACTCCAGTCATCATCATCATCATCATCATAATAATAATAATAATAATAAATATTTATTTGTATCCCACCTCTCCCTTTTTGAGGATCGAGGTGGGTTTGCTTCCTTATCTTCTCACAAGGAAGCCAATAAGGAAGTCAGTCCAGGTGCAGCCAGTGGTTGCCATGTCAGTGTGGTAGTGCATTCGCTTCAGGCTTTAGTAAAAACTTTAAAGGAGCCATGCAAGGTGCTGAACATAGTTGGAAGACAAGGTCCGCCGTTTGAACAGTTCGTCGGAAGTTCAGACCGAAACTGGAAGTTCAGAGCAGATTTATTTCCTCACTGACATGAAAACCACCAGCCACCATTGAGACTGCTCCAGAATTTCCTAAATCCTGGCCAACCTGGGAGCATCTGAGTTTGGAAGTCACTAGTTACAAATAATTAGTGACATGCAATTAATTCCTTTTCTCCAGTAATAAAAGTATAACGAAGTTACATTGTGGTTGTAATTTGGTATGGAATAAAGCTTCTCCTTTTACAATGCAACTGTAACTTAAAATTAATGTTATAGTTATAGGGGGTGTAGCTTCGCTGACTGGTGAAGGTGGATTATAACAAGGTTCAGGTCTTTGAATTGTGTTGTCCTCCATGTTCTCTTGTAGGTTTTAAAGTCATTACAAGGTGGACAGGGAAAGCATATTGTATCACAGCCAGAGGGCTTGTAGCACTCAGATTTTTTCCAAAGGTAAATGGAAAGAACAATACAGACTAAGTATAGTTGCTTTTTTAAAAATTGTAACAACCGTGGTACTTAATTACTTTGGTGGTCTTTGAAAAAGTTAATCCAGTATGTTTTAAAGTAACTTTCCAAGTTGAGGGGCACTGATTGTCTTTATAGCTCCTCTTTTTGTTACAGGAGAGCAGGAGGGAGAGAAAGAGGCACATCCACAATGGGTTGCACTAGCTGCCCTTTGGAATCCCTTCCAACTCTGGAGTCATATGAGTCTAAGTACCAGGTTAGTGGCAAGTTCATCTCATCTGAAGCCCTCTCCAACTTCCAAGAGAAGTTCACTTTTCCAGACAATCCTCCTGGGCTGTACTAGGTTACTTCTGAACACCGAACTTGTCATCAATCAATCAGTCTCCTCTGACTTGATGATGGCGCAAAACCAGGACAACTTGATCCTTCTATGCAAGACTGGCCTGGGAACAGTTCCCTGTCACTTACATAATGCCTTCACATGGGACAATCTGTCCATCAATGGATCATGAGCGAAAGTGTTACATGAGAAGAGAGAAAGTGAAAATTAATAATAGAAACATACTGAAGGCCTTTTCCAGGCAAAGTTATACTTTTTAACAATTGCAGTAGCAGAATAAAGCACGTATTCAACAGTTCAGTCCTAGGTGGGTCTGGAGTGTGGCTTTGGCATGACTTCTGGAGTCTTAGGACGCATGTATCATTTAAACAGCATACCTTCAAAGTGACCCGAAGCAGCTTTATTTTGGCCTGTCTGTAGGGCCCCATGTTACCTCACATGACCTCAACAGTGCCTCTGAATGAAGAGTGTCCTGCATGTCCTCAAATGATGAGCCATCAAAATGGTCAGTTAGGAATATAAGATACATGCATGTGAGGGGAGGGGGTGTCTGGCCTCTGGAATGGTTAGGGAAGAAACCTGGACAAGATGCATCCATTGCCAGACCCCCCCCCCCCCAAATATCAAGCTATATCCAAACCCAAGCTCATTGTGCTCAGGGCACATGGGCCTGTCAGACTTTCAGCCTGTTTGGGTGAAAACAAGCCAAGCCCATCTTCCAAAGGAGAACTATCTCCTGCAACCACAGTAAAACCCATTAACATCCTGGTAAATGGCCCAGTGGAGTGGAATTTCCTTTCTGATGGCAAGCAAGCAAAACTCTTCTAGGTGCAGAATTCAAAGATATAGCCATGTTAGTCTATAGAATCAGTATGTAGGGAGAAAAGTCTTGTAGCACCTTTGAGACTAACCGCAATAAAGAAGTTGGCAGCATGAACTTTTGTAGACTTCTGTCTACTTCCTCAGATGTAGACAGAAGTTGGAGAAATGGTTTTAAATGGTTTTTAAATTTCTCCATATGACCTTTAAATTTCACACACACACTACATTTCAGGGATTACCACGAGATGTTACATTAGGCAACATGGACCTAGTGCTTAATTTATGCACAAATTATGTAAGTAAGTGTTTAACACATGAGATTAGGTGGGTTGTCTAAATATGTTTTTAAAAATCTGATAAAATAAGAAAGTACATATTTGCAGATAATACTAGGGGGAGATCTTAAGCCCAAATTGTTTCAGGGCCTCAACACATCGCCACTAAATCCTGCATGATGGACCCACACCAAAAACATTGCCTTGCAATGTCTTTGTGCCAGTTTAGACATGATCTTTGCCACATCAACCCTGCTAAAAATAAAGCAGCACCCCTTTCTCATGGTGGCATTCCATGTGGAACTGGTAACATTTGAATGTTCTTCACCCAGAATTCAGAAAAGTCCATGTTTTAATTATTACTCCCTGAATCCTATAGCCAGCATTGCTTGGCTGGATGAGGGTTCCTGGGAGGCATAATCCAAGAAAAGTTCCCACCACCATTACCAGCTCTGGTGGTCCTAGTCCTAGTCACATGCAACACAAATACAAAAGCACCAACATGGCCTGAAAACAATGCCATCTTGACTGTGGAACTGGTCCTAGCACCAGTATGGGATCGAGAAGCACTATAGAAACCATTTTGAACTCATAGAGTTGTAAATACATATGGCAATTGTTAGAAAATCACCCCAGTGGAACACTTTTTCAGTGGGGCATTTGTTTGGTTCACACCACCTGCTTTTGAAGCTGTAATAGACGAATTAATTATGGGCATCAGTGGACCAATTAATGCTTTTGGTCCTCCCCCCCCCCCCCGGGTGATAGTTGATTTTGTGGTATTCTTCTACTTCTGATAACTGGAAAGTCCAACTTTGCATTCTGCATCACCATACTTTTCCAAATTGTTCATTCACCCTTGGTGACAAGAGTGGCAAAGCCTTCCACTCTTCCTACTGAGAGTAAAGATGAGAGCTTGGAAATATTATATTTTGGACTGAAAATCCCAGAATTCTTTAACCAAGCCATGCTGGTTGAGAGATTCTGAGAGTTGTAGTCCAAACCTTTTTTCCAGTAAGTACAATTCCATATATTTACAAAGAAACTATATTTACTGTCATAAAGCAACCCCCAGCTGAAAATGTTGTGCTGAAGCAGACTAGCAAATGGAGTCCCTCCACAACCCACCCCAAATAAAGGGGTATAACCCCTAGCGCCAGTCGAGTTATTTTGGCACTGGAGGCAAAAATTTCCCTGAACATTTTGCAACAATAGCAGAGTATTCAGGTAACTATGTTTGAGGTGTACTTTTATGATGTCCAGAATCAGTTGCTCCAGGCAGCTGCCTTGCTCTGTCTAATGGTAGAACCAGTCCTGTCTTGGGCATGAACGTGGGTCAACCCGCCCTGACTTCATCCCTTGCGTACCATAAGAGGGAACCTACTTACCGACTTTTGGTGATAGCTCCCACTCTGGTCCTTGGCACCTCCCAATCTGGCATTCACTTCCATGGCTTTATGCAAAATGGAGGGAAGGGGAGGGAAATGCAATCATTAATACGACAGGAAATGTCTCTTTCCCCAGTGGCACAACAAGCCACTCTCTCTCCTCCACTTTTGTACACTAATCCTGGAGAGCTGCGCTGAACCCTCTACTTGGAAATCATCCAACGATTTCAACAATATTCTATTTTTCCTATGGAAAGCAGATTCAACCATAAAAGCAAACAGAAAGGGCTGAGACCTCTTTTGGGAGCTTCACTGCTACACCCAGGTGACAACTGTTACTTTTTCGACGTTGCAGAGAAGAGGGAGCGTGTAGACAGGATGTCAATAAATAGATTGCTTTCATCGGGTAGCTGAGATCATGCAAAAGGATTCCAGTCAAGAATGAAGGCTCTTCTCCGCAACAGCCATTAAGATGCACAAAATAGTCTAGTGAATGAAGAACCGAGAGACGAGGATCTGTCTGGCAAGGGAACCACTATTGTATCTCCTGTGGGAGACTGGAGGTCAGTTTATGGAACATTATAAAGGAGCTGGACCCTAAATGAGAGGATGGGCTCTATGTGTCATTATGTTGCTGTCAGTCATGGAGGGGCCCCTTGTAGAAACACTTCCAGAATCTCTTTAGCAGTCACAGAGTTGCTATATTTATCACTTTGCATTCAGACTAGGCCAGGGATGGGATGCTGCAGGGTCAGTTTCCCAACCATCTCAGATTCCACAGACCATCTGAAAGGTCCTTGGAAAAGAGCCAGGACTGACAGAACAAATCCAAGGTTGAGCAACACAGCTGTGTTCCTTGTGAATATCCCATTATCCACGTGTGTGCTGCAAGCACAAAGCTCCCTGATTTTCTTGATAATGTTGAGTTGCCCTGCATTTAATCTGCCTAGGAGGCAGTTTGGCCTGCCACATCATGATCCATTATCATTTATCATCATGATCATCATCATCTTATTTTCTTATTCTTATTGCCTTCACAGCAATCTGGCATGCAAGAGATTTTGCATTTAAATAGATGTGAGTATTACAATAGATGTTGGCCTGCAATAAATCTTTTGCTAATTTAGACCAAAATAGTGTGCTGACATCTTGTCAAATATAGTGACAGAATCATAGATAGCTGGAAGTCAGCTAGAATGAGTTCCACAAAAGTAACAAGAGATGTGCCTCGTTGGCCACTGAGATGCCCAGCTGCGGAGGGCTTGGTTCTGATCCCTCAGAGCTCTTTTTGTATACCAGAAGCTTGGCAAGACCAGCCTAAACCATTTTGTGCCCAATGTAAAGAAGAATGTACCCCTACCCTTTTTCAAATATAAAAGCCAGAAACATCACAGTTAAATTTTAGTTTATATACATCATGTACTGTTTAGGTATTTTATTTATCTGCTTATGGAAATTGTTTATGTAATTTATGTGTTTTTATGTAATTTTATAAACCGCGTCGACCTTTTTGGAAAGGCAGTATATAAATAAATGCATTATTATTATTATTATTATTATTATTATTATTATTATTATTATATCTTCCTTCAACATGGATGATTGGAGAGCAACCTCCATTATACCTGAAAGCTGTAAGCAAGTTTATGGGGTGCAAACCAAAATGTATGGCACACATATTTCTGCTAACACCTTGCTACCAGCACCCAGCCTCTGCTGCCTGAAGCACCTGTCCCATTCCCATTGATAGGTCCAGCCCTGAAGTGGTGAGGGATACTGTTCTAGAGAAGCAAACTTAAAACATCAGTCAATGCCTCTATTTTAGTACAGTGGGGCTTGGTATCCTCTGGGGTTTAGTTCCAGGCATCCAAAATCCATGGATGTTCAAGTCCCACTAAATACAATGGCATAGTAAAATTGTGTTCCTTACATAAAATAATAAAATCAAAGCTGTCTTTTTAGAATTTATATATTCTTTGAATATTTTCAAGCTGTGGATACTTGAATCTGTGCTTACTGAGGTTATAGGATCAGGTACTTTTGACAGAACAATCAATTTACTGGGAAAGACAGGCCACACCAAAATGCTCTAAATTTTGATAACTCCCAGCCTAAATACTAAATCCAGCCTTGTCCTCTACCCTTGCTTCCTTCCAACACCGTTTCATGTTGCTCTCCCCCTGAAATAGCAAAACACAAAACGCCCATTTAAAAAGTAGGATGTTTTGCAATACAACTTGGCATCTTGATACCAAGATAGCATTAAAGCCAGAGATAGCTCTCCACGAAAACAGGTTCCTTGCTACAAGAAGTAACACGCTGTGTCCAAAGCAGACCTGTTTTCCAAAATGTTTTCTATTTTGGTTTCAGGCCTTTTGCCCCTGTCTGCAGCTTCATGTTACAGAGACTGGCTGGCAAAGGTCTATCTCAGGTTCTTTTAAAACTCTCTTCTGCCCTCTCCTGACTAGGATTGCTCCAAGGCAAGCCTTCTTTTACACTTCTTTTAGACTTCAGCCAATGCAGTGGTACTAAAAAAAATTACCTTTGGGATCCTTCCCCCTTTACACCTACGTAAGGACACTGAATTTCACCACTGGACATAATATATGTATACAAATATTTTGCTTATCTAGTGTGTGCATTTTCATTCACACATTCACATATATTTGGGATCCCCCTTATATGTCAACATACAGACATCAAGTTTTGCCACTCGACATAATATATGAATAAAAATATTTTGCTTATCTAGTGTGTGGATTATCAGTCATACGTTCACGTATATTCATATTTTAACATGTTATAAGGAAACAACATTGTTCAAATTAGAAAATTAGTTTTATTTAAATAAATTCAATATTTAACTCAGCATGTTTACATTTTACACATAAAAAAGTGTGGGAAGATGAAGAGAAGAAGGGATCAGAGCCTCCAAGTCTCATGCCTCCCAAGGGGGTCCCAATTCACCATTTGAGAATGATGGTTAATGGGCTAATGGGATCATCTTTGGGTTTTCCCCCCAAGGACCATTAGAATCTAGGTTAGGTCTTCCAAGCAGGGATCTTCCTGCTGGGATCTTAGGTCACATCTTGCAAGCAAAGCATAGTGGAAAAGATGTACACTCAGTCTAAAGAATCCTGACCCCAGGAATTTGTTTGGTGTCAGGACTGAATGCTGTCAAATCTGTTCCTGTTACAGACGGCCAAAATAAAGCTGCTTGGGGTCCCTTTGGAGGTATGCTGTTTAAATGCTGCATGCATCCAAAGAATCCGGAAGCTGCACCAAAGCTTCGCTCCAGTGCTTAGGAATTGAGTGTGGCTTTGGCGCGACCTCCGGACTCTTAGGACCCCTGCGTCATTTAAAGAGCATACCTCCAAAGAGACCTGAAGCAGCTTTATTTTGGCAGTCTGTAACAGGCCTAGGTTACTCCAAACTTTTCTGAATTTCAACAGTGTAAAGGGGGGGGGGGGCAGTCATTTTGTTTCTTGCTATTGTTGCAACTGATAGTCAGAAATGTTTGTCAGTTTATTGTCTTAGGCGCTTATCACATGGGGCTAGTAAAGCACAATTACAATAGAACAAGTGCATCTCAGCAGGTATTTATCATTAGTCTCTCTCCTGTTATTGCTTTGATTTGCAGCCCAGCTTACTGTAAAAGTTGCGGTACAAATCAACCCGGCTCCGCCATCTATAACTGGCGACTTAGGTTTACAGCGCAGTCCTGTAGATGTCTACACAGCCCCATTAGGTTGAATGGGGCCTGGAAGAGGTTCAGTTCAACTAAACAGGAATTGCTTCTTAGTAGACAGGTATCGAATTGCATTCAAAATATTGTTTTACATTATTTGATCCTTGATTGCACTTTTTAAAAAATGGTTTAGTTTCCTTTTCCTTAAATACCATTCTTTCAAAAGGAGGATCGACAGCAGACCTCTTACAAACGGCAGAGCATTTTTTCCACCACGGAGTATCTAGAACTAAATCACAGAGAGTAACATTTAGGTGGCAAACATCATTCCTTCTTGAAAGTAGTCACCGAAGGCAAAGAATGTGCTCCCAGAGCTCTGCCTTTGGCAGTTGATAACCCAGATGAAACCTCCCCTGAAATCTCAAGAGGAGATGCCCTCCTTTCACATTAGCTTTCTGTCTCTCAATTGAAAAAGATGGGAAACCCCACGAAGGAAAAGAATCCCAGGCTTTCCCTACAACCTGAACCCATGGCTCACAGTCTCTGGAGCAGCAGAAAACAAGCTTGCTCCCTCCTCAGAGTGGCATCCCTCCAAACCCTCAAACAGGGCTCTCCTCATCATATCCCCTCTTAACCTTCTCTTCTCCCGCTCCCTAAGCCTTTCCTCAGAGGGCATGGCTTCCAGACCCTTCACCATTTTGGTCCCCGTTCTCTGAACATCCCCTTTTGTAGGGACTGTGGTGCCCCAAACTAGACCCAGTCATGCTCCTCCAGGCGAGGCCTGAGTCAGTGACCAAAGCAGAGGAAGAGCGGCGCTACAGTGTCTAGAATGGCATTGGCCTTTTCAGCTGCTGCAGGACGCCTTGGGCTCCCTCGGCCGAGGCCTGGCCTGGGGAGGGGAAATGGCTGCCTTGCTCCGAGGCTCGGGGCGGGTTGCGCAGGCGCCCCAGGCCTTGAGTCCTCCTCCTGCTGCTCCTCAGCCGCCTCCCGCCCAGAGGATGAGCCCCGAAGAAGGGCCTCCGAGGCCGAGACCCTCGCCGCCTCCGCCGCCGCCGCCATGCGCCAGGCCCTGACCCAGGCCAGGCCGGCCTCCTCCTCCTCCTCCTCCCCGGCCTCCGGCAGCGCCCTCCCGGTCTCCGTCTCCCTCGGTGAGCCCCCGCCTCAGGCCCCCAGGGCGGCTCTCTCTCCTCCACTCGGGAGAAAGAAATCATAACCCCAGCCCAGGGCTCCATGTTGGGGGATGATGGGAGTTGTAGTTTGGGGCAGAGGAAAGGCCACAACACCAGCAGAAATAGTCTCTCTTCTTTGAGAGTGCTCCACGCCAAGGAATGCTGGGACTTGTAGTCTGACAGAGAGACCAAAGCACACTGAAGAAACAGTCCCTGGACTGCCCTGGATCCATGATAGGGGATGCTGGGACTTGTAGTTTATTGTGGCACTACTATTGTACTGTTGTAGCTATTTCCCAAGACCACTGAAGTGAATATAATGCCTGTGGAAGGCAGTCCCTCTTGCTACTGACTTGGCTGATTCTCCCCTTCTTTTGTCTGTACTGTGTATCTATGTCTTTAGGATCCTTCAACAGAAGAAAGAAGAACGCGCTCTACGTAACGGTGACGCTTCTCATCGTGTCTCTGCTAATTCTGACCATTGGCCTTGCTGCCACCACAAGGACCCAAAACGTCTCAGTCGGAGGTTATTATCCAGGGGTTATTGTAAGTATAGAATGCTTAACTTGGCTGAGAAACATCGTTGTCTGTCTTGAAGTCCATGTGAATCTTCCAAATCGTTCGGTCTGCAATGTCTTGAAGGGACAATGTTCACTTATTCACTTGCTTTGGCTGTTGAGTGTTTTCTTGTGACGTCTAGGTGGCCCTTTGGATATTGTTTAACTACAGCTTCCATCGGTCCTCACTGTCGGCTATGCTGGCTAGGGTTGATAGCACTCCAACAACCAAAGCCTGGTACTTTGATTGTGTATTCCTGCATGGCCCTTGTGGTCTCTTCCTACACACAGAACACATTTCAGTAGTCCTTAAACTGAACTGAGCTTATTGATTTGTATTTGAGTGTATGAAAATGTTCAGATGTAACATTTTGGAAATGGTTTTTCACTTTGCAGAAGCCTGGAATTGGCTGCAGCTGGGACTCAAACCAGCAGGTGATGTCCAAGGTCCCAGTGTGTGCCAGAAGCACATAGCAAGACGTCAATATACTGTGTCATCTTTGCCAGGGGGAAGATATTCCAAGATGCACAGGGAATTGTACAGGAAGGGGTTGAGCTAGATTGCCACATGGCAAATGTGTATATAAGCTCAGATGTCTGTTTGTACATTTTGTGGGTTTGTAGTTGGTGATTGTTCTCGCGTGTGTCTTTGGCAACAAACAAACAGAGTGCCTCTACGGAGATAAGCCAGGCGTCGGTGTGCCTTTCTTCTAGCAGCTGGCATGCTCCGGCAACTAACAGTTGTTTATCTTCAACACAAGGCTTCCAAGTTTACTCTGCGCGCTCACGTTTGCATCAACATCTCTAGTCACTGAATGTTGCCCTACCTGTAGCTTCTGAACAGTGCCTTATAGAATAGATTACAGTTGTTGAACTGAGAGGTAACTAGCTTCCCTCTCTAGGAAAGGAAACAGGTGGTTTCCCCAACCAGATTTGGGCAAAGCCACTCCAGGCTATAGTAGCTTTCCAGGAGCTCAGTTTAAGAGTGCCCCCAAGCTAAAAGCATGATATTTCAGAGGGAGCACAACCTCATAGAATCATAGAGTTGGGAAGAGACCACAAGGGCCATCCAGTCCAACCCCCTTCTGCCATGCAGGAACTCTCAATCAAAGCATCCCCGACAGATGGCCATCCAGCCTCTGTTTAAAGACCTCCAAAGGAGGCTCCACCACACTCTGAGGGAGTTTGTTCCACTGTCAAACAGCCCTTACTGTCAGAAGTTCCTCCTAATGTTGAGGTGGAATCTCTTTTCCTTTAGCTTGCATCCATTCCTCAGGGTCCTAGTCTCTGGAGCAGCTGAAAACAAGTCAGCTCGCTTCTCAGAATGACATCCCTTCAAATATTTAAACAGGGCTATCATCATATCACCTCTTAACCTTCTCTTCTCCAGGCTAAACATCCCCAGCTCCCTGAGTCGTTCCTCATAGGGCATGGTTTCCAGACCTTTGACCATTTTAGTCCCTCTCCTTTGGACATGCTCCAGTTTCTCAATATCCTTTTTTAATTGTGGTGCCCAGAACTGGACACAGTATTCCAGGTGATGCCTGATCAAGGCACTATTACTTCCCTTGATCTAGACACTATACTTCTATTGATGCAGCCTAAAATCGCATTGGCCTTGTTAGCTGCCACATCGCACTGTTGACTCATGTTCAATTTGTGGTCCACTTGGACTCCTAGATCCCTTTCACATGTAGTCTCGTTCAGCCAGGTCTCCCTCATCCTATATCTGTTCATTTCATTTCTCCGCCCTAAGTGCAGTACCTTACATTTCTCCCTGTTGAAGTTCATTTTGTTAGCTGTGGCCCAGCTTTCTAGTCTATTCAGGTCATCTTGAATTTTGATCCTGTCCTCTGGGGTATTAGCTACTCCTCCTAATTTGGTGTCATCTGCAAATTTGATGAGTATGCCCCCAATTCTGTCATCCAAGTCATTGATAAAGGTGTTGAATAGCACTGGGCCCAGGACAGAGCCCTGTGGGACCCCACTGGTCACTTCTCTCCAGGATGAAAAGGAGCCATTGTTGAGCACCCTTTGGTGCTTTGGGTTCAGCCAGTAAACCAATTACAAATCCATGTAACAGTTGCCTTGTCTAACCCATATTTTACAAGCTTACTGAAATTAAGATATACTATATCCACAGCATTCCCTTCATCTATCAAGCTAGTAATTTTATCAAAGAAAGAGATTAGATTTGTCTGGCATGACTTGTTTCTCTGAAACCCAAGTTGACTTTTTGTGATTATGGCATTGCCTTCTAGATGTTCACAGAGGGAGCCATCAGGCAGACCCAGCAACATCAGGGACTGCCTGAAGGAAGAGGCCCCTCCCTCCTCAACTGTCATCTCGGCCTCAGAGGGAGCCATCAGGCAGACCCAGCAACATCAGGGACTGCCTGAAGGAAGAGGCCCCTCCCTCCTCAACTGTCATCTTGGCCTCAGAGGGAGTCATCAGGCAGACCCAGCAACATCAGGGACTGCCTGAAGGAAGAGGCCCCTCCCTCCTCAACTGTCATCTTGGCCTCAGAGGGAGCCATCAGGCAGACCCAGCAACATCAGGGACTGCCTGAAGGAAGAGGCCCCTCCCTCCTCAACTGTCATCTTGGCCTCAGAGGGAGAGATCAGGCAGACCCAGCAACATCAGGGACTGCCTGAAGGAAGAGGCCCCTCCCTCCTTAACTGTCATCTTGGCCTCAGAGGGAGCCATCAGGCAGACCCAGCAACATCAGGGACTGCCTGAAGGAAGAGGCCCCTCCCTCCTCAACTGTCATCTTGGCCTCAGAGGGAGAGATCAGGCAGACCCAGCAACATCAGGGACTGCCTGAAGGAAGAGGCCCCTCCCTCCTTAACTGTCATCTTGGCCTCAGAGGGAGCGATCAGGCAGACCCAGCAACATCAGGGACTGCCTGAAGGAAGAGGCCCCTCCCTCCTCAACTGTCATCTTGGCCTCAGAGGGAGAGATCAGGCAGACCCAGCAACATCAGGGACTGCCTAAAGGAAGAGGCCCCTCCCTCCTAAGCTGACATCTTGGCCTCAGAGGGAGCGATCAGACAGACCCAGCAACATCAGGGACTGCCTGAAGGACGAGACTTCTCCCTCCTTTGTCACCTTGTATTTTGTATTGCATTATGATTTTTACTGTACACCGCTATGATCATTGCGGAATAGCGGTCTATAAATAAAACATATTATTATTATTATTATTATTATTAATGATCTGCTCCAGAATCTTTCCTGGGATTGATGTCAGACTAACTGGACGATAATTGTTGGGATCCTCTTTTTTCCCCTTTTTGAAGATGGGGACAACGTTTGCCCTCCTCCATTCTGCTGGGACTTCTCCTGTTCTCTAGGAGTTCTCAAAGATTATTGTCAATGGCTCCGATATTACTTTTGCCAATTCTTTTAATACTCTTGGATGTAATTCATCAGGTCCTGGAGATTTATATTCATTTAGATGAACCAGGTATTCCTGTACTATCTCTTTATTTATTCTGTGCTGAAATTCCCCTATTCTTTCCTCCACTCCATTATCATCATGTTGAGCACCCTTTTCCTTTTCTAAGAAGACTGAGACAAAGAAGGGGTTGAGTAATTCTGCCTTTTCTCTGTCCCGTTAGCATTTTGCCATTTTCTTCACACAGTGGCCCTACCGTTTCCTTCTTCTTCCTTTCGCTGCAGACATATCCAAAAAAACCCTTTTTGTTGTTCTTAACCTCTCTAGCAAGCCTGAGTTCATTCTGTGCTTTAGCTTTTCTGACTTTACCCCTACATGTGCTTGCTATTTGTTTGAATACCCCTGTGGTGATTCCCCCATTTTTCCATTTCTTATACATGCTCCGTTTAAAACTTAGCTCAGTTGAAAGTTCCTTAGTCATCCATCCTGGTTTCTTGAGACATCTCCCATTTTTCTTCCTCATTGGAATTGTTTGAAATTGTGCTTTCAGTATCTCTCCTTTGAGAAACTCTCATCCATCTTGAACTCCCTTCTCTTTTAGTATTTCTGACCATGGGATCACCCCCAGCATTTCTCTAAGTTTACTAAAATTAGCTTTCCTAAAATCTAGAAGGTGTGTCTGACTATGCCTGGCTTCTCTTTTCCATTGTATAACAAACTCCAGGAGAACATGGTCACTTCCACCTAAGGATCCCACCCCTTGCACCCCATTAACCAGGTCATCCTTATTGCTTAGGATCAGATCCAAAATAGCTGATCCCCTTGTTGCCTCTTCCACCTTTTGGACAATGAAATTATCTCCAAGGCAAGTGAGGAATTTGCTAGACCTGGAGGATTTGGCTGAGTTTGACTTCCAGCAAATATCAGGATAGTTGAAGTCGCCCATCAATACTATATCTCTCTTTTCTGAATGTGTGGTCATCTGTTCTAGAAAGACATCATCCAGTTCCTCAGTCTGACTTGGGGGTCTGTAGTAGACTCCCACATAGCATCCTTATTGTTTCCCTCCCCTTTAATTTTTATCCAGATGCTTTCCACCTGGCTTCCAGGATTTATGTCCTGAATCGCTTCACTGGTGTATATGTCCCTGACATATAAGGCTATTCCTCCTCCTTTCTTGTTTGGCCTATTTCTCTTGAAAAGGTTATACTCCTCTATTCCTACATTCCAATCATGAGACTCATCCCACCAGGTTTCAGTGATGCCTATTATATCATAAAATATAATCTCAACCCAGGTATTTTCCCTACAGTATTACATGATGTGGATTAGGCTCTATAATGAGCTATAATCCATACTTGATCAAATTCATCCTGAGTCTTTCTCCACTGTCACTCTAGTCTCTTGTCCAAGGGCTTCATTGGCGTGAGCTCCTCAGAAAATCAAAGAGTCTATGCTCTGCATCGAAATAGGATCAGTTCTGTCACCCACCCAGGCCATCTCCCTATTGCACAGATCAACCAGGGCATCAACAGATTTGCTAGCTCTAACAGTAGGAAGATTCTCCGGAGCATTTAGGTCTTCTCCTGGATCCCTTAGTCTCTGTGGGCTCACCATATGTGTTGGCCCGTCACCCCAGCAGAGAATAGAAGTCCCAGCAAATCAAAGCTATTTCAGGCAGTGTTTTGTTAATAGAGTTTTTTCAAAAAGCCTTACCCCAGATCATTCTCATCCTAACTGGCAAAAACCAGATCCAAAGCTTGCTTGACCCCATCCTGGGTCTAACTAACTAGTGTACAAACATTTTCAGACTCATACTGCACATATGCACATCCACAGTCACATTCCCTGTTCAAACACATGCTTGTTAAGGAATCAATCTCCACAAGGTGTTCAGGCAACTTGAAGTGATGGCTGCTTTGGGAGTCAGCTCTGGGCAACCCTCCTTACTTTCCCCATCAAGAGCATGCCAGTTCCAGTTACCTGGCACAACTTGAAGTAGCAGATTTCGAAAAAAGATGCTCCATTCACACTTCACATTTCTTCTCAGTGAGGGGAAGAGCTTGTAGGGGGAGGAAGAGTGAACTCTCTAGGAGTCCCGGAGGCATGTGGAGGAGGCTTATGGGCCTACTGTAGCCTGTAGACTCTGGTTCCCCACCATTGCTCTAGCATGACCTGGGGCCCTTTATATCACCATAATTTCACTTTAATTGCCATGGTTCCATCCTATGGAATCTTGGGATTTGCAGTTTAGGGAGGTATGCTTAAAATTCTTACACAGAGCTTTAGTGCCTCAGCACACTGCAAGCCCCAGGATGCTTCAAGATGCAGTCACGATGGTTAAAGTGAAGTGCTATAACTAGTGTAAAAGAGTACCAGAAAACAGAATGCTGGATGATGTCCTGCAGATAGAAGCAGGCTTTCATCTTGCTTGATTAAGTTCTCAAAACTAAAGCCTTTAAGAATCACTTTGACTTGCACCTAGTTGTGTCAGCAAGTGCACACACCTTCTTTTTCTATCAATAAGTCAACAATTGTCATGTGCTGGTATGAGGAAGGTATCATAATATGGGAACAGGGTGACACTGAGAACAAAATCTTCCCCCACCAGGGAACCCACCATGGCACAGTGTTTATCTCTGAGCACATTCCATCCTCCATCAAGTGTGGGCCTTTGAAAGCTAATTATTCTGGGGGGGGGGGGGGATTGTTTACTTCTGTGGCTCAGGTGGTGAACGTATTTCCAGCAGAGACCATAGGGACCTGCAAACAATCCTAATTGTGAGGGAACTGGCAGCACAGGCAGGCAGAATCTGTACATATTAAATAGTATTCTGAAGAAGAAATGTTAGTAATGATAAGAGCATCCATGTGACAGGATGCAGTTAAGGGAGTGTCTCATCGTAGAATGAATTATCTCCATTCTCCCTCATTCACATTCATTTGGTCTCACACACAGTTTCGCTCACACCTGCACAAACTAGAGGATGGAATATGTCTGTGGTGAACTTGGTCACTTGAAAGTTTTAATTCCTAAGTGTGTGTGTTTAAATTGGCTTCAGCAGGAAGGTTTAAGAGAATACTCAGAGTCAAAGGCCAGGTTCACACATACATGGACATCATCCAGTTATGCTTGCTGTTGTTCGGTTGAATGCTTGAATTGACTCAGTGAAAAGCATTGCATTTGAGTTGACCTTGGATAGCCCTGAAGTCCTGATTGTGTCAATAGAGTAGTTTACACATACAGGTCCATGCTTTACACTATAGTTAGCCTGTTTAGAAAGGATAGGACACAGAAAAGAAGTGCGTTAAGATTCTGGTCATCCCTGCAGCCCTTGGGAACATGCAAAAACACAGAATCCTTTTCTTGTTTATAGCCTGAATCTCTCTCCTCTTCACATTGCAGTGGCCAAAGTCACTTTAGCTAGAGCACTGTCCAGTGTGAGAAACAAATATTTGGCCTCATTTGACTGCCCTGGCATTAAGACTTTGTGTACTGTTTTTTCTCTGCTTTCACCATTCTAATAAAGAGACGTTTAGGTGGTACTTCTGAGACAATTTACTGCTAAAGCAGCACCACCAATGACAGCAGATTTTCTCTGGTGCAACTGAAAAAATTGAGAGACAGGTTGCATCTGTCCTGCAAACTTAATGCATTTTGACATCACTTTAACTGCCATGGCTCAATGTTATGGAATTCTGGGATTTCTAGTTTTGTGAGTTATTTAGCCTTCTGTGTCAGAGCACTCTGGTGCCCCCAACCACCTACAAATCCCAGGATTCCATAGGATGGAGCCATGACAGTTAAAGTGGTGTCAAACTGCATTAATTCTGTAGTGTGGCAGCAACCACAGAGTAGGTTCCCTTCCACTTAGTACTGTATTCAAAGATTCAGCTGTAGCATCACAGTAGTCATGAGTGTATTTATACTACACAATTAAGGTGGTTTGATGTGATTGTTACTATCCTCAGTCTGTCTTATGGAATCCTGGTGTTTGTAGTTTGGTAAAGTATTTAGAATTCTTCACTAGAATTCCCATGAATAATAAACTCCCATGAACAACAGTATAAGGGCTTTCTAGCAGAGAAGCTCCTCGTCAACTTACAAATCACATGTTTCCATTAGAGAGAGCCATGACAGTTTAAGGAATAAACAATGTGTAGTCTATATATACTCCTTGTGATGCCTCTGAAATTGGTGGCACCTTCTGACTAAACCCAAGATGGGGAATGTCATGTGTTTTGTTCCACTTGTCATTGGCCTGCAGTTTCCATAAGGTCTACCAACATAGAACAGTGAGGAGAAATGCTGGGAGTTGCAGTCCAACCATCTCTAGAGGGCTTCATTTTCCCAGTCTGTAAGTGAAATCCTAGCTTAAGGTCATTGGTTCAAATAGCTGTCTGCTTTCACTTATGTTGAGCTACTTCAGTAATATAAATATTTCTAACAATCTTGCTGCTATCTGTCAACCTTCAAAAATACATGTCTCTCTTTTCTTGCCTTCTCTCAGTTGAAAACTTTCCTGTTTTATCATGCTATGGGCAATAATTTTTGCCTATAAAAATTAGGAATGCTATTATGATAGTGTTCTTTTTGAAATTTTTGAGCCCTCTGGATTGGTAAAGTATTCAAAGTAATGAAATACAGTTGTCCCTCCATATGTGACTACTTGGAGTCCGCAGTCTCACTCTTTGTGGGAGGGACGAGCTGCTATCTTTAAAAAGGGAGCGCACGCCATTCTCTATGGTACTCGCATATGTGCAAGTCGCCATTTTCATGGGGGGGCGGGGGGGCGGAACAGATCCCTCACATGTTGGAAAAGGCAACTGTATTTCTCTGTGTTTTTGGTGATCCCTTTCCTCCTTTCTAATTCTGTGTATGTGCTAAGTGGTTATCCTGGATTACTTCCAAATTTAATGCTTTTCAAATCTTTGCCTTTCAGCTTGGTTTTGGGTCATTTCTTGGAATTATTGGATCAAACTTGATAGAAAATAAAAGACAAATGGTAAGTTAAACAGCTGTAAGGCTACTATTTTTTTAACATCATAGAAAAATGTTTTAAGAATTGCTGTGTATTTCCTTGTTCTAGAAGCAGAAACTGCTACCTTTTATGTTACTCTGTGAGGAAAATATAGTTTGGAGCAGGCTTGACTTTTGGACTTTAAAAAGTGATGATGTGGGATAGATACAGTCATGAACATTTAAATGGCCAATCATTCCACCTAGAAGTTGCTGGTGGTATAACTGGCCATTTCTTTTCCATATTATTTTCAGTCTAGCGGGTACCCCCATCTTTTGTTATCATCTTATAAAGTTTTGAGAATGCTTTGATTCTTTTCTTTTTTCTGGATTTCTTATGAGATTCAAAAGTATACTGGGTGCAATCCCAAGTGTGACTTGGCAGTGGATGATGGTACAACCATGCTGTTTCTAATTGCTATAGAGATTTCAGGCTGGTCATTGTTTGGATGGGCCACTACCTGAGAACCTTAAGTTCCACAATGAAGAAAAGCAGAACTCTCAGTGGAATTAAAATAAATAGTCAGCTCCCCAAGTGGCTATTTGCCCACTGTGCTCAGGTTCTGATTTAGTAAACAACAGTAATATTTAACCATGTGTTGCTTTCAACTTTTCTATAACTGAATGGTGCAAAAAGAAGGTCACAGGTTCAGTTCCCTGCAATTCCAATAGAAAGGATCAGGCTGCAAGCAATAGCAAAGACCTGTATCTGCCTGAGACACTGGAGAGTAGACAATATTGGACAACCTAGAACAGGATACTGAATTCCCACATACCAGCTTCATATGCTCATGCCAGAATAGCATTGAAAGCCAGCACCTAACCAGGTGCGTCCCTGCTTTCAAACATCCCCAGGGTGTCATAAGAATTGGCCTTTACTCCTCACTTGCAAATGTTGGTGTAGCGTCTAGCAGCTGGCTCAGGGCATCTTTATCTGAATAACTGAGGTCATATGTTGCAGCTACCCACATTCCATTCATGGTCCCTTCTCAAGTGACAGTGTGATTTAAAATTGACCCATGCTGCTTTTTTAAAAGCCATGGTTCACCTGAGAACCTAGCACCTTTATATAACCACCACAGAGTACACTAAACCTGTGGATTTGACACTCTTGGGTTTCCTTATAAATGGATGAGTGAAAAGATCCTTAAGTTGCTTCACTCTTGCCTGCAGTTCCTGATGTGGAAATATTCACCACATTTTAGTACAGGATCTGCCATTGAACTGTGAAGGCTGTTAATGGAGCTGCTTTTTTATGCCAAGTCAGAACTTTGCTCATTCTAGCTCTTTGTTGCCTTCGCTGACTGAGAGTAACTCACCAAGATCCGAAGCAAGAGGTTTTCCCCCAGCATATGCTACCTCAATTTGAGATGCTGGAGATTCAGTCTAGGATCTGTGGCATGGACTGTGTCCAAATCTGGTTCTGGAAAGAAATTCCCAGCCACCATTCTGGGAGGCTGAAGTTCAAAAGGTAACCTTTCCAGCCTCTGCATTTCCTCTACCAGAGAGCCTGCAGCTTTTATTCCAAAATGTAGATCAAACAGTAACTCCTAAACTACACTACACACTTTCACAGTTCAGATAGAATGGGATAGAAAAGCAGGGAGCCAGACCCAAGCCAGATGGTCACCTAGGCACTCAGACTAAGAGGCCAGCAGGAACCTGTCTGCATCAGAGGGAGAGGTGAGAGAACAAACCCTCTCCATTAGCTCAGAACAGTCACTGGACAGCTGCTTCAGTCAGCCATTGTTCCACTTGGCTATCCTTTAGGGAGAGCTGAGTGATGCAGCAATGACCTTTCTCACCAGCTCAACCAATTGAAGGAGCTACTTCTCTGAGTTAGCAGCTTTTATGATTAGTTAGCCCAGACTGAATCCCTCTATATATCTCTTCTACTCTTCATAGATCAATAGTTCCCAGCCTTTGTTCTTACAGATGTTTTGGACTTTTCTTCCACCAAGCCCCAAACATTGTGGCCAATGGTTAAGGATGGTGGGGGTTGAAATCCAAAATGTCTGGAGCTTCAAAGACTGAGTACCACTACTCTGGAAGGAAGAACCTAGAATCTGGACTATGTCATCAACTGTCATGGAGCAAAAGAGCTATCCATGGAAAAACACACACACACACACACAAATATTAAGTGGTTATTTGCCTCCTGCCCTCCCAAAACATATCTTTTGTAGTTCCATTGTATAATTTGATTATATACAGCATAATCCTTGAGTTGCCACATTTCCTCCCACCACTCTGTCCTCTCCCTCCCTCCTTTTTTTAAAATCCTATTTCTCAGCTGTTGTCAGAAATTGAGAATTAAGAGTAGAGAACCTCTTTAAACCAAAGGCAGAAGGGTGGGATGAAAAATAGCAACAGATTTTAGCAAAAAGCTCTTACTACCAGCGACTGAGCTGTGGTGGCACTTTTTCAACCTTTTAGAATGAAGGAAGGCCTGTCCAAAAACTGGGAAATCACCAGATGATGATGACATAGGAAAGGAGGGTGGCCATCTGGAGTTGAATTTGCCCCTTCCCCCGGGTCTGACATTTCCCACTCCTGTTATAAACCATCAATTGTGAGAATTTAATCTGTCTGTACCTTGGAGCAAGCAGCCAGGTAAATGTCAGATAGGTGGAACAACGGGAGTATGGCAGCCTTGGGGGGGATGTGTGTCCTGGTAGCTCTCCTCATTGACCAGTTGTCCAGGCTGCAAGAATCACATTGGGGGGAACGGCTCTCTTCTCATTCCATTCCGTAGCACATTCTCAGTTGTGTTTCCAGAGTTCCGATTCTTTGTCTTGTAATATCAACAGTCACAACAGTTGATGCCTACCACCGTCAGATAGTCTGAGCAACAACAACAATAATGCAGCCCCAGAATTTGGGAAGGAATACAGTCTGTGCACATAGCTGACTTGTGGCTACAGCATAATAGAGTGTGTGCTTTTGATATTTATTTCATAAGGGAGAAAGCAGATAACCATTAGCTCCCATCAACAGATTGTTCTGGTCACTATCTAGCAAAGGAATGAAAGATAGTCAGTAGCATCATAAACAACAAAACTGCAGGAGAGTACGTAATACACTTTGTGTCCTTCCACAAAGAACTCCAGATAATACAATTAGGAAACGGAGAATATGCCCCAAACATCTGGTAAAATGTGTGTTTGGGAGACACACATTTCAAAAAGCTGACTCTCCTTGTGCAATAGAAGTTGAAGTCCTTAGTGTTTTCACAAAAGGGCTTTTTACATGGATATGTTGTTGGTATGTTACACCCTTGACGCAGAAACAGACAGCTGCATGAAACATTCTCTTTTTCCTTCCATAGCTGGTTGCTTCGATCGTGTTCATCAGTTTTGGTGTTATTGCCGCCTTCTGCTGTGCCATTGTGGATGGTGTGTTTGCTGCCAGGCACATAGTGAGTATGCATCAAATGAGGTTTGTGGGTGACGATTGCCAAGTATGTAGGGAAGGCTGTGTTAATGCCTTTAAGCTTGGGGAGCACAGAATAAGGCATTGGGGGGCAAAATTCAGTTCTTAATATTTTTAACTTTAGATTTCAGAAAGCAAGGCACTATTCCTCATGGCTGTAAACATGTTTGAGAGTATGGGCATTTTGTAATATTATTTCAGAAGCCAGAGAGATAGCTGAAAAAGCTGTTAACATAAAGTGAGGAAAAGGATGAAGAGAGTCTCTCTTTAGAGACTGTATTAGAATTCATTAGAGGAAAGGTAGGATGTAAATATAACAATAAATAAAGGTAGGACTGGTCCTTTATCTGTTCACTATTTTGGTAAATAATTTGTTGAGCTGGAACCTAACTTCCATTTCTTTTTCCTTTAAATAAAAAAGGCTGCTGTTTTTCTTTTCTTTTTACAGGATCTTAGGCCCTTGTATGCAGGACGGTGTCATTACTACTCTAAAAGTACAGCCTCACCAGAGGTGGGTATTTCTGTCAGTGTGCCAAGTCTGCATCAGAGGTGGAGGCTTACAGCGAACTACTCTGCCCGCCGGGAAGGCAGGGCACTTAGCCTTTTCAGTTCTTCAGAAATTTGGTTCCCATAAATTGCTTTCTGGAATGCACCACTATAGCTGGCTGGGTAGGGAGAGGAAAGGATGTCCTCCTCTGTAGGAAGGAAAGATTCAAAGCTAGTAAAAATAGTTTTCAAAATGAAAGAGTTTTACTTGACATACTAGATTTCTGCATGCAAGGAATACCTTTGTTTATTTCCAGACAGAGCAGCATTCATCCATGTGGCTCCCCGACTTGTAGTCTGAAGGGGTACAACATCAGTAACAGGGTTTCTTGCAAGAATCAGCCTCAGAGCAGCACTGAATTGGTTTTAAACATTCTTCTCCAATCCAAGGTCCTGTCTCAGGTGTCATCCCTAGCCTTCACAACTGGCTGTGGGATGATGGGAGTTATAGTAACACCTCAGAAAGGGCTCCAGGTTGGGGAAGGGTGTTTTAAGACCATCCCACTGTGTTCTTTGGAATAACAGAGGAAGCTGCTCCCAGCATCCATATGCCTCTTTCTTTCTCATTCATTCAGGCTGTCTGCCACCCCCAACACCGAAGTACAAGTTGCATGCCCAAGATTAAAACTAACACCTGTTTCTGCTGTGACCTATACAACTGTGGAAGGTGAGTGAGGGAAGAATGGAACATGGGATGTGTAACTGAACAGGGAGCTAATCATAGGTTAACTCTGCAATTTCTGTGTGCAAAAGGAACATTCTTAGAGTGGGGTTTTAGATGGCTGCTTTCTTGAGTAAGTGAGTTTAGCTGGCAGAACCTATGGCTGATGTTGACTCAGTCTGTCCTACTTTGTCCTCTTTTCTGCCTGTTAATCTGGGTGGCCAACATAAAGCCATAAGGCCATATTCAGCTACTCATGTTCCCCTGCCCTGCCTTACTCTGTACCACACATGATCAGTGGTGCTACTCTGGTTTGAGCTGTTTGTGGGCTTTTAAAGGCCACATTAGCCTTTTTTTGGAAAGGCTGTTCTCAGCAGAACAGTATAGCCAAAATCCAGTTCTGTACCATGACTTTACACAAATATAGCTATGCTGGAGACATGCGGCATAGCCCCATTGCACAAAAATTTTGGCAGCATTGTTGTGTGTCACAACACCCAAAACTGCACAACTGTTTGTACAACAGTTAAAACAGATTAATATTGGTTTGCACAACACATTAGCATACCACCCTTGTGCAACATCCTAATAAATATAACTACTTGCACAATCATATCTATATTGTAAAGTACAACAGATTGGGGGGGGGGGGGACATTCCCCATTCCAGCAGTAACCACTTACCTGGGAGTAAGTCCCAGTGAGCTCAGTAGTGAATATACAGTACATGTATAGGACTGCATGATTCTTCTGACGGTAAATAGGCAAAACCATGTTCTTTGTCCTTAATTTTCAAAGGGCTGGATGAGGTGATGCAGCTTTTTCAGATCTTCACAGGGGTCAGTTAGTGCCAATGTGTGAAAACTGGAGCAAAATTGCACAATCAATGCCACTGTATATGCCACTGTATATATAGATGCACATTCTCAATCAATGTATATCTGTGTATAACCCATAACTCCATGTGGAAATTTACGAAACACAGACACAGCATTGTATCTCAGCCAACGTATTCAATTGTGTTTTAGTATTATAAACTGGGGGTGTGAGGTTGTCAACATCTTTTAATTGCATGAGCCACCCTGAGTCCCGGTCTTCATAGAAAGGTGCATATAAATCAAATAAGTAAATTAGGAGCCAAACTTTTCCCATATGAAGAAAAGTATATGTAGGCTGTACTAAGTACAGCTCCATCTCATGACAAAGTCCATTTCCCCTTCTTGTACAACTGAGCATATTGAGGTTGAGGATTTCTTTTAAAGCAGATGTTTCTTCAACAGAGTGGAGATTTCCGGTGGGTATTATGAGTACATTGATGTCAGCAGCTGCCAAGATATCATCCACCTTTACCATTTGCTCTGGTCAGCGACCATCTTGAACATTGTGGGCTTGTTTCTGGGAATCATCACTGCTGCAATCCTGGGTGGCTTTAAAGATATGGTAAGAGGATATCTGTAGAGAACTGTGGGGAGCCATCCAGTTTTCATTGTTGTTGTTTTTTCCATAGAAAAACTATCTTGGCAAATGTTGAGCTAGAAGATATGAAGTTGCTTTAGGCAGACTTGGGTTATTGAGTCATCTGTGTCGGTATTGTCTAAAGCAATAGTTCTCATTTTTGGCCTTCCAGATTTTTTAGACTTGGCCTAGCCAAGATGGTTAGTGGTCTGGAACTGTGGGCACTGAAATCCAAAAGTCTTGGGGGTGAAAGGCTGAGAAGGACAGGTATAAATCTGGTGCCCTTCAGATGATTTGAACTGCATCTCATAGACTTTCTGGCTGTTGGCTCAGTTGGCAGAGACAGATGAGAAGTGTAGCCCAAAACATCTGGAGGGCATCAGGTTGGCCTAAATAATTGGAGGCCACTCCCCAGATTTTCTGTTCCCCAGTTCTGCCTGGAGATATCAGGGGCTGAACTTGGGAATGTTCAAATACACAAAATAAAAATGAGCTTTTATTAAACTATGGCCAAAAATATCTACAGGAAGGCCCTTTCAGGGTTTCTCGTGAGAGTCTTTCCCATAGCTCTATCCACAGATGCTGTGTGTTGACTTGAGACCTTTTATATACAAAGCACATGTTCTCTAATTGAACTGTAGCCCTTTCCCAACTGGTTTAAAAATAATGGTGATGAATTGACAAAAAAGCTTTTATCTAGGGTGGGAATAATGAAGCCCTCCAGATGTTGATAGACTGTAATTCCTGGAGCCCCTGCCAGCATTGTCAAGGGTAAAGAACACAAGGAATTGCAGTCCAGCAACATTTGGAGGGCTGTGAGATTCCCAACTCTTTAAGTTGTGGAAACAACATTAGAAATTAAAAGTAAAAGGTGAGTGCTCTTTGGGGCAGTATCCACTAGTAAGCCTTCTGGGTTGAAATGAATGGGAACTACCCATGCAGGCTGGCCCAAGACATTTTGCTACCTGAGCCAGAGCAGCATATGGTGCCATTGTACACCGTTGTTTATCCTCTTGAATGTTACCTGTTTATGTACAGAGTTCGAAGCAAACAGGATTCATTTCTCTTCTCAGACCTCTCTGGCAATAGTCTCATTTCTTCTTTTCTTTGAGGTACACTGACCACATACTAAGTTTTCCATTCTCCATTATGTCTACAGACTCCCTCACTCCCTGCTCTTAACTGTACACCTGAAAATCCACGGTCAGCTGTATCCTATTATTCAAGACCCCAGGTGACATCTTACAATACATACTATCACAACACTCCCCACCTGCCACCATATTCGGCATATGACTTCCAGGTATGTGGCACACATCAAAATGCATCAACCAGTTATTCTGCAGTTGCCCTTCTTTGCTTTGTAGTCTGTCTGTATCAGGTTGGGAAACATAATCCTTCCATATGTTGCCAAACTACAACTCCTATCATGCCCATCCTATCACTGGTTGCTGGTTAGGGCTGATGGGAGTTTCAGGCAATATCTGGAGGGCCACATATAAAGTCCTGCTTCATAAAACCCTACTTTATAGTCTCCCTTTAGAAGAAAAGGGAGTTTGCATCTACCCTGCTGGTACTTTGTTTAGCTGTTCTTTGCACTAAAAGTTAATTTTTTTGCAACTCTGTTGCAACAAAGCTGATTACCCTTTTCTGCTTTGTTTAATTTGTGTAAATTGAAGTTTCCAGAAAAGAAAACCTGCTGCTCTTGGCCTTCATGCAGCCTTTAGCCAATTAATTGATTGATTAATTCTGTTTGTATGTTGCTTTACAATAGAGCTAGGGAAGCACAGGGTCTGAGGCCAAGTCAAGCCCAGCAGCATTTGGACAAGTTTATCCTTTATTCTAAAAGGTTGAAATTCCTGTCCTGTGGCTTAGATATTGGCCACAAGATCTTGAACTTAAAATATCCTGATATTTTTGGTCCCATCCTTTTGCCTTTGGTATGGCTGCCAGAGTTATGGCCCCTAAGAACTTGATTTCATTTTAGTCCTAGGAAAATAAATTTTAGGCTCAGGAGAACAACAATATATAAACAACAACAACAACAGGAAACATCTCTGGCTTTGAGAGATTTCTTCAGTAGGCCTAAAATGGCAGGAGAGGAACAAAAATGTGATTAAAATGCTGCCACAGTCCCCTAGATGGCATTTTGGGGCACAAAATGTTGTTTTCTAAAAATTGAATGTACTCCACTAGCCTCTGACAGTTGCCCACTCCTGCCCCAGAACTTCTCATACTGAATTCAGCTCCCAGACTGGAAAAGGTTGTCTGCTCCTTGACTTACAGCAAAAGTATGCTGTCAAGTCAAGATGGTTAATAACAACAAAGACACAAAAAAGCCCTGTAACATCACCAGCAGCCTTGGGCCTCATTTCTAAAGCCCTCTTCAAGTGATAAGATTAACAAATCATCTGAGTCACTACATGTTCTCTTCCCACATTCTTGGGATGAAGCAGCTGAGACCAGTCCATAATGAAGGCTCTCCACATTTGAAAAGTGAAGTAATCCATATTCATTATTGCCTCTCCTGTTTGTTCCAGCATTCCACCATGTTTCAAGCCTCCACGCCATCTGATCCTCCGTCATTATCGCCATCGCCGAGCTACGTGTGGTCTCCCATAGCACCTCCCCGTTACTCTCCACCGTATTTTCCACCTTTTGAAAAGCCACCCCCTTACACACCGTAGATGGAGGAGCGGGGAAGTACTGCCACCGGAACTCATTGTGAAACTTTTGTACTACAGTTAGAGGGGGGTAGGGAGTAGGAGAGGGGGCACATCACTGCATAACCAAGTATCACTATATAAAACATCTTTGCAACACTTCTTTTGAGTAGCTTTGGGCTGAGGCCAAATTGATGCTCATGGATAGCTTCTAGAACCTTCATTGGCCATGGCCATTTGTTTTGGATGGGCTTGGAAAACTGTGTTCTGCAGGATGGATAAAGAAGTGGCTTTTATATCTTGCTGTACTGTTGCTAGTTTGCTAAAGGTAAAGTTTGGGAAAATTCCGTTTTTGGAGTACAATTCCCAGAATCCCCCCAACTACCTCCCAAACTCTTGCTAAAGGCAACTGGTTAGCCAAAGCCTATTGTTGCCTTATCCTGCCCTGCTTTTCCCCAGAGGTGCTTCTAGAGCAAGGGTGGGTATGTTCCCGTGCCATAAAGAATGCTCCTACCAATTTTCAACTCCACTGTTGCTCTGGAAGATTGCAATGCACTTTAGTGGCCACCATTTTGGACAAATGAAAGTGATGTCACATCGTGCTCAGTTGTCTTTTGGTCCAGGCTGAAGAACCCCTGGAATGTAACTAGTTATGCTGATTTAAAAGGGAAGAGGCCTATGGCCATCCAAGGGTTGTAGGACTATATGGTTCCCATCATATCTGGTCATTCTGGCTGAGTTGGATGGGTGTCCATCTGCATGTGGAGGACCAGCTGGTTCTCCAGATATTAGATTGTAGTTGCCATCAACCTTAGCTAGCCTAATTAAAGGTAAGGGATGATGGGAGCTGCAGTCCAGCACTAGGAGGCCCCCCACATTCTGTTCCCATGTTAAATAGATTTAAGCTCCATAAAGGGAATTTATTATTTACGTTAGTAGGAGAGAGAAAATATATATGTGATATACAGATCTTTAATTCTGTGCCCAGAAAACAGACCTTTGAATGAGAATGAAGGATGAGCTGTTTGCTTTTGAGAGATGTCTTATTTCTTACGAACAAAAGCTTTACTTTGTCAGGAAGAGGTATTGAAATGCTGCTGTTTGCTGTGTGAATAAGATCTTACCGATATTTGGCAGCGGATTTGTAAGCACTGAATCACTGTAGAAAAATAATGGCTGCTTCATGCAAAATTTCTCCTTACACATACAGTATAGGGAAAATGTCAAAAATGGATTGCCCATTTATGTAGGTTTTTATTGTAGCAAATGAAGTGCCATAAAATAGACTGCTATTTGAATTACTGTAGTAGAAAAGCTACACAGTATGGTTGAATGTCTTAAGTAAATGCGGTTTATATTCCTCTTTTGCTGTAAAACTGAGGTAGGGAACGTTTGGGCATCCAGATGTTACTGAACTGCAGCTCACATCAGCACTAGCCAGATGGTGAAGGCGGATGAGCATTGCACTCCAACAACGTCTAGAAGACCACATTTTCCAACCCTGCTGTCAAAGGATGCGGTGAATGTAGCTGCTCTGTACTTGCAGAGGATTTCAAAGGCTCATTGGAACTTATGGATGACATATTAACATAAAGGTAACCTTAAAAGCATTTCTTGTTAAAATTGCTAATACTTTACTGAGGCCTGTTACAGACTGCCAAAATAAAGCTGCTTCGAGTCTCTTTGGAAGTATGCTATTTAAATGATGCATGAGTCCTAAGAGTTTGGAGGTTGCACCAAAGCCACACTCCATTCCTAAGCACTGGAGGGCAGCTTTGGTGCAGCTTCCAGATTCTTAGGGTGCATGCATCATTTAAACAGCATACCTCCAAAGAGACCCAAAGCAGCTTTATTTTGGCAGTCTGTAACAGGCCTGAGTTGCTTTTTGTCATATTGACGTGTACACTGGTAGTACAGATGCTGTTAGTCTAACCTTTGCCCCTCAAAAATCCAGATAACAAAGAGCTCGTTTTGACTTAGATTGAGCCAGTATGAAAGAGGAAAATTTGGCCTATGAAATTACTGCCGTTTAATAACAGAATTTTAAAAAGGCATACCAGGACATGTGAGAGCATACTGCCACAGGTAAGTATGTTTCAGTGTTGGTACATGCTTTCACATCAGTTTAGTGAATGGGACGGCAAGAGGCATTTTGGCAGCATCCACGTGCCGTTCTGCAGGCAGGCAAAAGACATTGTTTGCTGTTGTGTTTTAAAAATTTCCCATTTTAAAAGATTAGGAAGCAGGTAACTGGGAAATACTTCTGTCTGAAACCCTGGCAAGCTGTTTCCACTGAGAGTTAAGGTCTTTTTCACACTCCACAATTGTAACAGCTTGAGGTCACTTTAAGTGCCATGGCTGCACCCTACAGAATTGTAATCTGGCACGGCACTGGAACAGAATTCTAGCAAAGAATTCCAAATACCTCACAAAACTACAAGTTCCAGGATTCCATAGAATGGAACCATGGCATCTGAAGTGACATTATAGTGCTCTAATTGTAAGTTGTGAAAGAGACCACATTTTTGGGCAAATAGAACCAGCAGTCTGCTCTAGTCTATGGCAGCTTCCTAGGGCAAGTTCTGTCTGCTCTGGTTTTCAGGAAGGTGCTTGCAAAGTGTATTCATCATTTCCTATAGCCCCTTTGGCAAAACTGCTAGTTTAAGTGTAATTTAATTACACCTGTGGATTTAAAGGAAATGTGGGATACCTGAAGTTGTCCGGATGGACTGCATCTCTCATGGCTTTATCCTTGGCCTTCCTGGTTGGGGCTGATGGGAAATGGGAGCCCAACATTAACTGGTGTGAAGAGCTGTCGGAGAGTATTGCGATAGCCTGGGCCACAGACATGTGCCATATAAGCCACAATTGTGGAATCCTGCAAAATGCTCTTCATGCATTAAGAGCCATGTCATGTGCCACTGTTTTTTAAAAAAATATGTTTATTATATCTGTGGCTAAAATGCGCTCATTCACCCCAATTTTCTTGCATTAAGCCACTGAGATATACAAAAATGCTTTCATATCATTTGCTCAGTTTTATGGCTTTTAATCAAAACATTTTTAAATGATTGATTCTGAAAGCAATTCAGCAGATTTATCCCTCTTTCCCCCCAAAAAGCACCCCAACCATCTTATTATTGCTTTAGTCCCCAAGCTAAAATGCCATTGTGTTAAACTCATCTGTATAGCAAACACTGGTGTAGTATTCTGTAAATATACTAAAAAGGGACATATGTCAGGGATTCCTTCTATCATACAATACTTGCATTTCATTATTATTATGTGCCAAAGAGATTGTGTAGATGGCCTTGTGGTTGCTCTTTTAGGACAAGGGTGGGATACTATTAGACTACCTCTCCCAGCAACCATAGGAAGCATAGCCACTGGCAAAAAAAATGCTGGGAGCTGCAGTTCCAACATTTGGAGGGCCATATAATTACCACCTTTACTTTAAGAGGACACTTCTTACATTTTAAAGGAATTACTAATGACAACCTTTATCTTTGACTTGGTAGAAGTGTATACATTAAATATAAATGTAAATACAAGATATGCACTGTATCCATCCTTAAATCCATTTCTGTGAGGATGTAATATATACAATTCGTGTACCTTGAATAATTTATAAAATCAAAATAAAAGTGGTGACAATTTTGTCTGAGAATCAGATTTCTTGGCACAATGAAGGCTTGTGTAATCAGTACAAATCCTAGGTATAAGATTGCATCTAGATGTTAAAATGCTTAGAATACACCCATTGGAATCAGTAAGGCAAAACTCAATTTCAGTTATTTCCGTGGGTATACTCTAAGCATGACTAATGCTGGATCAGCCCAAAAGGAATGGCAAACAAGGGGCCTCTACCTTTGTAGGTGAGTGGTAAAAAAGGTAGGGTTCATGTCTCTCTATAATGGGCACATCTGCATATCACAATATCCATGGCTTGTCTCCTCATTTCTGGATTAACTCCCTCCCCATTTGTTACCTCCTCTGTCAGGGTGACATTGGGGAAAACAATTCAGGGTACAGTTATCACAAGTAGCTATACTTTATAAACAAGTCAGAGTTCATATTAGTTCAGATTACGGTTTGTGGATAGTTAACAAAGCATGGCTTGATAGCAGAGGTGATTTCAACCAATATGGGTTGTTGTGCAAACTCAGGCTCCTTTTAATGAAGTAAAGAACGTTTTCCACAAAAGGATGCCCTTGCATTGTCATTCTGCATCTGAGCGTAGCTGATTTTAGTTGCTGGAATTGCATATGGAAACATTAACACAGACTGGGGATGCTAGGGAGGGTAGTAGTAGGCAAGTGGAGAGCTGCAAGTTCAGCAAAGAATGGCTGAAATGGAAAGGAGGAGGCAAGTACAGCTGTTTGTTTTCCCAGAGTTTAGAAAAGTGGGTCTACAGTTCCCAGAATCATTCAGTCAGCATAGTATGCAAAGACATAGACATATTAGTCTGAAAAATCAGTATGCAAAGAGACTTTGCAATACCTTCAAGACTAACTGAAAGAAAAGCTAGTATCACGAGTATTCACAAACTTTACTCTTTTTCCTCAGATGGAGTCAGTATAGTCAATGGTCATGTCGGTGAGGACATGCTGGAAGTTGTAGAAAGTAAAATTTCCAGACTAGGCCCTGATAAGATGACAAACAGGTAGAGGCAGAACATGAAAACATACATTCCATTTTTGCAATGGCTTACAAAAAAGGAAGGCACGGCTCAGTTTTAGAGGCTATGCAGAACCTGGGTCAGGTGTCATCAACTGCACTGGGTCTGACAGCCAGATTTATGACCCTCTGTGGGTCAGATTGCCCCAAAAGGCCTACTTGAAGTAGCTGTTATCCTTGAACAATAGACAAAAGTTCTAAACAGTCAACAGTGCAGGAAGGTGTGGGGTTGAAACTTATTTTAAAAGTGAATGCCTACAGCTGGATGCTTCCAGGAGAGGCACTTCACCTTTTTTTGGCCAGAAAAAGTTTGCTCCATGCAGTGTGGAAAGTTCAAGGGCTACAGAAACAGTTTTGGAAGCCAAATTCAGCCCCAAGGCCATACTGTGCCCATTACTGCCCTAGATCTAGTCTCACCATCTTCAGAAAAGCAGCTGAAAAAGAAGTATCTTATAACTGCAGGAAGTTTTGAAAACCAATAATCCATATGAACAGAAAAGGTGGTGGTGGTGAGGATGAAAGAATTGATTTGCACTCTTTGGTGCACATCTGGAAAGGTCTCCATATGAGTGCCACACGCTTAGCTGGTCCTAATATGCATCTTTATCACTACTCTTCTGGGCCCTGTAAAACTGACACGTGCATATTTTTATTTGCTTCACTACCTAATAGCAGCAGTTGTAAGCACCAACTCACTTGTGACTGGAATCAAAATGTGGCTACTTTTAAAAGAAAACAGATCTTAAAATACCTTACACATATGTATATCCCTCCCCCCCATTCCCTTCTCCTTTTGTGTTGTGTCTTTTTAGATTGTAAGCCTGAGGGCAGGGAACCGTCTATTATCCCCTCTGTTGTAAGCTGCCCGGATTCCCAGTGATTGGGTGGCATATAAACAAATCCTATTATTATTATTATTATTATTATTGAGTACAGATGGGGTTACCATTCAGAGTAATCACCTCTGTCCAGTAGCTTATGCTTGCAATGTATGAACATTTACAGAAATCCATGCAGAAAAGCCATCAGTGGCTTTGTATACAAGAGGCACCATTTGTTCTTCAAAATAACCAATTTCACTTCAGTAGAATTAAAAGCTTTTATTTTTGCCATACAAAGCTCTAAGAACTAAAGGTCAAGTATTGGTTAAAGAAAAGCAAAACACAATTCCCCAAAGGTATGTTAACGAAAAGACTGTACAAATTATATACATTACAGTACTGTCTTGATTTCTTCCCCCCCCCCCCAAAAAAAAAAAAGAGTAATAGCTCGGTAAGACCCACTGAGCTATTAAACCGCTTTTGCATCTTTTAAATATGTTTTATGCTTTAGTAGGAAATAAGCAATGCATTGATTTTCTCTGTTATACTCATACACTGGAATGCTGTGGTATGAATTCTTAAAAGAAACCATTAAGGAGAAGTTACAGTCCCTCCCTAATACATTTACTTAGGACTAAACGCTGCTTGTACACATTATACAGGATGAAGTGGCACGCTTCTTCAGGTAAATTTGCAGGTCTGCAGGTAGGTAAAGGTGTCCTCTCTCTGTGCTAGAAATAAATCAGCACCAAAAGGGGTATGCTAAACGTTTCTCTCTGATGTACTGGCCCACTTCATGCAAGAAAACTCTTCAAGATGGAAGAATTCCATATTATGAATGCAGTCTGAAGCAATGCATAAAGCACCAGAACACCCTTGGAAGAAGTTCATTTGAAATGAAAGACACTTAATTCTAAGTAGGACTTGTGTGGAACTATCATGTCAAGACACTGGCCAAGATCCTACTGACTGCCAATGTCACCGGAGGAGATGGGGCTGAGGTACTAGTACCAAAGGCACTGCAACAGCAGAGGGACAGTGGTGAAAACTCGGGCGCTGGCAGGGCAACTTTACTTCCTAACAGACAGATTCCATGGTTGTCCTCCTGCTGCCACGTATGCCACCGTAATGGACCAAGATGATCCCTGCCAATGACTACAATTCTTGTAACCTGGGGTGTAGATTTACTATGGAATTTCTGCCAGAAGTACGTAACATTTCTCTCTTAAGCACAAATGCATTTTAGTTGCAGTAGCATACCGAGAAACACTTTCTTCCCACCTGAACATCTATAGAAAGGCCAGACTGAAAACTAAGGTTTTAAAAAAGCTCCTATAAAAAGTAACAGCCAGATGCTATTTATAAAAAACAATATGGTGTCATTCAAAAGTTAAGATACAGAGGGTCAAGCTTATTTCAACCCCCATAAATACTGGAAGCAAGGATTTCAAAAATATAAACACATTTTATAAGAACTCTTTAACTTTGGATATTGAAACTTTCTTCCTAGGCAAAGCTAGGGACCTGAGAGGTATGCAAGTACAAGTCTTCTAGCAAATCCACGCAGCTTTGAACCCTCATCTTCCAGTCTTCCTTGACATTTTATCAAAGGAGGAGGGGAGGACACCTTCAATAGGCACTGGTTTTACATTTTTAAAAGTATCAGGAACCATTATGGTCTGGAACAAGAGCATATATTAACTCCAGATTTAACATCTGCTATAGCATACACCAACTTGCTTTCTAGCAAATGGCAGGCCATCTTCACTTCGCACAAAGTAACTTCTTTAGCTGTGGGCAAACTCCGTGTTTTGTTAAGAAAAAAAGAAAGGTCTTGATAGAGCTGCTAAAACATCAGTGAAACTTAGCAATACTCACTACATCATGTGTCTTGTACCCGACCGCATACACAACTGGCAGCATATGTATTTTTTAAAGCCACCAAAATCGTGGACTTAAATCTGAAGTGCCAATTTCAAAACATGGTTTACAAAACTACTATTATAAACTCCACCTCTAAACAAGTTTATTCTCAGCCTAGAGAACAGAAGAGCTGCATTTTACACCAACACAGATTAATATTTCTCCCTCTCGTTACTACACACGCTGATTTCTGATGCTCTTCCATCATGGCTTGTTACAGTTCGGTCATTTACTCTTTAATAGAACTTCAATTTCTAGCTATAAAACATTGGTTTTTAAACTGACAGACTAAAAATTAAGGTCTAGGGATTATTGTTTTCAATATGAAACATGTTTACTGTGGAAAATGTCTCTGTAAAAAAAAAATTCCCAAAATGATGGAAAGAAATCACAAGCCGCCTCAATAATTCCCACATAGTAATTTACAAAATTTGAGTTGACGTGACATAAAGCAACAAGCTACATGACTGCTGAACTTTCAGGATCAGCATTCCTTGCTCACTCTGTACTCCTGCTATTACCAAAACACTACAACATGTGTACCAATCTGCAAGGGGGAAAAAGAGCAGGGTGGGAGAACAGACCACATGAGGCCTGATATGTTTATATCATAAAACCCCCATGAAGATGTTAAACTGAACCTTGTAAAACCTAAAAATATGTTCAGGAAGCAAAAGCATCATTTGCATGTAGCTTTGGGAAGCAGCTTTTGCATCCTTCAGCCATAAAAAACCTGTCAAACTGTATCGGTCACAACCTTTTACTATAACAAGTAAAAAGGCAAAACAAAAACCCCACATCAAGATATTTCCAGAAGAGAGAGGGTCCAACATAATTTATCAGCATGAGGAAAAACCATGGGCAGGTGGTGGTGGTGGTTGTTGTTTTCAGTGTCACTTGACTTTTTGATCGACAGAAACCCCTTCCCGTGCCAAAATATAAAACACAATGGTCCAGCCACCGGATAACGTTAACTACTAAACATAAATAAAACTTCAGTTTCCCTCAGAGGATCTCATTTCTCCTCCAAGATGGCTAACATTCACCTTGAGCATCTTGGTGATATATTTTTTTTAATGAAATTAGTATGCAGCTCCAAAAATAGCATGATTTATGGATGAAACGACTGGATCCGCACAGCACTGGGCTACAATACAAAGGTAAAGAGCATACAAAACAAAAAAAATCTTAAGCTATGCCCAGAAACCTATCCTGACTGCCCTTTTGTATTCTCAGACGTTAAGAAAGAAACCCTTTTCAGCTTTAAAGTGCTAATATGAACAAAAGGATTACACAGCAAGTGGTTCAAGTGGCAAGAAATATTCCCATTATTCTCGGTTTTGCTGGGGGCCTTTCCTATGCTTGGAAAGAAAACAAGTTTTTTCACACAACAATGTTCCAGATTTGATCAGTACTGATGAGCCAAATGCACTCAAGATGTAAGTTCCTAAATGACTTTGCCTGAATTCAAGTCAAGTTATTCTGCCCCTGCCCAATCTTTTTTCACAAGATCATGCAAAGATTACAGGTATTCTAGTCTTAAAATACTAACTTTTGCTGGCTAGGTAAAAAACACACTGACTTGTTATATAACATGAGATGTCCTACAACTTTTCTGAGCAGCCCATTTAAGAAGATTTTTCTTTGCTTTTTCTTTTTTTATATAAAACAGAAATGCTTCCATTTTAAATCATTTCAGTAAGATTCTGGTATCACAAACTCAAATTCAGTACTGCCGTCAGATGGGTTTTGTTTAAAGAGAGATTCGTTTGCCTGCGGAACAAAGATGTCATCCCATGTCATTGGCTTTGTTGAAGGATTAGGGGCTGGTTCCTGAGGAGCTTCTTTGACAGGAGCAGCTGGATAAATTAGAGTATTGTCATTCCCCATGGGTACGTTGCTGGAATTACCTGAAATATATGCATAATTTCTGATCTGCAAAGACCTACAAGGATGCAAACGATAGAGCTTGGACTCTCCAGAAGGATCCTGGCTATGAACAGACCTTATGTGTGTAGCCATGACCTGATAGTTGATGAAACACTGACCACAAGCCAAGCACTGGTACCTTCTCTCCCCAGTGTGGTGTATTTCATGTTTGGTGCGGTATTCAGCAAGAGGGAAAACCTTTTCACAGTAACGGCAGGGATATTTCTTCTCCCAGGAATGAACATTAAAGTGTCTCCGCAAACTTGTAAGACAAACATAGGACCTCCGGCACACAATACAGATGTAATAAACTTTTCCATCCATTATGAGCTCATAGTGATCATCATGCTTTACTTTCAGTCGTTTCCTGTTGGCAGAATCATCTCCTGATGTTCTGGGCAAGTCATCCAGCCGAACTTCTCCATCAGCCTCATCTTTCACTGGAATGACAATGTCGTAGGTGTCTTCACCGATATTTGCATACACCTTGCAGCCTGTTGACAAGCTTTCTATTTCAGTAGCTGTATCTAAAGTGATGGTCTTCTGGCCTTCGGTTATGTGCTTGGGTGCAACACTTGCCGAAGCATCCTTTTGGCTCCCTGAAAGAACATTTGAAATTTTTATTTTGAACTCATTAGGTTGGGGGACTGCATTTTGCAGAAAGCTGGCCAACTGCTTCTTCTGAACCGTTGTGCTGTCAGTTGTAGTGGCAATGGCAGAAGTAATAGGAGCAGCAACAACAGTAGTAGCAGCAGCAGTAGTAGCAGTAGCAGCAGCAGCAGTAGTAGCAGCAGCAATAAGCGGCTTAGGGGTAGTGGGTTGCTGGACCAAAGAACTGCTGCTTGCTGAACCTGGGCTGGATGAACCAAGGATGTCATCATCGTCTTCCACATCTGCATCATCCTCTTCCTCTTCATCAATGGCATTGGTTTCCATGTCTGTCAAAGAATCACTATTAGATGGTTGTTGATTCTCCTCGGGTATAGGAGATACCTCTATTTCGTGTGATGAACTAACATCCGGTGAAGCGCTAATCTGTGATGGATTTAACGTAAGAACGTTAGGAGTTTCAGCTTGAGGAGCAGAGGGGACAGTCACTTCTGCAGGCGTTTGGCTTTCAGTTGGGTTTGGCTGAGCAGTGGATGAGTCGAGCCTTGACGCTGTAACTGCAGCAGACTGAGGTGGCAAAGTACTACTGCTACAGTTTGTTTGCTCAGAGGCTCCTCCAGGGATTGAGCAAGGCTGGCTCTGTGTTGCCGCTTTGGGCTCTAGAAGACGGTTCTTTGCAGGTGCAAGCTCCGAACAGAAGATTACATCGTCATCATCGTCAGAATCACTAATAGTAATCTTTGTGTTGTCACATTCCTTGCCATACAATGAAAACGATTCCGTTATAACAGGTTTCTCAGCAATTAGATTCTGACCCAAAGACTGGGTTGCAGGCTGTTGTGTTTCAAGGCTGTTTGCTTCTGGGTAGGGCATTTCAGAAGTGCTGGGCCCAATACCACCAGACATGTTCTTCACCTGCTGCAGAGGAGCCCCCAGATCAGCAAGAAATTTGACTCCCAGCAACTGTCCTGATTTAATTAGCTCATCAAGCAAGTCTGATCTCACCCTGACTATTTTGGAGCTGTAGATGTAGTTGAGAATTTCGGCAAAAATCTCTGCTCTGATAAAGCTCAATTCAACCACTTGTCCTGCCACGGAGAAGAGCTGTTGAAAGTAAGTGCTTGAGGCTGAGAGGACATTTCGATGGGCTCGAAATTTCCGGTCCTCCACAATGACAGTAACATCACAAAAAAGCCCATGGCCACGTTGTTCATCCAAAGCCTTTAAGAGCATACCAGAATACTGGTTGTCTGTTGCAGTAATTAGCTTTCGGGTCTCCATTCCTATAATGAGAAAGAAATATGTTCATTTTCCCCCTATGACAGAACAGTTCAGCTTGAACTAGGATGCATTTTAAAATTAGAATATTGTTTAATTTACCTTCATTTTTTAAATGATACTATCTTGCTTGGAAGCTACATTTTAACAAACTGTGCCAAAGCTGCAGTCCAGTCCTTAGGATGGGATCGTGGCTTTGGCACAGCTTCCAGACTCTCAGTATGCATGCATCATTTAAACAGCATACCTCCAAAGTGACCCAAAGCAGCTTTATTTTGGTCTGTCTGTATGGGGCCTCAGTCACAGAGGAAAAGAGCTCTGGAATAACATCCTCACCCTATAAATGTAAGAAAGACAATCAGCCTAAAAGCAGGACAAGAACACAACTGTGCTTTTGAGACCTGCAGTCTCACCTCCAAGGCAACAGCTGGCTCAACCAATGCCACTTAAGAATGAAGCGGCATTGCTGTCAGTCTCGTTTTTCATCTCAGTTATGAATCTGTTTGAAATCATTTTAGTTGGGAGGTGATGGAGAGGAGAGGAGGAAAAGCAGTAGAGGTGGGTGAGACCACCTTCCTGAAAAGAACATTATGGGTTTTGGCTGAGATTTAGATGTAGAGTGCATCAACACTGTGGAAATAATGCAGTTTCATACCACTTTAAGTGCTGTAGCTCCATCCGATGGAATCCTGGGATCTGTCGTTTTATAAGGTCTTTAGCCTTCTCTGTCAAAGAGTGCTGGTTCCTCACAAAACTACAAATCCCAAGGATTCTGTAGGACGGAGCCATGGCAGTTAAAGTGTTGTCAAACCACATTATTTCTACAGTATCAATGCATCCATGCCTCTACAGGTATTTATTTAAACTGTTATCATTTGTCGAGTTTCTGTGCCATCAGCTCTTAAGGACAGACAATCTAAATCAGGGGGTGCAATTTGCACCCTCAAGATTTTGTTGAACTGTAATGTCCAGCAGTTCTGGTCAGCAATAACTAGTGGTGGTGGATGTTGGTAGTTTCAGTCTAATAAATGGAGGGCACAAACTGACAACATGTGATCTAAATTAAAAAGGAAGACAATGCAAAGAGACCAGTACCTATCATATTCTAATAACCAAGGAGCCCACAGAAGAGACACCAGTGAATATGGCTGCCATCTCTGTTTTTGGGTCCTGCTGTGATGCAAGTAAACCTGACACACAGGCCTGCTTCAGATGTTTTAATCTGGATAACCCAGAAATGAGATGTATGCACATTTTCTCCATTCTCATCTCACATAACTAGGTTTGACAAATAACTGGAACAGGACCTGGACCACAAAAACCTAGCAACTGAAGCTTCTCCCAATGTTTATCCACACTGCCAGGAACCATCCTCAACTCCAATACTCTTAAAGGCATAAGAAAAGTGCACCTGTCAACAAAAGCAGCTATGGATGTGAAACACAGAGAACTATCACACAGAGCACTTCTGTCAAACTGGAAAAACGGGTTTCAGTGGGAAAAGGGCAGGAAAGATCTTGGGAAACCTTTCCCTGCTTCTAACATGTATACTATGGACTATGTTCAGTTCTGTTCATCTTCTCACTGTGTTGAGATAGTGGCAATCAGGTACGCATGTCGTTTTTTTCTGCTTTGGGGATTTTTACATGAGCAAAACCTAATTCTCACAAGAATATGCATTAACCTGGGAGTAGTTACGTGTGGATATTGCTCTTAGACATTCTAGAAATTAAAAAAACCACATATTTTATGTATAAATGTTGCTCCACTAATTGGAACTGTGAGAAATTCACCCAAGGTGTAGCTTGAAATAAAGTTGGAGGAGGGAGAAGAGAGAGACAATACCAGCAGTTTGGAGGCATTCGTATTTCTGTACTTGGTAGCAAGTATGTTTGTTAACAAAACTACACATCCTAGAATTCCATAGCACTGAGCCATGGCAGTTAAAGTGGTGCCAATCTAGATTACTCCTGCAGTGCAGATACAGCCAAAGCCTCTGACAATTTTCATTTTTACAAAATCTTTTTATGCCTGCCCATCTTCCCTTTCCTTCCTTGTCATCTGTCTAGCTTGACTTTTTTAGCAGCATCTGCACTGGGAAGATGGTGAAAGAGGGCCGGAGAAACAGATTTCAGCAATGTGTCTACATTAATAAATCCAATAAAATGGGAGCTGGGAAAGAACGGTATTTCTGCTGCAGCCAATCCTACTGTAGCTCTGTGTGTCTGTCTACAAAAGGCAAGCTATACAGCAGCTAAGCTCTGATTCTCTCCCTTAGCATGTATGAACAGCAAACCAACCAAGAAGTGGAGGGGCAGATAACCCAGCCTCAACCAACTACCACTCACACATTTAAAAAAGCATATCTCTAGACATCCAGCCACCAAAATGGAAATCATAAGAAAAGTGGAAGCTGATCCCTGATGCACTTAAGAAGCTTTCAAGTGGTCTTGTTCATTTAAGCAAGACTTACCAGACCTGCTTGTTTCATTCCACATGTGTATATGGTTAGCTCTGAATAAAGTTTGCTGAAGGATGCTGGACTGCTCCGGTGTTGAACTGGGGAAGGAACCTATCCCTATTCTTTCCATTATTTCTGCCTCTGGTACCAAAATTTCTGTTAAAGAAGTATCCAGGAACATGTCTATTTCATCAACTGGGGGTATAGCGCTAGTTTCAGGCAGAACAAAGAGGATGCTGAAGGGGAAAGTGTTAGGGAAAGCATGTGTGAGTTGCTGAATGAAGCAAGAGGGTAATGGAGTGGAGAATGAGAAAAAGCAATGACAACAGCAACAGTGTTTATAGGAGAGAAAGAAGAGCAAAAACATTAGAGAGAAGTACAGAAAGTGCTATGACAAATTGGCAGGCTAGCTCTAAAGGATGGTTTCTAGAAACATAGCTGCCTTATCATATAATTGGATCAAAACAGTTGGTTCACCTGATTCAGAATTGGTACCTGACCTCTTCCACCCAATTTGGTGCCCCCAGATTTCAACTGTTTAGCAAGACAAGGGCACCACTAACTAGATCCAGCTTTCAACAATGTAATGCATTCACAGACATGGGTCCAATCTACACCACAGAAGTAACGCAGTTTGACACCACTTTCACTGCTATGGCTCAGTGCTTGGGGATCCTGAGATTTGTAGTTTTGTGAGACATTTAGCCCTCTCTGTCAGGGAGCTCTAGTGCGACAACTACAATTCCCAGGATTCCACAGCATTGAGCCATGGCAGTTAAAAGTGGCATTGACATGGATTATTTCTGCAGTGCAAATGCAGCCAGAGTGAGGTAAATTTAAAGAGAGAAAAACTGAGAGGAGATTCTTGAGAGGCTAACACTGAAAAATGAATTCAAAAACATCGCCATGTTAGTCTGAAAAAACCAGTTTGCAAAGGGAACCTGCAGCACCTTTGAGACTAAATGAAAGATAGACGTTGGTAGTATGAGCTTACACAGACTTGAGCCTACTTCCTCAAATGTATTTGGTGGAATGGAAAGCCCAGGGACAGACCTATATATAGCAAGCACTCTGTGTGTGAGAATGTCCATCGAAATGCAAAACTGTGTGAGTGTGGTGATGAGGTGACAAGTGCAGTTTTAACAATGGAGGGTGATTAGGGTACAAGGCAAGGATGTTGCCTAAAGCCAAGGTGAGCAGATAACCATATGAATGAGTATTGGGATTTAGTGAGGGAGCCAAAAAGAAGATGGGATGAACCGGCCAAGAGAGCCCCCATGAAGCTAGTGCTATAATGTGTGTAGTCTGGAAACCATGAAGCCCTATGAGGAATGACTCAGGGAACTGCTGGGGATGTTTAGCCTGGAGAAGAGAAGGTTAAGAGGTGATATGATGATAGCCCTGTTTAAATACTTGAAGGGATGTCATATTGAGGAGGGAGCAAGCTTGTTTCCTGCTGCTGCAGAGATTAGGGACAGGAGCAATGGATTCAAACTGGGGGGGGGGGATCCACCTAAACATTATGAAGAAGATCTTGATGGTAAGAGCTGCTTGAAAGGTGGTGAAGTCTCCTTTGGAGGTCTTTAAACAGAGGCTAGATGACCATCGGTCAGGAGTGCTTTGAGTGTGAGTTCCTGCATGGCAGAATGGGGTTGCACTGCATAGTCCTTGAGGTCTCTTCCAACTCTGTGAAAGATGAGGTCTGGTGGGAGCCGCAGGGCCGAGGAGGCCTGCAAAGCCATCACCACCTTGGTCAGTTTGCAAAGGGCTCTAGTAGAGTACCACTTTAGGCACTAACTGAGCGAGAGAAGGCAGGAGGAGCAGCAGCTTCCTAGATCTGAGCCTTGCAAAGGCATCTGAGGAAGGAAGTCCCTGCTCTCGTGAGTCTCAAAAGCCTTCCTAGATCCCAGATTTCCTAGTCGAATACTGCCAGGTCTTTGCATTTATTCCTAGGTTACTTTTTCAGACAGAGCCCTCTTGTTCTGGGAAATCTCTCTCAAACCTTTGACACGTTACTGAAAGAAAGAAGCCGGGAGCAGGGGCTTTCCTAGGCATCCAGGCGCCCTCCTTTTCCAGGACACGTCCTACATTCCAGCCTTCTGTCCAAGAGGAACTCAAGAGCGTCCTCCATTTGCAGCTCTCTCTATTTATGGGAGGCCCTACATTTTGTCTGGAACATCCTCCATTCTGCAGCGAGGATACCTCTGGCCTCCATTTTCCTAAGGATGTGTCCTCCCTTTCATCCTTCTGTCCAGGAGGAATGCCGAAGTGTCCTCCATCTCGAGCTCTCTCGATCTTTGGGGGGTGTCCTACAATGTCCTCCATCCCGGGATGAGGAAAGATCCACCTGCCTCCTCCTCCTCCTTTCTTTTCCAGGACATGTCCTCCATTTCAGCCTACCCAGGAGGAGCGTCCTCCATCTCGAGCTCTCTCTCTATTGGGGGGTGTCCTACAATGTCCTCCATCCCGGGGTGAGGACACCTCTGGTCCCCCGCCTCCTTCCTGCCCAATGCTGAGGACACGTCCTCCATTTTCCCCAGGACATGTAGGATTGGGGGGCGTCCTACAATGTCCTCCCTGTCTGTGAGGCGAGGCCCTCCTCCTCCGTCGAGGGAACCGGCGACACAAAGGCGGGCGGGCGGGCAGGGGACCCTCCCTCCGCCTGGGGAGAAGAAAGGGCCGCCTGGGCCGCCCCAGTCCCTGCCTCCTTGCCCTCCCAGCCGGCCCTGGCGAGCGGAGACGCCGGGGAAGGCGGCCTCGGGTACCTCTCCTCCTCCTCCTCCTCTTCCTGGACCCACCGACCGACCGACCTCCTCCTCGCCGACGCTTCCGCCTCCTCAGCCTCAGCCAGGCCTCGCAGCCACCAGAGGCCGCTCCCCTTCTCCCACGCAGCCTCGGCCATTTCCGGAGACAACTCGGCACCGCTCGGCAATTTCCGGCATCGCTCGGAAGAGAGCGAAGGCACTCGGCTGTTTCCGGAAGCGCTCCGAAAGCTAAAGCAGCCCCGAAGGCGCTCGGCTCTTTTCGGGAGGTTTCGCCACCAGCCCCGAAAGCAGTTCGGGAACTTTCGGGAGCGAAGGTGGCGGCTCCATTCTTTTTGTAAAAGCCGGGCGGAAGGAGGCAGAGGGCGCCTCCCGCGTGGAAGGGAGGGGGTCACGTGACCCAAAGCGCGGGAAAACGGGGAGGAAATGGCCCTCCTTCCCTCCCTCTGCAGCCATCAGGGCCCGAATCTGAAGTAAGGCTGCATCCACACTGGAGAAATAACCCAGTTTGGGACCGCTTTAACTCTTTGTCTGCCTCAAGGCTATGGAATTCTGGGAGTTGGAGTTTGTAGAGCTCCCAGAATTCCATAGCCTTGAGCCAGACAGAGTTAGAGCAGTACCAAACCGGGTTATTTTTCCAGTGTGGATGCAGCCTTACTCTGGCCTGTTACAGACTGCCAAAATAAAGCTGCTTCGGGTCTCTTTGGAGGTATGCTGTTTAAATGATGCATGCATCCAAAGAATCCAAAAGCTGCACCAAAGCTGCCCTCCAGTGCTTAGGAATGGAGTGTGGCTTTGGTGCGACCTCCGGACTCTTAGGACCCATGCGTCATTTAAACAGCACACCTCCAAAGAGACCCAAAGCAGCTTTATTTTAACAGGCCTCTGGCAGCCCAAAGCAGACTTTCCCACTTCTGGGCTTTTCTTTTTCTGACAATCATCTTTAGAAAGGCTGAGAGAGTGTGACCAGACGGCCTCAGCACAAAAGAGGACAAGGCGCCGCAAAATGTAGGCCTTTCGAGGGAAAACAACGGAGGGACCCAATACAAGTTAAAAAAACCCTTAATACAAACATGAATTCCCGCTTCTTAGGCTCAAAATGGAGGACGCTCTGGAATCCCTGCTGACAGAAGGGTGAAATGTCCTGGAAAAGGAGCTTAAAAACCTAAAAACACTTGAAACAAATGTACATTCTTAGGCTCAAAATGGAGGATAGCGTGGGATCCCTCCTGGATATAAAGAAGAATGAAAAAGAGGACAATATCCTGGAAAGGGGGCTAAAACAGGTAAAAACACTTAATACAAATATAAATCCCTGCTTCTTAGGCTCAAAATGGTTGCACATAAATTGGGTTTAAACGTCTGGTTACTCTGAAGGTCGCCCGGTGGGTTTCTGCGGCTGAGACAGGATTCGAACCCTGGGCTCCAGAGTCACAGTCTCCAACACTCAAACCACTTTGCCACACTGGCTCTATAGTTGGGTTGAAACTGTGCTTTAAATGTACGCTTCCAGTCTTCGCCTTTAGGCATCCTCTCCTGTCAGCAGTGGCTGAGGGCCAACAAATGTATGAATCAGCTCCTCAGCATTGCTAAAACCAAAACAATTCTAAAGCCAAGATTGAGAATCAAGGGGCCTGCAGATGTTCTTGGGCTGGAGCCCTAAGCAATAGGGCAGCAGACATGATGGCCAACGTCTGGAGGACAGCGTTAAATCCCCACCCTTGCCTTCAGTTGTACATACCTGGCCTTGTGCTATATGGCTTCATGAATACCAAATATCTTTGTACCATGCCTCCTGACATCCCAGTTAAACTGTTCCATAATAATCAGTAGGGGAAGCAAACGGTTTTAGCATCTTTAAAGGTTAGCCTTTATTCTACAAAGCTGCAGATTTTAGCATCCCTTGCTTTAAGCAGCTTAGTTCCCAAATCCACCATTCGCCACAATCAACCATGCTGGCTTGGTCAAAACATATTCCCACATAAGAACATCTGGCCTTTAAAAAGTATCCTGCAGCAACAAAAGATTTGTTGATTCTGCATTGGTTATATTCAAACTATCAGGGGAGCCATTTTAAAGATTTCTCAGTACTTTAAGCTGAGTACTTTAAGGCCCATTCACCTGAAATGACAGCAATTTGCTAATGAGCTTCCCTGGCTTAGAGCTACCTTCCTGTGTTGTGGTGTGCCTTCAAGCCATTTCCAACTTATGCCATCCATCCCTAAGGCAAACCTATCTCAGACTTGTCTTGGAAAGGTTTGTTCAGAGGAGGGTTGCCTTTGCCTACCTCCGAGGACAGGAGAGTGTGACTTGCCCAGTGGGTTTCCATGGCCAAGCGGGGATTCGAACCCTGGTCTCCAGAGTCGTAGTCCAGTGCTCAAACCACTACACCATGCTGGACCTGAAATTCATATGGTTTTCTCAAAAGGATCAACAAGTACACTGCGAAAATCCAAAGCCTGCCTACACTCCTCAGAATACTTTCTTACTAGGATGTTATCATGGGCCGCCTTCCAAAAACTGAGATTGAAGAGGTGTTTGAAACTCTTTTCCTCTCCCCTTTCTCCTCCATATTCTAAAGCGCATGACTGACTAATGTCACATTTTCATGGCCAAATGGGACCTAAAATCTTGGCATCACAGTCCAACCTCCCCTCCAATGATTTGCCCAACAATTCACATTAGCGCAAGAGAAGGGTAACAAAATGTAGTCCTAAACGTCCAAAAGGCTAAATGTTCTCCTTCCCATTACACCGTATAGTATTCTGGGGGAAACAAAAAGAAGGCAAGACAATACTTGCCTGTACTTTTTCTACCTGATAGGGCAACCCAGAATACTGGAAATACTTGTCCAGGTAGAGTCTCTCTGGACCAGTATTTCAAGTATTCCTCTTTTATTCGTATTCCTTTTTGCTAGAGTTTCAGTTCTTTAAAGCGAAAAATATTAGGTTTTATTATCCCAGACTCTATGGCTCCACTATTAGTTGCTTTTACTTTATCAGTGATTTTTTCAAGGGGGTGCTATACTATCCCTCTGTGACAGGTTTCAAAGCAAAGGTGGGCAGAGTTGCCTAAATTACTGGTGTTTAATCTCATTAAATATTGTGAGGTGAGGTTTCATAGGAACTGCAGCTTCTCTAGACAAAAAAATGAACACCCTCCGCTCTTAAACTTATTATCAAGTTACACTAATGGAAAGTACTTCTTTGCTGGGCTGCAACCATGGCCTCCCAAAACCTGTCCCCAATAATCTATAGGATCCAATCCAATATGCAAGCAGTTACCAAAAAGTTACCCTGCTTTTGGATACTGCAAGTCCCACAGGAGTTTAGGAAGCACACATATCTTTAAAAGGAGTGTACTACCTGGCTATTTAAACCCCCCAATTACAGCACATGCAAGTAAGCTGAAAGTGGCACCTAAATTTGTGTGAAGTTTATAATTACTAAGGCCTGTTACAGACTGCCAAAATAAAGCTGCTTCGGGTCTCTTTGGAGGTATGCTGTTTACATGATGCATGCATCCAAAGAATCCAGAAGCCGCACCAAAAGCTGCACTCCAGTGCTTCGGAACGGAGTGTGGCTTTGGCACGACCTCCGGACTCTTAAGACCCATGCATCATTTAAACAGCATACCTCCAAAGAGACCCTAAGCAGCTTTATTTTGGCAGTCTGTAACAGGCCTAAGACTTAACTGCCAACTTCTTTCTTTCAGTGAGTCTCAAAGGTGCTACAAGATTTCTCTACATACTGATTCTACATATCAACACAGGCTGTTATCTTTGAATACCTAGAAATTAGTACTCAGCTTGTTGGGAGCAATTGGCTTACAGACTATAAACCATTTAGAGCGCTGAGTTAGTTCACTATGAAGCAGCATAGGAATGTAAATGCTATTGCTACTGTTACAGAAATGGGGAATAGGGGTGACCTGGACTATACTAAGGCCCCATACAGACAGGCCAAAATAAAGCTGCTTTGGGTCACTTTGGAGGTATGCTGTTTAAATGATGCATGTGTCCTAAGGGTCCAGAAGCCACGCCAAAGCCATGCTCCAGTCCTAAGGATTGGAATGTGGCTTTGGTGAAGCTTTCGGACTTTTAGGACGCATGCATCATTTAAACAGCATACCTCCAAAGTGTCCTGAAGCAGCTTTATTTTGGCAGTCTGTATGGGGCCTAACTTTAGTACATCTTGCTTTCGTCTTTGTAGGACCTCAAAGGGACACAGATACCTCAGTTGTATGACACTACACTGTTACAGCGCTATTATTCCATTTTAACTGCTATGGCATTCCTGGGATTTGTAGTTCATGGAAACCTAAGAGTTGCCTGGCTGAGGATTTTGAAAAGCCCACTCCCTGAACTGCAAATCCCAGGATTCCACAGTGGAATAATAGTGCCATAACAGTGCAATGTGATACTGAGGAAGGTCTTTCTGAAATCTCTTCAAGGGCACAGTTTGGGGACCATTGGTCTAAAGGGATAAAAACGAGGAACGAAGGGGGCCTTGTGGGTATGAGGAATAAAGGTAAAAGGTAAGAGGAGAGATGGGGCATTCGTGAGGCGTGAAAGAAAGAAGAATGAGCATTAAGGAGGTAAAAGTTGGAAGGCAGGGACGTAGCCAAGGGGGGGGGTTCTTGGGGTCCGGACCCCCCCTTCCGTTAGAAAAATGAATGGTGCGTGCTGCTGCACCGCCTCCGCCCCCAAGCCCCGATATAATGGTGGCCCTTAGTCTGGACCCCCCCCCTTCCTAAAATCCTGGCTACGTCCCTCTGGAAGGGAAAAAGGAAATAAAAGGGTTAGTCAGTAGAGGATAACAATAAGAGGTATAAGGGATAAAGTCAAGGGAAGGCAGGGGTAAAAATTCCTTCCCCCCATTTATTATTGCTATATAGACGATATAAAAGCAAGATTGAAGGAATTAAAATCCAGATTAATAGATAAGATCTAAAGTAAGGGGAAGACGGGGTTCTTTTTGGTCATTTCTCCCATTTAGATGATGATGATGATGATGATGATGATGATGATGATGATGATGATTTTAGACTATATAAAAGCAGGATTAAGGCAAATGAATAAAGACGGGACAAAAGACATAAAGGAATTCAACCCCAAGTTAATAGAGAAGTGAGCCAGAGGTCATACTACGCGACTGAAAGGAAAGGAAGAGGATGTGTCACGACGGACTTATGTCTTTGGAAGAGATAAGGATTATGATACTGAAAGATTAAAAGAGGAAATGCAAATGCAATCGTAGAGCCTGAAGGAAGGAAGGAAGGGAGGAAGGGAGGAAGGAAGGGAGAAGTGGGTCATTCCGAAGAAAGGAAAGGAGGGCCTGGTGGGAAAAGGGGAGCCTCCGAAGGCCTCAAAGGCCGGGCCAAAGGGGCTCTGGGAAACCTCGCCCTCCCTCCGAGGCTCCTCGGCCTCCGGCTCGGTCCCCGCGGAGGGAAGCCGCTCTCACCTGCCGCCTCCGCGTTCATGGCGCCGGCCTCCATCCTCCTCCCGCAGCGGCCCAGGAGCAGCACAAAGGAACGGCCCCCGGAACCCCTTGCGGCGGACCTGGGTGCCACACGGGCCTCAATCAGCAACGCTCCCTGAGGCCTCGGGGGAAGGAGATCCGTGTGACACTCGGGCTGCTCATCGCGCGCGCCTCTTACGCCTCCGCTGGCAGGAGACCATAGAGATAGGAACATTGTAGAGAGAGGGGAAATGAGAACGAAGAGCTTCCGGGTTCACCATAGGCATTCATTAATTAATTACTTGCATTTTGTGACCAAGAACTGGGTTCGGATGCCTACTCAGCCATCCTCGAAGCCCACTCGGTGACCTTGGCCAAGCCACGCTGTCTCAGCCTCAGAGGCAAAGGCAAACTGAAGAAAATGGCCAGTATGCAAAGTAGGATAGAATCTAAACAGCCTTAGCATAGAGCCTTAGGGTTGCCATGAGTCAGAAACGACTTGAAGACACCCAACAACAACAACAACAACACATAATAATAATAATATATATATATATATATATAGAGAGAGAGAGAGAGAGAGAATTATATATATATATATATATAGAATTATTAATAATAATAGAACTAATAATAATAAAAATTATTAATAATCACAATATTACAATAATATAATAATGATAATAATGATAAAAGTAATAATATAATAGATAAAAATAATAGTATTAATATTAAAATATATAAAAATAGAATTAATAACAGAATTAATAACAATAAAATTATTAATAATAATATTACAATATAATAATGATGATAATAATAACAAAAGTGATAATAATAATAAAATATATAAAAATAGAATTGTATTAATAATAAAATTATTAATAAAATTATTATTAATAATATTACAATAATACAATATAATAATAAAAGTAATAATAATATAAAATAAAATATATAAAAGTAATAATAATAATAATACTGAAATTAACAAAAACAATAATAATGATGATGATGATGATGATGATGATGATGCTGAAGCAGGTCCGCATTATCCTTCTAGTTCCTGCTGCGAGCGCCTCTTGACTTTTCATGTTTCTAGGCAGGTAATTGCGCGCTGCCTGACTGTGGAACCGGAAGTGACGCCATTCCCCTCTTGGGCGAGTGGCGTCTCTGCGGTAGCGAAAGGAAGTGTCCGTTTGGGGCCGCTCAGTGATGGCGCCAGTATCCCGTTCGCGGAGCCCCGCCGCGGAGCCTCCTTCCGCCCGACGGGGCCGCGGCGGGAACGGAGCCTCGGGCAGCCCTTCCCCGCCCAGCAGGTCCAGCCGGGGCAGGAGGTCTCGCTCCCGGTCCCGCTCCAGGTCTCGATCCCGTCAGCGTCCGGGGGCCCCGCACCACTTGGGCTACCGGCTGGAGGCCAAGCCCCGGGGCCTTTGGTACTCCGAGGCCGGCAAGGAGCAGGAGGAGTCCCTCCGGCAGAGGCGAGTCGGGGCTGGCGCTGTGGGCCTGGCGGGCTTTGCTCGGCAAGGATTAGGGATGGGTGCTTTGTGGGACATTGAGCCTTCGTCGGCCCCAAACGCACTGCAGAACGGCTTGACCTGCCCCGGCTCAGCCCCAGGGGATCCACTGAGGCGCTGAGCCTTCCTACTAGACTCACAAAATGGACTTCCAGAGGAGGAAAGTAAGATACTGCGCTCAGGGCAGAAAAGCGAAATGCAGAGAGAGAGGATTCTGGGGGAGAGCTGGGTCTGAAAGGGAGCTAGGAGCCCAAGTGGGAGACAAGCGGAGCAGCAGCTAACAAGGCCAATGCCATTCTAGGCTGCATCAATAGAAGTCTAGCGTCTAGATCAAGGGAAGTCATAGTGCCGCTCGATTCCGCTCTGGTCAGGCCCCACCTGGAATCATCCTGGGTCCAGTGCTGGGCACCACCATTCAAAAAGGATTTGAACAAACTGGAGCCTGTGGCCACGAAAATGGTGAAGGGTCTGGAAGCCATGCCCTGCGAGGAAGGACTCAGGGAACTGCTGGGGATGTTTAGCCTGGAGAAGAGAAGGTTAAGAAGTGATATGATGATAGCCCTGTTTAAATATTTGAAGGGATGTCATATGGAGGAGGGAGCAAGCTTGTTTTCTGCTGCTCCAGAGACTAGGACCCAGAGCAATGGATTCAAGCTCCAGGAAAAGAGATTCCAGCTCAGCATTAGGAAGAACTTCCTGAGAGTAAGGGCTGTTTGACAGAGGAACACTCTCCTTCCTCGGAGTGTAGTGGAGTCTCCCTCCTTGGAGGCTGTCTTTAAGCAGAGGCTGGATGGCCATCTGTCAATGGGGATGCTTTGACTGAGATTTCCTGCATGGCAGAATGGGCTTGGACTGGATCAGGGCCCTTGCGGTCTCTTCCAACTCTGATTCTATGACTCTCCATCAGAGAGCCCTGGTGCCACAATAAACTACACTTCCCAGGATTCCCTATCTCTGAGTCAGGGCAGTTAAAGCAGTCTCAAGATGGATTATTTCTGCAGTGTGTTTTGGACCTCTGTCAGAGAGTTCTGCTGAAGGAGGAAAAGGAGTCTGAGAGGTGACTCATTCACAGGGAAACCATGATGGAGCTCAACACAAGGGCAGTTAACAACAAGTTCCAATTAGGTATTTACAGGTATCTAATTTTCATCTGATTTTAAGATTCCTATTAGAGGCCTGAATACCCAAAAGGCACCAGGAAGGTCCTGTCTGATCTTAGAAGCTGGTTAGTACTTGGATGGGAGACCGCCAACAAACATCAGGTGCTGAAGGCTGTATTTCAGAGGAAAGAACTGGTAAAACCGCCTCTGAAGTAACCATATGTCAACAAGTGACTTGAAGGCAGACACACACACACACACACACATGCGGTTCATGTTGCCAAAGGAGAAGATCACTGATTATTGTTCCAGTTGAGAAAAACAGAATGAAATCAAAATAAGAAATAGAAGCAGTATTAACTTCTCTCCAGCACTTTCTGGTGAGGACAGGAGCACTGCCAATAGTGAAATATGGCTAGGCTCCAAACCGCAGTTGAAAGAAACATTGCAGGTGAAGTCTAGTTGGAATATAACCTTTACTCGACACGATGTAAGTTTAATGTTGTTAGAATGCTATTAATGGAGTAGAATTAAACAGACGGGATTTGACAGAAATTCTAGCTAGATTATACCTAATCTTCTCTTTCTTGAGAACTGGGCCAAGTCCATAATAAAACAGAACAGTCCAGATTACCCCAGTTAGCCATCCTCCTTAAAACTGCTCTTCACAGTCCCTATGTTGAAAGTATGTACAGGCAAACAGTCTTCTGTGTCTTAACTGGTGTTTCTTTTACAGGCGATTAAATGAGAGAGAAAGGATAGGCGAATTAGGAGCTCCTGAAGTTTGGGGACTGTCGCCAAAAGTTCCAGATCCAGAGTAATGTTATTTTTAGCTTTGTTTTTCTTCCTTTTAGAGATCTCTTTACCATTGTAGTGATATAAAATACATATTCTCTGCTCCCTTGTCTTGTTTCTGCATCCAGTTTTCCATCTAAAATAAAACATCCAAGCAGAAAAAAAGTTGTAGGACTGCTTGACACATTTAGATCCTTCTTGACCAAATATAACGATAAGTTAGAGTTAGACCCTGGCATTTGTTTTTTGAAAAGAATAGGTACACTGAAGTCTGCCCACATAAGGGTTTCTTTGATTTTGGCCATGTAAAAAAAGCTTTTCAGTATAAGACTGCATTCTGCATTGTGCTGCATTCCCAGAACATTAAGATTGTGTGTGTTCTGCTTTAAATTTAGCTCTGATGAACATACCCCTGCAGAAGATGAAGATGGGACATCCAAAAAGAGTAGCACCTCTGATTCCAGCTCAGAAGGTATTCTGTCTTGATCTGTTGTTTTTGGGGCACCTCAGTGGCATTTCTAGACACTGAATTGTCTTGTATCCCTTGAATTAATGCACTGCATATGAAATTTCTAAGAGTAATTCAGTTTACTAGTTTCTGACTTGGGAACAGTTCCTATTTCTCTAACATCTTTGGACAAATGTGGATAAAGTGATTGCTCCCAATCTGTGCTATAGCAGTCTGTATGTAGTGTGCAAGACTGCAGTTGTGCTCCATAGCTGGGAGAATATTTCTGCAGCCAGCATACAGTAGGGATGTCTTGCATCCCTCAGTCTGTTACAGTCAAGAACAAATAATCCAAGAGCAGTGATGAGAAACATGCATCCTTCTCAGTGGTTCCCAAATTTTGTTCCACCAGGTGTTTTGGACTTCAGGTCCCAAAGGCACCAGCCAACCAGCCAGCTTGGCCAAAAGTCAGTAATTGTGGGAGCTAAAGTCCAAAACACCTGCAGGATCAAAGTTTGGGAACCACTGCAAGATGTTTTCAACTGCATTTCTTAAGGTTCCTCACCATTTGCTGTGCTATCTGGCTCTACCGGGACTTTTGACAGCATCTGGAGGCCAGATTATTTCTGACCTGCATGAAGGTGAATTGTTCTTTGCTATATCTTTCCAGAGGAAGAGAAGAAAAAGAAGAAGAAGAAGAAAAAGAAGAGAAAAGCTGCTTCACGTAAGTGTGAGCTTCTCATGTTGGGCTAATGTTCCTGATTTGTACTTCACCTCTCCCTTGTTTTAGACTGTTGGGTGTATGGGTTCATAGGAGTTGTTGTCCAGTCTGGAGAGCATCAAGTGAGGGAGAGCTGCTCTAACAAGTGCACTGTGTTGCTCTTGAGTGCCTTTCCTCTGCTCAGTTTTGTTTTTCTTTTTCTGCAATGATTAACATTTCAGGTGATGAGGAAAAGAAGAGAGCCAAGAAGAAGAAAAAGAAGCACAGAAAGTAAGCTGTCTTTTAAAACAGCAAAATGTTATTTTTAATTATATAATAGTGGTATCTAAATTGTGTTTTGTTAACTATTTTGTTGATAAATCCCAAACTGTTATCAAAAGAAGAATTTTTAAAGCCCTGATTCTACTCTCAGTTTCTGCTTTCTTTGTTTGTCTGTCCACTTTTCCTTCCTCCTTTTTGTTCTTGTATTCAGTGTGGACTAGTTGCATTAATACTGAGATGAAAACCATTAAGCTGATGAGATCATGTAAGGAAGGTAGCAATCCTCTTCCAAGATGGGAATCTCAGTGAATTATAATATGTCTGACTTCATATTATGGTGTATCATAAGGAAACTAAACGTTAGCAAAATTTACTGTATTCTAACTGTGAATGCTTATAAAAATGACCTCCCGGGTATCTGCGGTGAGATAGCGACTTTTTTCTGTGCTGCCTGCTGTGTTGCTTATTCTCCATGAATAAAAAATGATTTTGATGGAAAAGTTACCTGTAACTTATAAATGCCTTTATTCCTGCTTCAGTGACTTTCTTCTTTCAGCTGTTCATTATGCTGATAACTTCTAGCTGCAACAACAGCCTCAAGAATTTTGGTTTTGTAAGCTTTTTTTCTCTGTAGTTTTGATTTCTAGAAATTCACCCTGTGTCTTTCACTCCTCATCAGAAAGAAGTCCAAGAAGAAAAAGAGTAAGAGGAGCAGGAAGGACTCCAGTGAATCAAGCAGTGAAGACTCTGACAATGAGACATTACAAGGAGATGAGCTGTGGATTGAAAGATCAAGTAACTTATCACTCTCTTGGATGCCTGGCAAAAATCCCTTTATATGTACAACCTTTGCCGAAGCAAAAGGATCTAGCTGTTCGGCAGTGGAATAGATTGCCTCAGAGGGTTGTAGACTCTTCTTAGAAGGTCTTTAAATAGAGGTTGGGTGGCCATTTCTCAGGAGTTCTTTAGTTGTATATTCCTACCTGGTTAGACTAGATGGTTCTTGCACTCTCTTCCAACTCTGTGATCCTGTTAACATGAGCATGTGTAAATTTTGAATCAGTCAAAGAAATATTCAGTGCAAATAGGTCATAGACCCATGGGATGGTGCTTCAGCTTATACCGAGTGATTAGTTGGTGATGGAGTCCATTGTGGGAAGAGAAAATAAGCTGAGGCAGAACGACAAAAAACGTGACAAACAATAGGGTTATATCCAGTGTCATGCTAATGGGTATCAATCAGTGTAATGGGACTTTCTCACGCTTGTCTTTATTCTTTCTTTTTATTGTCTGTTGCAGAAAATGCAGATGCTGTGGATTTCATTGGGCCAGAAGCTCCTATTACCCATGCATCCCAGGATGACCGGCCCTTGAAGTAAGTGCAGTTTCCTATGGCTTATACAGTGCAGTTGAAATAGAACGTTCTCACATGTAACTTTCAACTATAACAAAGTTCTTTCCAGGTACACAGCACATTTAACTTTGCATCTGTTTTCTCTGTAATCCTTGCTAGTGGCCTGAAAAGTGTCTGGCATTATTACCATTTTTACAGGTGGAAGCCTGAGGTAGAAAGATGCTTAAGGCCATCTAAGTCATCTGTAGCCTAGATAAGATTTTATCTGGAGACTTCTTTTTCCTCAGTGCTCTCCTTTGTACTGTGAGATATAGATGAATGATGGTTCTTTTCTCTGAATGCATCATTTCACAAGTTGGAGGCTTACATTCCACACAAACTCCCAGTCTTCTCCTGCAAACGCAGGAAGGTGCAGCTGTATACTGTGGTATTGGATGATCTTCTGGTTTTAAGAGCAGATGTTTGCTGCTACCTACCCCTTCATTTTAAAACATGCCAGCTTAAGCATTAGAGGAAGTTGATTAGCAAGGTGTCACTGAGTATTTGGGGGTAGTCCAAACAAAGCAGAATTTAACCAGAGGAAAGACCAGGTGGAAGAATGGAGCCTAAGGAATTACTGTCTACCCAAGTTCATTCCATAAACAGAAAATGGCAGAAATGGTTCATTTGTATTTTGTTGAGTCCTCCACCCATGTTTAAATAAATAATGAGGTTTCTAGGCTTATAATAAAGGCACCTAATTAGACCAGCAGAGTTTGCAGCTGTGTAGCCTCCTAGATTGCTTAGCTGTAAAAGAGGTATATTTGGATTTAACAAACTTGATTTGTTGTTGTTGTTTTAAGGCATTAGGCTTCTTGGGCTGAAATTCTTTATATATATGTATTTAATCTCTTGAAGCTATGGGCATGCTCTGCTGCCGGGTGAAGGTGCTGCCATGGCAGAGTATGTAAAAGCTGGAAAACGTATCCCTAGAAGAGGTGAAATTGGCCTTACCAGTGAAGAGATTGCGTCATTTGAGAAGTCTGGCTATGTAATGAGTGGCAGCAGGTAGGTGTTTTGATGGGGGTTGCCATACAGGGTTTTTTTTTTCTTGCCTCTTTACTTCTTGGGGTGGTGGAGAAGAGAGAGATTCATGTTACAGGTGACCTGGGGTGGAAATACTATTTTGTTGCCAGTTGGTTGGGGAACATTGCTGACAAGCATTATGTTTCCCAACAGGCATCGGCGAATGGAGGCTGTGCGTCTCCGCAAAGAAAACCAGATTTACAGTGCAGATGAGAAAAGAGCTCTGGCATCTTTTAATCAGGAGGAGAGACGGAAGAGAGAGAACAAGATCCTGGCAAGCTTCCGGGAAATGGTCTACAGAAAAACCAAAGGCAAAGATGAAAAATGAACCACTTGCTGTTTTCTATAGCACATGCTAGAATGAATGTTGGCAAAGCATACCTGTTAATGGTGATTTGCAAGTGGGGGTGTCCCCTATGCCACAGCAATACTTGCAAGGTCTAGTGCTGCTGGAACTTTGGATGTTGGTTCATGCGTACCAGACAACAGCCTTTTCAGGTATCATTTGGAATGACTGTTCACTAGCTTGTAGAATATTGAAGAACATAGGCCAAAATGTGAATTAAGAAACTGAGAAAGGCAAACGGTCCTGCAGATGATACCAAAATATTGCTAAGAATCTGAATAGATACTGCCATTCTTGGAAAATAGCACTTTTTAAAAATTCTAGGCATACAAACAGGAACAAAACCTGAGATTCGATTAAGGTTGCTCTGTTCTGCATTTTTTTATCAGAGGATATAGAGACCACAGTATGAAACAAGACAAAAATAACTTGTTTTACTGGACTGGACAGTAAATGATGACCCAAATAGATTGTGTGTCTAAACCTTTGCCCCCAAATAAGACCAAAACATCCTTAACACTGGATGTCTCCTCATGAGCTTACTTTTGTTTGTTTTAGATTATTTCTTTGTTATAATAACATCAAAACATCTTAAATCATAGTCTATTTTGTGACTCAGACACCTTGTAAATAAGACTGGTTTTATTTCTTCATTTTGAAATATTGTATATTTAACAGCATGAAGAATCTGACTCAAAACTTAACAAAAGAGAACACCTTGACGACCGTATTGGATTTTGTTTTGTAAATAGTATGTCAGTTGGTTGAATGGGTTAAATATCTGTGTCTGGGTCAGTGTAAGGAGGCTTTTTAACTTTTCATTTATTCAAAATTTGGGACAGGATTCCAAGGATCATGTGACGGGGCTACACCACGTAGTGGGTCTTTAGCATCCCTCCCTCCTTTTAAAAAGAACGATGCTAAAATTGATCTCTAACTTCAGGAGCATCTCAGAGACAGCATATGAAGGTGCCATGTGAAATGCCTCCCCTCCCCAAAAGCAGGATGTATATAGAAGCCTAGGTGGGCTTTATGTGGTACGTTCTAAGTACCCCCTCTTTGCACAGTTCTAAAAATGTGTATTATTTCTGGGATCTTTTAAAAAATATTAAAGTGTTATTCCCTAGGTACGTGTGATTATTTTACTGCCACCTACAACCTTAAATGTACTAACTGCCAATAGTCATGTGGAAATGTAATGCTTTGAAAGCACACATGCATGCAATAGGCAGTGCACCACATCTGTGACAGACATATTTTGGTCCAAGACCAAATATTGCTGGTGGATAATTGTAATCAGTACTTTTCCAAGCTTGCTCAGTTGCTTATTTCTGTTAAGGAGTGATGGATAACGGTATCTGTATAGATGAGAATGAACTCATCAACCCTTGCCACTATAGCCAGTGGTGAAGAATGCAGAGAGCTGTGGGCCAATAGATTCAAACATTACAGTTAATGGAGACCAGGCTGCTGTGATCTCCCATCCCAGACCAACTGCAGTATTAACAACCTTGTTCATTCATGTGGCTGTGATTAATGTATTTTACTGTCCGCAGATCAAGTCATTTAAAACAAGGCAAAAAGACCCCCAAATCGCAATGTGCTCGCCTACACAGAAATGCAACTTTTATTTACAAAAAGAAGAGCAGAAAACATACATAAAGAAGAGCTTTCAGTTGACATCAGTTCTAAAGGAACTAAAAGTAGATTGTCTCCATCATGGTAATTTTGCTTTCAATTACATCTTTCAGCCATTTTTCTTTAAACCGAGACTCTCCCGGCCTATACAGAAAAAAAGTAGAGGAAACAGTGATTATTTAATGTCATTCAACATGTCATCCAGAGCTATGCTGTGAGAAGCCAATGCCCTAGAGTCAAATAGGAACTGTTCTATATGGCCAACAAGAACTATCTAGTATTATGTGCTTAGATTTCAGTGCTCAAAGAGAAGCTAACTGTTCAAACGGAGCTTAGCTGTACAGTTTCTTAACAGTAGCTTGACTTGCACAGAGTGACAGATAACATTTGTTTCCATGGAGTGAAAAACATTTTTACTGATTTCTGCATAATTAAACTAGATCTGATCTGTTCTCTTTTTCTGACCAACAGTTGATCTTAAATGCAAATCAGTATGACATTCAAGTTAGATGGTTCTGCCATGATCAGCAGGTTTTCTCAAAAGTAAATAATCTAGCAGAAACTTTGGGACAGCAGTTAATTCAGAGGAATGTTATTTAACCTCTAAATAATAAACAATGGAAAATACCTGTGAATAAGCTTATTTGTCTCCACTATAAAGTATACTTCGATGGGTAATGTCTGTTTTAAATGGAAAATAAGACTTCGTTAAACACCGAACTTCAATTTTGTGTTTAAAATACACAAATCAAACTTTTAAAAGGCTTTCTATTAAGCACATCTGTTCTATGTGAATTGCCCGATCCATATGTTCTTCAGAGAGAGTCTTCATTGGACATGCCTACCTCCTGAGGTTAAACAAGTGGTTGTTGGACAGAGGGATGTTTTTGCCATGCTGCCCAAATTGTAGAGCACTTTCCATCCCTCTGCACATCTGTTTCCCTTTAGGTCCTAAAGAAAGTCGTCATTCAAAACATTCTCAAGTTGAGTCTCTTCTGGGGGATGAGAATGGAAACCACCTAGCCCTCCTGGTATTATTTTTTGACTGCACTCAAAGTATTCCTCTCTTTTGGCAATACCAACTGTGTTGATGGGAACTGCAAGGAGAACTGTGCAATAACCACCCCTGTTTTAAATAGATGGCTTGGGTCCAACCTATCTTCGAGACCATCTCGTTCCATATAATCCTCCCCGCACACTTAGATACTCAGGGAGGAATTTGCTACAGCCTTATAAAACAAGGCTGTCCATGACCTCCCAAAGGACTTAGCTGTCACACCCAGATCGTAGAATGGCCTGCCGGATGGGATTCGTCAAATTACCACCCTAAACAGCTTTTAAAAAGCTATAAAGACGGATCTCTTCCGACAGGCCTTTCCCAAATAGTTTCTCCAGCCATCAGAAGAACTCTTAAGATCTCTGACCGCATTTTAGTCACGGTCTAAAGTTTCCTTTGTGTGTGTGTATGTGTGTGTGTGTGTGTGTATATATATATATATATATATATATATATATAATTTTATTTTTATGTATGTTTTTTAAACTCTTACATCGTTTAATTGTATTTTAAGAGGGGGGATTGAGGGTTTTGGAATACATGGGTTTTTTTTAATCTTTGTAAGCCACCCCGATTGCATCTTGTAGAGGGGTGGGATATAAATTGTTGTTGTTGTTGTTGTTGTTGTTATTATTATTATGTCAGAGAGTCTATTTAAATATATAGCATGTGTTAAATATATAGCATGTCACTCAATCTCCCTTCATTTTCTTTATTTTACAGTAATTCCTCTGACTTCCAGTTAAGGCTGCTTTTGCTTTTCTTTACTTTAACTAAGCATACATGGCACTCATCCAGATCAGGATCACCATTCACAGGTTGGAGAGGTTTAAATCTCCCAGCTGTTTTTTCCCTTCCTGAATCTCACATCGGAGCCAAAAAGCTGAAAGATAGCTAAGCAAAACTTGAAAAGTTGCTTTTCTGGATTCTTTGTGTGCCTTTAAGTCATTTCCTACTTGAGGTGAGCCAAGGCAAACCTATCATGGGGTTTTCTTGGCAAAATTGGTTCAGAGGAGGTTTGCCATTGCCTTCCCCTGAGGCTGAGAGCATGTGATTTGCCCAGGGCCACCCAGTAGGTTTCCTGGCTAAGAGAGAAATTGAACCCTGGTCTCCAGAGTCGTAATCCACTGCTCAAACCACTATGTCATGCTGGATCACATCCCACATCCAGTGTAGCCAGTGACCGTGTTGGGAGCTGCGACCCATAAAGTATTGTTTATGCTTTGCTGAGATAGAGATTTAAACAACTTGTCAAGAACTAGCAAACACTGCCTTCCCCATACTCAGTAACTGGCTTCTGAAATTCACAGATGAGCACTTTATTGAAGGAATGGAGGAAAAGGTCTTGCTAGGAAGATGCTTTCAGACAGATCTGAATTGCAAATACAAAATCAAAGATACATATGCAGTAACAGAAACCAGCTCTACCCGCTAAATCAAGAAGATGTTTTTGTTCCCACTCAAATACTTTCCCAAAACATTGGTGCAAAATACACAGTTCTCAAAACAAAATAATTCTTTTCCACCAATTATTTACCCTGGTTCCCAGAGATTCAAGACTTCAAAGGCTTAGTTCTTTTCGGTTAACAGCTTAACAACTTCCAAGTACCTTAGGGCAATAAATATTTGCTTTTCTCAGGGTTGTCAGGATAAAAACTGGAGAGGGTTTCTGTACCTTTAATGGTTGCGTAGAGGACCGAATTTCAGCTGGCATTGCTTACTGCAGGACAAGCAATGATTTATTAAACTCCTTCTTCCACACCACCATTAAAGGCACAGAAGCTCTTTCCAGTTTTCACTCTTAACTACACACATGTGGTTCTGGTAGTACTGATCCAGACCTTCAGCATTTACTTGGAAGGGGAAAGCAAATGTATTTGAATTAGATTTACAAGACATTCACAATGATCCTAATGAGGACACCCCAAGAATTATTGTTCATTGTGGGTATGCGTTCAAAGGAGATGTTACTGTGGAAGGGGAAATACTTACCGAGGGCCTGACTTTGGAAATCTCTAGGATGAAATAGACGCATGCTGTTGCTCGTGGGATGGGCTTCCGACAAGTGGGGATGCTCCATCGGACCCGGTAATAGTATCTTGTACTGTACTTTAGTTCTTCATCATTCAGATAGTTTGTCCAGTGAAGCCAGCTTTCATGAAGCTCCCATGTCTGTGGAATAAGTGTAAACCAAGATGCGGTGCCAACGTGAACAAGCCCTTGCATGTGTTCGCCCAGATGAAGGCAGGCATGAGAAGCAAGCCCCTTACCAAGAATTGCCATGTTATTCTGGAATATCAGTATGCAAAGGGATCGTGTAGCATCTTTCGGACTAACTGAGAGAAAGAAGTTGTAGTATTAGCTTTGGAAGATTTGGTCTCCTTCCTCAGATGTTGCATTTGATGGTGCATTGTACATAAGCTTATGCTACAGCTTCTCTCTGTCTGAAAGAAGCTACAAGATCCCCTTGCCAAGAAGTGAACCCCACTGAAGACAGTGGGAGTTGCTACGTTAGGTCCATTGTAGTAAATGCCTTGTATATATTGGTGAGGGAGAGTTGTTTTAGTTCATTTTTAGAAGATTTTGTTACATTTGGAAATTGTGCCGCATTTGAAGTGAAAAGAACTGGATAGTTTTTTGTTTGTTTGGCTCACGGCTTTGTATACTTATCTCTTACAGGTTTATTTGTGTTTGAATCCCTGTGCATTCAAAACCATGGTGGGGCTGAATTCAGGTTGCTACTTCTTTTTTTCTGAAAGGCTCTCAGACGTCTATACGACGGGCAGAAACAACATGATCCTCTCCATAGTCAGAAATGCAGTCCATATTGAATTTTGCCAATACAGATAAGTTAAATTCTTGCTTCTCTTCATTTCTGAGTTTAGCAACATACCAGGATGGGAACTTGAACAATTCAAAACAGATCAAAAGCAAGAAAAAACAAAACTGACAACGTTCCCCTTGTTCCCAAGATACTCCTTGTTCAGTGTTGCCAACAAGAGTCGAAGATATTCCCTGGATTGTTTTGCCAAAATCCATGGAATTCCCCAATATTTATTATTACTATTCAGTCAAAATTCCCGGAAAGAAATTAATTTAATTAATTTGATTAATTAATTTGCTCCCTCCTTAGAGGGAGTGAAAGGACAGGCCTGATGCCATCAGGCCCAGCCTCAATTAAGAAGAAGAGCCCTCCCTCCAGTCCATCTGCCTTGGTCCAGGCCTCAGAGGGAGAGAAGAATGCTGGACCTGATCCCCCCTCCACCATTCCCTTCTCCTTTTGTGTCGTGTCTTTTTAGATTGTAAGCCTGAGGGCAGGGAACCGTCTATTATCCCCTCTGTTGTAAGCTGCCCGGATTCCCAGTGATTGGGCGGCATATAAATAAATCCTATTATTATTATTATTATTATTATTATTAAATTCCCTGAAAATTGGCAACACTGTCCTTGTTACAGATGCCCCCAAAATCTGTAACAAGGCCTATTTCCAGCTGATGTCCAACTGTTTTCATTTTTGGACAGACCTGCCCTTTTGCCTTATACCAATGTTGTATATAAAAATACCTTACTTTCATATATTCCTCGATCTCCAGTAGCCCTTTTCCTATAGTGAAGTCTTTGCACTGCATCCATTTAATATTTGGTACTTCATATTTGGCTCCTGCAACTGAAGAAGACAGACAGTATAGATGGATTGCATATCCTCCAAAAAGGGTTCAAAAACACAGCAAAGCTTAGCTTGCAATACCTTTTTCTTCTTCTTTCTTTTGCAAGCCTCTAACAATGTCCGCTGCCCCTTTAATCACATCATCAACAATCGAGAGTGCTTTCTCCTTGATGGCTTCCAGATCTCCATTTTTATCTTCCATATCAGTATCTTCACTGTTTGAGTTCACTATTTACAACCTTAGAAGAGGCTGGGGAGAGATTAGAAGAACTTTTAGTAGAGAAAATATACTGCTAGGTAGTTTAGATGTAAAGCTATACCTCTGTTAAGGAAGCAGCTGTGTTCTCGGGCATTACTTCTTTAATGGAAAATTTGGTACCATGGAAAGAAATAACTTACTACATTCTGGTTTGTTGTTGCTGTGTGCCTTCAAGTTGTTTCTGACTTACTGCAACCCTCAGATGATCCTATCATGGAGTTTTCTTGGCGAGGTTTGTTCAGAGGAGTGTTGTCATTGCCTTCCCCTGAGGCTGAGAGTATGTGACACCCAATGGGTTTCATGGATAAGAGGGGAATTGAACTCTGGTTTCCAAAGTCCTAGTCCAGTACTCAAACCACTACACCATGTGGGTTTAGGCCATCACAAATGATGTTTACTTTCAGTTTTGAAACCCACCTGGAAAAGCTCCCCAGCACACACATAAAAAGTACACTTGTCACTCCACGTTTGCAGCTTTGACCTTTGCGGGTTTTATTTTATTATTACGTTATCTCTAGGAATCTCTGGGTCCTCCAGTGAAACCAAAAGTCGCACTGAAGGACTTAGAGATTCCTAGAGAGACCACTCCCTAAGCCTTTGTAGCATCTCCAGCAGAGTTCTATGTCAATGTCTGGCAGAAGTTGACCAGAGAGTTGCACTGGAGGACCTAGAGCAGTGATGGTGAATCTTTTAGAGGCCAAGTGCCCAAATTGCAATCCCAAACCCACTTATTTATTGCAAAATGCTGTGTCCCTCTGGCTTTCCTGTAACAAACTCTGGCAAACTCTGTGCTGGAGCGATGGCACATGTGCCCACAGAGAGGGCTCTGAGTGCCACCTCTGGCACACATGCCATGTGGCAACCCCATGGGCAAAACCGTGGGGTCGCGACCCTCTCTCAGGATAGCAATGCTCATCAAGATTGAAACGTGGCAGTTCTACTGGCAAACCATAGGACTTCGACTTTCTCTTGAGATGACAATGCTTTATCCATAATCAGATAGATAAGTCCATGCTGACTTAGCCGGTCTTCACATCCTGCTTCCACTGCAGAAAAGGGCACGTAACGTAGCAAATGATTGTAAGACAAACAACAGACTAATGTCAGCAAAATGACAATAAAAGGCCAGCCAGAAACCTGGCTGGAGGCAAGCTTGTGAGAGGCTTGTGAACCCCACTCTCGTCTCTGCGTCTCATTGCCGCGACAATGCCATAGGTTTGCCATCACTGACCTAGAGATTCCTAGAGAGGTATTCTCTCAGGTAAAAACATCGTGTTTTTGTTATTTGCAGTTTTTCGACATTCACGGGGCTCCTGTGCCCCTAACCCCAGCGAATGTGGAGGGACAAGTGCATAACAGGACTGGGCAGCCACAGGGAATGCATGGATCTGGTCCTGTTTCCGTATTCTTCCCATGCATGTCTGCAGACCAAACCCACTCGTTTTTCTGAAGGTGGAAGTGACCAAATTGTGGAGTGGGGGTACTCTTTGGAGTCCCCAAAAAGATCAGGAGGGAATCAAGCTAGTCAAGATACATAGGTGAGTGGCCACTGAATTCCTGCCTACGTGATACAGCAAGGTTACATTAATTTTTCCAAGGTGAAGAGGGTTCAGTGAGTTTTTAGGAGTGTCTATGGGTAATTGCCTCAGAGCCACATGTGGCCTATCCCTAGTTGGCACCGGGAATAGAGAAGTCCTGTGCTCCCTGATGCAGCTAACCATCAGCCAACAAATAATACTGATGGGCGCTACAGTTCAAAAGCATTCCCACACATTTATTAGCAGTAGTTCTCCAGGTTTCATGTGGAGCTCTTTCCCAGTTGCACAATATTTTCTGGGGGCTTTTTGTGCCATGTATATGCCAGTCTGCTAGCAAGCCGCATCCCTGCCTGGGTGAGATTTGTGTTTGCAAGTGCATCTTTGCCAGATTCAGCCACCACATTTTGAGGTGGATGCTTAAATGAATGGAAGGCCATTTCTTTTGTATTTGCTTTGTCTCGTTTCCAGTACCCTTTGTGATGCCAATCATGAAACATGCTGCCAGCTAGTGGCACAAGAAAGTGGATGTCCTATTGTTTTCAGAGCTAATAATCAAGGAACGCTGCATTGATGCCAAGCATTCCCTCTGCTCCTATCAACTTTGTTACCTTTAAAAAGCACTCTTCATAGCTTCTTTCCCTTTGTGAGGCCATCTGCCAGGTTTCCTCCAAGATGCAGGTTCCAGAGCTCATTGACTTGCAGGCTTCTGTGACAAATGTTTGGTCATAAGCATCGCCCAGGCAACAGCCATTCAGCCAACAGAACTGCATCTCCAATGTGCACAAACATTCTGTCATGCTTAAAGGAGAAGAGATTGTGCCACAATTTTGTGCCACATCAGATGCATGGACGATGTTATCAGGAGGCTGCAAAAAACCAAGAACTGAACATTGCTAGATGGATCGTGTTTTCAGAAGAGGAAGAAGGAGAGGGCAGTGGCTTCCTGAGCTCCACCCATTTGAATGTTTAATGTACATGATAGCTGGGAAAATAAAGCTGCTAGATCTGTTTGGTGCACAATCATGTATTTGTTAGTTTCCAATCCAGATGAGAAATGCACTTGGTTATTTTCAAGCAACTCTGTAGGTTGGTCATTAATTAATCTTTGATTAATTAATGGCTTTCACGAGTATCCTAATATATGCAAGTACCAAGGAGCTTGTCTGTCACTGTCACCAATTGTAAGGTTATTATGCTTAAGTAATTAGAAGCAATAAATAATGAATCATACAAGATACTTTTCATCATTAAACCGAGCAACAAGAAGTTTATTTCTTGTAAAACTGCAGTGTGTTCACAAATTAATTTGAAGAAGTGAACTTTCCATGCTTTGGTTTCAACCAGAAGGCACATCTTAGAAGTCTTGGGAACAATGGATCATCCTCTATTTTCTTCTTAATGGGAGAGTTCAGCCTCCCCAACTGCCTTTCTGGCTTTCCCTCTGCTGCTTGTGACAGGAAATCTGGCTTTCCATTTGAATCGATTTCCATGCTCAGACTAGTTCCTTTTACAGTGGTACGCTAGATCTTCCTGGAGAAAGAGGACAAGCTTTTTGGAAGAGGAAAATTACTGTGATTTGGCCATGGTTTTGTGGGTGGCATTTCAAATGGAGATTTCAGGCACACAAATACACACCTCCTTTTACTAGGAAACCCTCCACTACAAGGCTGAGAACAAACACTCTTTTATTAATCTCAGCCGACAGAGTGAGTGCAGGTGGTATGTTTATGAGACAAGCTGATGAAATGAAGACTTTGCAGAGAGGGTTGATAAGATGTTTTATCTCTTCAGAATAAAAATTCTGCGGTCCCAAAAATGTGGAGCCTGCCCATCCTCTTTCCTGGCTCTCAGCCCTTGCCAACATTTCTTTAGCTCAATAGCTGCATATTTATCATCATCATCATCATCATCATCATCATCATCGGATTTATTGATATGCTGCCCAATCACTGAGAATCCGGGCGGCTTACAACAGAGGGGATAGATAATAATCCATGCCCTCAGGCTTACAATCTAAAAAGACACGACACAAAAGGAGAAGGGAATGGGCTTGAAACTGAGGGTCCAATGAGCTTTTAAAGGGCACAGAGAGGAATGGAGCTTCCAGGCATATGAAAATGCACTTATAGGAATAGTTGCGGTTGTTATTGTTGTGTGCCTTCAAGTCGTTCCCAATGTATGACAACCCTAAGGTGAACCTATCACACTGTTTTCTTGGCAAGATTTGTATAGAAATATATAAATGCATACATTGTACAGATGTGTATAAATCCTTTGTTAGAAGAACGTTTGCCATTATGTACCTTCCTCTGAGGTTAGAGAGTGTGAAACCAGTGGGTTTCATGGCTGGGATGGGAATCGAACCCAAGTCTCTGGTTTGACACCACTTTAACTGCCATAACTCAATGTTGTAAAATTCTGTGATTTGTAGTTTGTTGTGCACCAGAACAGAGCCACAACTAAACTTAAGAACCAAGTTAGGAAAAGGGGATCCTTTGAAGCAGAGAAAGTCCTGGAAGCCTGACATTTTACCATGTACTTCCCTAAATCAATCTCCTTCCCTTATGATGGCCTCTACTTATGCTAAACCCAGAGAAATAACTCTAGTTCCCAGCATACAGAGCATGTGATGTGAGTGACGGCAGGGAGGGTGGGTTGTGTCCAAAATGGGTAGAAAATTATTCTGTTATGGGTCAATGAGCCAGCAGTTTACCCTTTCATTTTAAGGATTTTCTTCCAGCTGAAAGAATTCATTCTCACTTCCAAGCAGAAAAGCAGAACAAGCCCTTCTCTTGTGATCATGTCCAGCCTTCTTGGATTCTCAGTCTTTTGGACCTTGCTGAGTTCATATCATGCCTTTCCAACTGGCGCGCCTTCAGCCACCTGTGAAAATATGTTGCCTTTGCACACAGGGACAGAGCCCCAGCCATCTCCGGCCCCCTATGAATTCCTGGTTAATACACCTTCTTTCCTAAATGGTCAGCCAATTCATGGTAAGTGCTCTTTTTCTTGTTGCTGCTGCCGCTGCTACAATTGCTATTGTTATACTTAGGCTGAAATTCAGTTCATAGCTGTTCAATCCAAAGGTGACTCCCTGCCTTTAAATTTATTAGCAAAATGCTTTCTTTACCAAATATTTAATTACTTTTTCTCAATGGTTACCAATGGCTGTTGTTGTTGTTGTTGTTGTGTGCCTTTAAGTCATTTCCAACTTATGGTGACCCTAAGGCTATCATGGGGTTTTCTTGGCAAGATTTGTTCAGAGGAGGTTTGCCATTGCCTTCCCCTGAGGCTGAGAAAGTGTGATTTTCCTAAGGTCCGCCTGTGGGTTTCATGGCTGAGTAGAAATCAAACCCTAGTCTCCAACATCAATGGGGTATAAACAGATTTACGTACCACTTGAAATTGGTTCTCTTTCTCCAGTTCAGATCCTGGGGTCTGCATACAGAGGATTGCTATTGGAGGCTCGGACATTTGGTTCCCCTGATACACTGGGCTCTTGGCAAACTCCACCCAACAATACTAAATTATTAGAGGTAAGAGCTATTCTAAACCACACATCCTCACACATCTTCATTCTAATCTGATCTTTACCAGAATTGTTGCCCCTTGCCATTTGAGCTTAAAGCAAAAGATCCTAGCTTAAACGTCACACTTCATAAATATACAGTAATTGATTCTGGTTGAGATTAAATTGTTCTCTGGTGCCCAATGAAGCAGGGCGCAGTAAGCAATATTGGCCACTGAGGACAGGCCGCAGAACATCCTTCTGTACCTAATACCCTCCATGTGGGAGGAGCTACAACTCCCATCACCCTTGTGAAAGGTGAGGGAGATGGGAGTTGTAGCACACCACATGTGGAGGCTGCTGGAGTGAGGAAGGATGCTCTAGGGAGTAGGTCTATGTAGCAGTGGTAACAGGTTTAGGACAAAGACCTAGACATCATAAACCAGAAAGAGCTGTGGTAGTTTGCATGATTTTTATTCACCATAGTGGTAATTTCAAAGTGTACACAGTCTCCATGGTCGTACCTTAAAGGAGAATCTAGAACACAGGAAAGTATGTGGATCCATGTCAAACTAATTCCTAATCGTTTCATTGTGACCAGGAGCAGTCCTTTTCAACTCTACAAAACTAAGTGTGGAGCTCTGGTGATGCAATAAACTGCACTTCCCAGAATTCCATAGCACTGAGCATTGGCAGTTAAAGTGGTGTCAAACTGAGTATTTCTGCAGTGCAGATGCAGCCTAGACTATTCCATATTCTGTAGTTCACAGGAAAAGCCACCCACCCCGGCCGGGTAGACTAAGGACTACATCTAAACAGAGGAAGAATAGAGATGCCCAAAAGGATGGTAGATGGCATCACTGATCCTGCTAATAATAAGATTTCTGCCCCATCCTTCAACTCGGAAAGAGCAACAGATCCTCAACCAGCTTTAAAATATAGAAGAACTCACTGAATTGTTAAATTTATTTTCCCCCTTTGCAGTGTCCTGGGAACCCAAATGGTGCAGTTACTCATTCCAACACCAATTTAAAAACAAGACAGACTACTTATACATGGCTTCCACCCGACACCAACTGTCCTAAAGTTGTTATATTTGAGTAAGTGTTATATATTCTAAAATACTGCTGCAGAAATCATGTAGCCCATCACTTGTAGCTGGTCTGCAACTCCTATCAGCCCCTGATACATGCAGTGCTCAATAAATATGAATATGAGACTTTGATGCATAAGACAGGAAAGCTATATGTTGCCAAAGTCTGCACAAATTGTTAAGAAAGCATACTGGAATGGGAGGGCTGTGGCTTGAAATCCTTTGTCTGTCTTGGAAAAAAGCAAGGCTTATTCTAAACTCCAAATTCCTCTCCACTTACTGACAAAGAAATTGTTGCATTGACTGAGAGCAACCAGTGCTTTACTGTTTTATTAACTTCCATGGAATCGATATCTGTGAAATGGCTCAGACTGGCGCACTCCCCTTGTGAGGTATCCTGCAGCCTTCAGAGGGGCTGGCCAATATATCTGGATTTCAAAGAGGATAAATATCTATTTGGTGGTGTTAACTGCCTTCGAGTCGATCCCAGCTCCTGGCGACCATGTGGATAAGACATTATTTCCAAGACTCCCTAACCTCTATTGCTCTGCTTAGTTCCTGAAAACTCATACCCGTAACCTCCTTAATAGAGTCCATCCATCTAGCATGCGGCCTCCCTCTCTTTCTCCTTCCCTCCACCTTTCCTAACATTATTGTCTTTACAGTGAATCATGCCTTGTCATGATGTGGCCAACGGAGAACAGCCTCAGCTTTATCATCTTCAATTGTTTTATTTTATTTATTGGTACAGTGCGCCCACGTTATACGCGGGCGCGCTTTACACTATCTTGAGCGTACGCGCTCAAGCCACTGGGAGCGTGTGGGGCGGCGCGTCCCATTCAAATGAATGGGCGCATGCGCCCATGGCGCCCTGCGCGCCACTACACTGCTGCACACGAGACCCATTGTTTCTAATGGGACTTGAGCATAGGTGGAATTTGCCTTACTCGGGGGGGTCTGGAACAGATCCCCCGTGTAAGGCAAGGGCCGACTGTATTACTAATGGCAACATGAGTGATTTGTTCTAGGAACCTTTTTTTGTCCTTTTGTCTGCCCACAATATCTATATTTGATTGGCTTTTTGTCTTGGGTAGACATTGTCTCTGCATGTCCAGACCACTTAAGTGTGATTATCAGAACCTGAAGGGCACTTCACCTCTGCCCTTTGCAAACACATGTTTAGGTCACAGGTGTTGCCTTCACTCTGAGGAGTCCATTCCCCCAAGTTAGAAGGAGTTTAAATTCCCAGGCTCTCAGAGAGAGTATCTCTTGGATCTCCTCTTTTTTACCTGGCTCTCTTTCTCTGACCGTCCTCCTCTCTCTGAGGCCTGCTTCCCTACTCCAGTCGCCAGGAATTTTCTTCACATCAGAGAATAAGAAAATCCATGTGTGTTTTAACCTGTAGTCCCTTAAGTTTAGCTATACCTCTTTTAGATTGGTCAGGAGTAGATTTTTAGTTTCCATGCTGTTTGCCCCTTTGAGAAACACCTTGCATTTGAGTATACACCACTCCGTTGACTTTTTACTTGAAGTTGCTTTGGTTAATTGCCCATTTTTAAAACGTTTAAGCTTGCAATGTTTAGCAATATTTTTGAAAGTGATATCGATAGCAGTTTGAATGGATCAATTATTAATCAGACTTTGCTAATGGCATCATTAGAACAGCCCCCAGTCTTCAAACCTCTATGTAAGCAAACCTAGCAGCAAACAAAGCACCTGGTGAGGATATGGTTCCATGAAGCATCTTCAAGAACAATTTTGGATGTTGGGCCCCTCTGCTAGCAAAACTATTTTCCTACATAAACTCTACTGGCATTTTTCCTGAGAGATAAAGGCAGAGTAAATCTTCCCAGTTAATAAGGAGATAAATTAAACCCTCAGAGTTATTGGTCAATTAATTTATCGGACATAAGCTCTAAGATTTACAGCCACTTCCTTCTCCAGAAGCTGATGCAATGGGTGGATGAAAATAATATTCTTAATCACGAACAAATCCGAGGTTAGGAAAGGCCATAGCACAGTGGACCATATTTTTGTGTTACCAGTTTATATCTCTCACATTACATTTTGCAAACATGGTCTCCCTTTTCTTATTGAACCAGAGCGACAGTTGCCCAATCTCATGACATCTACTGGACCAACGTGAAATCCAAAGTGATCTGGAGAAGTGAGTAACTCACAATTTCATTGCTGAAATAATGTCCTGGTCTAAAAAATAGCAATGTATTTGTACCCGGACAAACCATCAGCCACAGATGAAGATGGCATAATCAAGGAAGTTAATTCATATCCTAGTGCAGTATCTAGTTGGTAGCAGAGCTTGGACAGTTACTTTGTAAACGTCATTTTTCCAATTGCGCATATTGTTTTATTTTATTATTTCTTGGTATTACTAATTGCAATATTTTAAAAAGTAACTTGTTGCATTGTTTTGTGTTGCTTATTACCTTTTTGCTAGTGCTCTTTTAAATTCTTGCCTAGACTAGATGGTTTTTTAATCTAATCCACTGCATCAGTTCTCACGGTTTTGTGTAACGGAGGGCAGGAGAAAGTTGGAAACTCGCACAACTGAAATATATTTTTCCCCTTAATTTTTATCTAGGCAAGCTTTTAAAAATGCTTTTTAATCTCCCTTCCAACATTACAGATGCCAAAGCAACATGTGGAGGAGGGCCGTTTGCAAACACTGCATCTGGAGTTGTGGTGCTCTTCTGTCTGCTCCTGAATTTGCTTGGATGCAATTAGAAACAACTTGAAAGCATACAACAATTAGAAACCAGCATGCAGAGCTGTACTTAGTTATTAATACATCTAGAGATTGCCAGTTTAGAACATACCCCCAAAGCTTTGCTGCCACAATAATTACAATTAACATCCTTCAAAAGTCATGTTTCCTGTTGTAACTAAAATCTGCAATTTTTCTGCTTTCTTTCTATATTTTTAAAATATTCTATAATCCATGAACTAGGAAGAAGAAAAGTGAGGCATTTTACAAAGGTAAAAACACTGCAAGTAAGGGGGAACCAGTAATTTACTACCAGGACAGTTCCCACATTGTACTGTATCTACCGCCTTCAAAAGTATGAATAAACCATAGCAGAACTTTAACACTGGCTCATTATTTTGTAATCATAGGTTTCTGCCTCCTTCCTTAGTTATCACAGCTATGTTTTGAAGCTAAATGAATATAACTTTCACCATCTTAGATCTGTGAGCTCAGTTTAATGAAAAATTAGGGATGACATTGGTAGCTGTAGAATGGAAAACCATGCATGCTTCCAAATGTTTCTGTATTGAATCTCCCAGTATTCTTTCCCATGGATTATTAAAGATGAAAGCCTCAAAGAAAGTTAAATGATCGTCTCTAGTACCTGGACTTCACATAGTTCTACTTTCCTTGATTTTCTTCACCATCTACATATACTGCTCAATAGTTTTGATGTTTTCATGGTTTAAATACTTCATAAAATATCATATGGGTGTCTTGTCATTATTAAAATTATACTGATCCATTCACTATAAAATTTGTTCTTCTCTAAGTTGGCTCTAACCAACATCATCTGGAAGGGCACATGGTTACCAACTCTTTGGTAGTTCAAACTACACCTTAATAAGATGGCTTGTTTCTGTAATATACTACAAGATCTCCACATTCCTGGGACAAAGAGCTGGGTTTTGGCTTTGGTAACTATCATGCAATTGTTGAGTTTGCTTCCCTGAAAGATCAAAAAGGTCTTTATCCTACTTTATCCATCTTTAGATGAGCCTTTTAGCCATTTTTAATTAAAGAAGTGCTTGACTTTAAAGCATTTTTGCTGCCTAATATTCCTGTTGCTGCATTTTAATGTTCTCTCAGTTTGAGTTTTAAGTCTATTTTTCTTTTCTAGCTGTTCTGTTCTTTGTGAATGCATACATAAGAACAAGCTTTGAATAACATGGCACGCATATCATGGTTGGCACAGAGAGCCCTGAGGTTGGGGTCAGTGATGGAAGTGTATCTAAATCATATGGTCTTTATTTAGTCTTACCTGCCACCAAGGAACTGAAGTGTATTGAAGCTGTCTTTTGCCAAGAACAGAAAAAGGATTTTTTCAAAAGAAATGTGGCTTGGTTCATTTGTGTAAATCAACTAATTGGGGATTGTCCGGTGCATTCCATTGTTAACTAAGGAGATAACCCATCTGCCACCACTTAAACTAGGAGTGGGCAACCATGGAAGGCTAGAGGGGCCGTATCTACTGGGCTTATCCTGTACCAGTTGCTGTTTCTAAATGGTGCTGTTTCTAAAAGGTAAAGCCACTCCATTATCAGCACAGCTGTAACTAAGGCACACGTGACCATGAAGAGATCCACTTTTTCTGGACACATCTGCAACCCAAGAGCCACTCCTAGCCAGCAACAAATAAATGGACACATGTTTTGTTGCCGTACTGCAAGCTGGGCAACAGAACATGCATCTAATTTTGAGGCTTCTACCATAATGTCCCAATGAGTTGCAGCTGATCACCTTTTGCTTCTGGCCACCCCTCCCACTTGTAATAGCTTACACACTGTAAATTGCTTAGAGACTGCTTAGTTCAGTGTGAAGTGGTACAAAAATGTCGTTGCTATTGCTATTGTAATCCCCACCAAAAACTCATCCCTGGAGCTTGGACAACAACCAAAAACGTTGTCAAATTTTGAGGGATCCAATGCAGTGTCCTAATGAGTTATGGCTACCACAGAGACATGCGTTCTCTTTTATTACAATAGATTTCAGTGTTAATAATTAGTAGAGTCTCTTTTTCTTCCACCTCTCAGGTTTATGGCTGACATATTGCACACTTCAGTGGAATCCATGTTTATCAGTGCTTGGCTGATTTCAAGAAAAGCCAGCAGTCCATAGTTTTTAATCAATATTCTCCAAACCCTGCAAAATACAAAATACAACAAAAATGTCAAGGTGCCTGACATTCATAACGTTGCTACTGTACTATCAAACAAATGTGATTATGCAATCACATTTAACAACTCTTTTCTCTGAGGTATTCCTTTCCTTAATCCCACTAGTAGAATAATGTTCTGACTTTACAATCGCACAGCAAATCTTTATAAAACAAAGGCCTGTTACAGACTGACAAAATAAAGTTGCTTCGGGTCTCTTTGGAGGTATGCTGTTTAAATGATGCATGGGTCCTAAGAGTCCGGAGGTCGCGCCAAAGCCACACTCCATTCCTAAGCACTGGAGTGCAGCTTTGGTGCAGCTTCCGGATTCTTAGGATGCATGCATTATTTAAACAGCATACCTCCAAAGAGACCCGAAGCAGCTTTATTTTGTCAGTCTGTAACAGGCCAAAGTGTCTTATAGAATCACAGAGTTGGAGGAGACCCCAAGGCCCATCCAATCCAACCCCCGCCATGCAGGAACTCACTATCAAAGCACACCAAACAGATGGACATTAAGTACTGGAGGGCATTTAGAGAAACAGAGACAGTCACTATCCAAAATGCTCTTATGTAACAGAGGAATCCTGCTAAGCTAGGGCCAGGCGGTTCATTCCTTCCAAAGAGATGGGAAAGTCCTAGAATTTACATTACGAGCTCTTTGTTTTTGAAATTAAACAATATTATGCCAATGCCATGGACTTTTGAGGGAGACCTTGTGAATGCAAACAGGTTACCGTAATTGGTTCAGGAGGCACTGCTTGGTACTTTGATATGTAGGAGACATCGAAATAGGGTTTCTAATATAAAAATGCTTGGTAAAGCTGCAAGAAATAGGAAAAGAGTACATGATGGGTAGATAAGACTCCAGCAATGAAGCTACTGCCCTGACATTGCAAGGCATGAGCCAGGCCTCTTAGTATCTGGGTGCCTTGGAGGATGTCACATAGCAACAACATTACTAAAGGTCCTTAGAAACATTACTAAATAGTAAGGAAGACCAGCCACAGTTCTATGCTCTGGTGTCCAAGACCCTGTTGCTTACTATGTACCAATCTGATCATTAGAGCACCACCAAGACACTTTGGGCAAAATGGCCATTAACACACCAGGGCTGGAATCATGTTAGTTAGACCAAACTAGAACAGACCCATTGAATCAACTGTCGAGTAGCGAAACAACACGCAAGTAAATCCAGCTGATTCAATGGCTCCACTTTAGTTAGCATTAACAATGAGATTGAAGGAAACAGAGCATTCAGACAGGCTAAAATACATCTGTTCTGGGTCACTTTGGGGGTACGTTGTTTAAATGATGCATGTGTCCTAAGAGGCCGGAAGCTGTGTCAAAGCCATGCTCCAGTCTTTAGGACTGGAGCGTGGCTTTGGCATGGCTTCTGGGTTCTTAGGAGGCATGCATCATTGAAACAGCATACCTCCAGAGTGACCAGAAGCAGCTTTATTCTGAATGCCTGTCTGTCTGGGCCCATAGATTTTTGCAGCTGGACAGCTTTGCTGAGTAAGGCTTTCCAAACCAACCTTGGAGTCGAAGTAGCGATTGGTTCCTGAAAGGCGCCTGTCTCTTTCCATCAGGTGCCATTGGTAGGTGTTCCGAGCGATCCTCTTCTCCTGAGCGCATAGGAATGAAGCGGGAGAGAGAGAGAGAGAGAGAGAGGAGGTCAGGCGCAATGCAAGGCAGGGGAGGAAGGAGGGTCTGTGGCTCATGGCAGACCCACCATCGCTCTCTCACTTATGAGGCTCAACCTACATAAAGGCAGGGAGTGTCTTAAAGGAAGAAGTCTCTCCCCCATTGAGAGAAGGAAGCACTTTGGCGCCGCCTTCACTCTCCTGGCTCCATCCTGGAATGATGGCAGTCGCAGTCTGGTCCCTGGCCGAACTACAAATCCCAGGGTTCTGTAGGATCCTCCTGGAAGTGAAAGTGCTGCAGAGCCGCGGAGACAGGCAGCCAGAGAGGCCGTTCTGCGCCTGGGCTGAAGCACTGCAAGGGACAGGGCTAGGAAAGATGGCCAAGGGATTTGTAGTCTGGCAGAAACAGCGGAAGGCCTCTTAAAACTACAAATCCCAGGATTCCATCGGGCGGCACCGGGCTCCAGCTAAGACTTCCCCCGACGGAACCTTGCTGTATTGGGATCTGGAAGGGCACTGGGCCTCTCTTCGTCCGCAGCCCCTTTTCGGCCTGCCCCGCTGCATGACCTCCGTCCGCCGCTCACCTTCCCGCCGTTGGTGTATCTGTGGATCCAGAGGGTGGAGAGGCCGGGGATGGTGAGGCAGACGTACATCACCGTCAGGCTGGGGAGGATCTCGTACCACATCCCGACCCTCGGAGAGGAGGAGGCCCTTCTTCTCCACAGACGGCACTGCTGCACTGCGCATGCGTCGCTCCCTTCTCAGACCCTCCCAACGCACTGCGCATGTGTCATTCTCCCTTCAATTCGCACTGTGCATCCGTCACTCTCCCTTCCTAGGTCTTCTTATGCACAGCGCATGCGTCACGCTTCCTCCTCGTGCACACCGCCCTCATCTTCCGCCACGCTCGCCATCTAGACCCACAATGCACCGCGGCAGCTGCTGTTGCTATGGCGACAGAAAGTCCCACAAAGCTGACATTCTCCCTTTTTTTGGGAAGACGCCAATTAAGGGACTCTATTGTTATTATTATTATTATTATTAGTTGTTATTGTTATTATTATTACGTCCTTCTCCTTTTAAGCGCTGTATATAAGTACATAAAGGAGCCTTCCGGGTTCCTCAAGGGCGAAACTACCACCACGGCTATAGCTTTGCATTAAAGGCCTCTAAGATGGCCGCCGCCCCGAGGGATGCCGGGAAGAGGAGTCTCTAGGCAACGGTCGCGGCCTAGTCGTCGTCGTCGTCGTCGTCCTGGTTCCCGCGAGAGGAGGGCAGCCAATGGGCGGGCGGGGCCGAGCCTGAGTGGGACGGAGACGGGCTTGTTGTTGACGATGAAGGAGGACAAGGAGAACGCCAGGCCCAAAGAGAAGCGGGGAGGGACGGCGCCGGGGCCGGGGCCGGGGCCGGGAGGAGCCGCCATGGCCGGGGCGGACGCCAAAGCCGGGGGGGAACCGGACAGGCTCGAGCGGCCCAAGGATAAGAAGGAGACGCTCAGCAAGGTGACCGGGTCGGCAGCCCTTTCACCGCCTTGGCTCCGTCTTATAGACACCTGCGTCCACACTGGAGAAATAACCCGCTTTGATACCGCTTTAACTCTTTGTCTGGGTCTTTGCTATGGAATTCTGGGAGTTGGAGTTTGTTGTGGGGCCCAGAGCGGAGCAGAGCAAACTCCAACTCCCAGAATTCCATAGCAAAGACCAGATAGAGTCCAAAGCGCTGCCAAAGCGGGTTATTTCTCCATTGTCAGGTCCAAAACTGCGGGAATAACCCACTTTCGAGGCCGCTTCAACTGCCCTGGCTGAGTGCTAAGGAATCCTGGGAATTGTGGTTCATTGTGGCCCCATTGCTCTCTGGCAGAGAAGGCTCAGTGCCTCTCAAACGCTGCAGTCTTTGCACCTGGCTGTTTCTGAAGTGTGGTTTGGGCAGAGGAGGCTTTTCGGTTGGCATCATGGCTGAAAACACACACAGATTTAAGACGCCAATTCTGATGATCGCAAGACCTGAAGGTTGGCGCTTCGAGGCCCAAGTGCCGCGTATTGGATTGAGCCCTGGTCCCAGCTTCTGCCATCTTAGCGGGTCGAAAGCATGCAAATGCAAGGAGATAGATGGGTACCACTTTGGTGGGAAGGTATCCGCATCCGGTGCAGCCATGCTGGCCACGCGACTACCGGAGTCGTCTTCAGACAACGCTGGCTCCTGGGCTTAGTAACGGAGATTAGCATTATGCATTATAATAGTATGTTACTCTTCAGTGGAAAAGTTGCAGATAGACTTGAGGGTTTAGGGCTCAGATCTTAGACCACAACTGGAGTCCCTTCTAGCCCACGCAACTAGTAGATAACAGGGAAGGGCGTGTTGCTCCATCCCAACAACATCCCAAAACTTGCAGGTTCCCCCAACTCTGATCATAGAATCGTAGAGTTGGAAGAGACCACTAGGGCCCTGATCCAGTCCAACCCCGTTCTGCCATGCAGGAAATCCAAATCAAAGCATCCCTGACAGATGGCCATCCAGCCTCTGTTTAAAGACCTCCAAGGAAGGAGACTCTATCACCCTCCGAGGAAGGAGTGCATTCCACTGTCGAACAGCCCTTACTGTCAGGAAGTCCCTCCTAATGTTCAGGTGGAATCTCTTTTCCTGTAGCTTGCATCCATTGCTCCATGGGGTCCTGTTCTCTGGAGCAGCAGAAAACAAGCTTGCTCCCTCTTCAATATGACATCCTTTCATGAAGGATGAAGAAGTTATTTTATTAAAGAGTGATTTATACTTGTCAAAAAATATAGTGCATATTGTTAGACATACGCCTTGTTATACTTTGGAAGGATAGTAGTGAGCCAAATGTAGTAAGCTACTACAGAGGTGTGATAGGAAGCTGATTAATGTTGTGTCAGCTCAGCGTATCTTAGGCCTGATATAGACAGGCCAAAATAAAGCTGCTTCGAGTCACTTTGCAAGTATGCTGTTTAAATGATACATGCGTCCTAATTGTCCAGAAGCTACACCAAAGTCATGCTTTAGTGCCGCTTCCAGACCCTTAGGACGCATGCATCATTGAAACACCATACCTCCAAAGTGACCTGAAGCAGCTTTATTTTGGCCTGTCTGTATAGGGCCTAAGTTTTGTTTGCATTTGAAGACCACAGCAGCACCTTTTCCAGACTGGAGATGACAGTGACATGCAAAGTAGATCTGCTTGTGGCTCCTGCTATACTTTGACAGTATGGAGAAGTTATTAACCTAACAGAGTGGAAAACAGGCTGACTCTCTTAAAACCAATTGGCATAGCTTGCTGTTTTTTGAGAAAGGATTTTAGCTTTACCTATTGTATTTGTGTTCTTGGTAAGGCAGCTTGTGTTCTGAAAGCCGGGGAGCAGAAGTCTCATTAACATCAGGTCACCTTTTCCATAAACAATCCTCTTAGTTCTGCAATTTAAAAGAAGTCAACGCCAACAACATATTTGGCAAGTTGAGGTGTTTGTAAAAAGTGAAACTTTTTCTTTAAGGTAGTGATTCGCCGCCTTCCTCCCAGCTTAACCAAGGAACAGCTTGAAGAGCATCTCCAGCCTTTGCCCGAACATGACTATTTTGAATTCTTTGCGAATGATTCCAGGTAAGAGGAACTGTGAGCATTTGGCTGCGTTGCATGTAACAATGGCATGTCATTTATGTCTTTCAGTTTGACACCCGTCTGTGTTGTGTATATTTACAGTCATCACTCAGCAACGTTTCCTTATACATTGCCATTTTCTGTCCTTCTGCAGTTTGTACCCTCACATGTTTTCCAGAGCATACATCAACTTTAAAAACCAAGAGGACATAGTTCTGTTCAGGGATCGCTTTGATGGTTATGTTTTTGTTGATCACAAAGGCAAGTATGCCTGTAACTTGGCTATGTATATCATATCTCTGTTTTTACAAAATGTATTGGCATACATTTGTAAAGTAACTAAACTGATCTGTTGGCCCCAGAAATTGGGAGGGGAGGAATGTGTCATGTGCATGGACTGTGCTGAGCCAGTGGCGTCTATAATTTACTCTAAAAATCCCATCACTACTAAGCCTTGTGAGCCAAGCAGAGAGCTTTGGGTGGGGAAGATACACTACTAGCTTCTTAGAAAAGCATCTGTACAGGCGTGCAGTCCATTGTATGGTACAGCAAGGTCTCTGGTGTTAGGGACAAGTGAGACAGACTGGGATTGATCCTGCCCCATACAATGGACCTCAAGCCTTGCTTGATAGGGGTGCTATTTAAGAAACTTCTCCTTGACCATCAACTGCTGAAGGATCATGTTGCTTATGTTATTTTGCTTCCTTACCATTCTTCATGTAGCCAAATTTACGTTCTGTGCCATTTATGATAGGATAGTTTTGTTGTTGCTGTTCAAAAAGTATTTATTAAGTAAACCCCAACAAAGGACCATATGTAAACATTTGCACTTTTATAACCAAAGCAGTAGCTTTCAGTTCACTATAAAACACTATATAAACTGTCTGCTCCTAGAGCAGTGCAAAATAATTATGCAGTTTAAGGCTAGTTCACCTAGTATGATCCTTACCCACATGACTAGTACATCTCAGTATACACTCATGTGGTCCAATGTAATGTGTGGGCCAGACAGTTTTGGCTACCAGTGCCAGAACTTCCTGCAATCATCAAAGCTTTTTGTCCCAGCTGCTGGTGTGGGAAGCCTCAGCAGAAAGCTACACGAGCAGGAATTGTTTTAAGCTGATCTCCAAAATCACTTTCTTTCATTGAGTTTACTTTTGAAACATACTTTAGTGCAAAAAAATATATAGCCTTTGCTTCCTTTCTTAACACAGTTCTTGGTTTAATTTTTCCCCACTCATCTAGGTCTAGAATATCCTGCCATAGTGGAATTTGCACCATTTCAAAAGGCTGCCAAAAAAAAGAGTAAGAAAAAAGATGCCAAAGCTGGGACCATTGAAGATGGTTAGTAGGTGTGGTTATGTAATGAAACTAATTTCATCAGAAGGATTAAGAGATTTAGATTGCAGCACACTTCCTGGAAGCAAATCACATTGAACACAGCTGGTTCTGCTTCAGAGTGAATATGAATAGGATTGCAGTGCTAGAACTGTGTTCTCAAATAATGTTAAATCGCCAGGAATTTTCTTCACGTCAGAGAATAAGAAAATCCGTGTGTGTCTGTTTTAACCTGTAACCCCTTAAGTTTAGCTATACCCCTCTTAGATTGGTCAGGAGTAGATGTTTAGTTCCCATGTTGTTTGCCCTCTCTTTTACTTTGAGAAACAGCTTGCATTCACTCTGTTGGCTTCTGCTGTTATCTTTTTCTATCTTTTCAATAAATAAATATTTTGCTGGAAATCAGCTTGTCCTTCTACCTCATTTTTACTTGGAGTCACTTTGATTAATTGTCTATTTTAAAAAAAATCTTTAGCAATATTTTTGTCAGTGATATAGATAAATGCAGCTACAATGAAATTCTAAGAATGCTTATTCAAAGGTTACGTATTGCATTGTTCAGTGGTGCCTACTCCCTGGTAAAAGCATCGAAATGCAGTGCCTTAAATATTTGGTGAATATTTAGGGGAAATCTCAGGTAGCTGATTTCCTAAATAATTGAGATAGCCCATAACATATTTGCTGATACAGTTTAGCACTCCAGTTATATAATTTAATACAATATCGTCATTACTGTGGCACACAAACTTTAACATGATATATCAGTTGGGATCTCAAGATCATAAATCTTTTGATCCAAATACAGTGAAGAGATAACAGCTACTGATGTGTTTGTTTTTCTTTAGTTCTCAGTTAAAGAGTAATATGACTAAGATGGATATTACTTGTTGCTTTCTAGTCTTAATGTCTTAAACTGATATTATGTTTTGTTCATGTTACACATCTGCATTTTTATAGAAAGCAATTAATATATTTTATTCAAAACTAGTATATATTTAACATGGCTTTGGTTGGTTGTTAATGTAGGCTTTTCTGTCTCTGTGAACATGTCCATCTTTTTACGTTCTGTATTCCTTGGTTCTTCGTTAGATCCAGAGTACAAGAAGTTTTTAGAAAGCTACAGTGCGGATGATGAAAAATTAACATCCACTCCTGAGACCTTACTAGAGGAAATAGAGGCAAGAAACAAAGAATTAATAGGTATAACAATAATTGTTACAATTTATATGTATTTATTTCTCTGAGAACATCTAGTCTGCTGTTGATTTGTATCTTTGAAATATACTTTTTACTATTTTCATGTTTTCTGAATGTTTGTAAGCACTTGTAAGGGATAGAGAATGTATTCTAACTGTTAAAAAGTACATCTGGAAGTCCCATTTTAGTCTAAATTCCTATCTTGTTTAACTTGGAGCTGAGCAACCATCTAGCTATGCTTCATGGCACATGATGATGAAGGACAGAGTAAGAAAAACTTGTGTGGCTTGTCCTCAAATCACCATTATCTGAAGATGGATACAACAAAGGTTGTATTATCCTATCCCAAAGTATCATAATAGGTTGCTACTGAACTGATCTCCACATCTTATTATTCAAATAAGGCAACGTTGAAAGTACCGCTGGTTCTCAGACCACGCATGTTTTTCAGTACAGTCCGTCCTCGCCTTACGCGGGAGATCCGTTCCGGATCCCTCCGCGTAAGGCGAATTCCGCCTATGTTCGAGCCCCATTGGAAACAATGGGGCTTGTGTGCGGCGGCGCGGCAGCGCGCGGGCCACAACAGGCGCGCGCCGCGGCTTGAGCGCGTATGCTCAAGGCCACGTATGGCGCAGGCGCACTGTATTATTATTTCCTTTAATGGTTCCAATGAAGGAACCTTCTAACACTTGCACTAAAAGCTAGTGCGTCTTTTACTTTGATTGGTTCACTAAGATCAGTGGGATTCATTCCCAAGTAAGTGGATACTAAAATGTAGACGGAATAGTACTTGGTAGTGCTGGTGGAAGATTTTTTAAATCTAATTAAATATGTGGGATGGATGGGAACATTTTTATTTCTTGTGTGAGGGAAATGAATTGTTATCTCTTTGTAATAAAAACTGGTGTTTTGATCATATGGCTTCCTTATTATAAGTATTTTTGTTGCAATATTTTCCATATAATCTTAAGGAAAAATAGAGTCAAGCACATTCTCTTTTTCTGTCTTTAGCAAAAAAGACAACTCCTCTGCTGAACTTCTTAAAGAATAAACAGGTAACAATTCTTTTCAGTATTACACAGAGGCCATGTTATCTGTGCCTCTACACATCCATTTGTGGTATCCATTATGACTTTCCTCATTACCATACTGAGGGGATATAATGCTAGACTTTGTAATTTTATTCCAGGCACATAGGTCATTTAACATTTTCTTGGGATAGGGGATAAGGTATCAATGCATGTTGTTTTAATATAATTATTCCTCTTCATTTCCTACTTTAACAGCTCTGAATTTTTATCATGTGCAATTTGGAAATAAAAGCATTTACCTGAGTGCCAATATATTTTCTTAATTTATTCACTGTACAAAAGCTCTGGGTGAAAATTCCTCATAGTCAGCCTTGAATAATAAGGTCTCATTCACCCATATGTTTTTCTCACAGAGGCTTAGAGAAGAAAAACGCGAGGAGAGGAGGAGAAGAGAAATAGAGAGGAAACGACAAAGGGAAGAAGAAAGGAGGAAATGGAAAGAAGAAGAAAGAAGGAAAAGAAAGGAAGCTGAAAAAACAAAAAAAGTGGAAAGGTGTCCAGAGAAAGAGAGGGACAGATCTAAGGATGAACCAAAAATTAAGGTATCACTTCATTCCTGTAGGATACATTGGCCATATATCTTGCACTCTCATACATGCTTTGAAATACTACAAGACAAATAATGTATTTTGCAGATGGTTGGAGTATGGGAACAAGTTTCACTGGATTCATTGAAGCTTGTTTCTGAATGTAAAAAGAGAGAGAGAAAAGGACAGGATAGTGCTATGTTACACAGCATATGAATCACCTAACAGAAAATACTAGAATGCAACCCCCTTGATGTACATCTTGAAAAGCCACCAGTAGTTGAGATACTGTGTATGAATTGACTACAATCTTAGATGAAACACAACTTGTGAGAGCACTGTTGCTCACATTCATCCCTTCTTACCATGGCTTTCCCTGTTCTACCTTCCCCCTCCCACTTTTTCATTACCAAAATTGAATTTGGAAGCTTCTCTAAGCAGGAACCTTTCAGTAGCAAAAACCCTATTTTGGTGGCACCCTATAAATGTTACACCAGTCAGTGGCAGTATTAGCAGAAGTGACAAGGGCTGCTGCCACACTGCAGAAATAAAGCAGTTTGACACCACTTTAACTTCTATGGCTCAGTGCTATGGAATTCTGGGATTTGTAGTTTGGTGGAGCATCAGAGCTCTCTGACAGGGAAGGCCAAGTCATTCATTGCATTGAATCGTGGTAGTTAAAGTGATGTCAAACCGCTTTATTTCTACAGCATGGATACACCCAATATCATCTTTATTGCTTTACTCAATCTGATGATAGTAAAACAGAATACAGAACAAGGCTGCAGTCCTGAACCCTGGTGTTCATGAGTAAATGCCAGCTGACAGTAGGACTGCTGAATGTAGGTTTCATTGTAAACCACCTTAAGGTAAAATGCAGATAAAATGAAAATTATGAAAATAACTAGTTATGCATGCTAAATATGCATGCTAAATATCCCTATTTTTGTATTGTCTACCATTATCCTCTTCTTCAAGTGGCAGGCCAGAGCACTAGCACAGTTTAGCATTAGAACTAACTTAGTAAGGAAAACTAAATTTGTTCTCTTCCTAGCTACTTAAGAAGCCAGAGAAAGATGAAAGAGACTTTGAAAAAAAGGAAAAGGTCAAGAAACTGGAGAAAGAGAATCTGAGGGAGGACAAGGCTGCTAGCACAATCGGCAGTATGCCAGCCAAGCGCTCTGATGGGGATGTGAAAGAAGAAAAGGCCAAAAAGTTAGTATTTTCTTTGCAGTACGTATCCTTGCTTCTCAGACATGCTGATTAATTGGCTGCCTTATCCCAGAATTACTTTTGAATTACATTTGGCTCACTTTCTGAATTAGGACTGTTCTGTGCACAGAAAGTTGTAGGAAGATCTGCAGTTCCCTTTGGTGTTTTAAGCCATTTGATAATGGCTCCGCTCCAAACTAGATGTGTAAATCTACAGTGCTATATAAATAAAGTGTAATAATATAATAATAATAATGGCCAAGTGCATGATGGGTAGAACCTCTGAATATATTATAATTTGAAGAAAAATCCAGTGAAACTCCCAATGTGACAAGTCCTTAAAGCATGTACATTACTTACGTTGGGGAGCTGGTTTTGGTTGCAGCAGTTGGCTGAACTACTCTTACAAGCCATGGTTTGCTGCATGGTTTACTTATAAGGAGTGGTTCGTTGCTGTGAGATGTGTGGAACTGTGTTTAGAAATCAAGATGTGAAAGATCTTTCCCATGTAAATTACAGAGGGGTTGTTCTTCAGTTAGTTGTGTTTTTAGGTGATATATGTTTTCAGTTAGAAATCTGTCTCAGTCTTATGTGAAATTGCCACAGTCATCAGTGGTCAGGGTACTATAGTATTTATCACTGTTGTCTTCTCACATTGAACTCCAGATCTCTTCCACACAGACTGGAAGATGACTGTGGAAAAGACTACAGGGAGAGAGAGAGAGAATATGACCGAGACAGAGAATATGAGAGAATCCAGCGAGATAAACTTCGACGCCAAGAAGAAGAGCGACGGAGGCAGAAGGAGCGCTTTGAGAAAGAGAAAGTTTTCAGGAGAAAAGAAGAAGATGTGAAGAAGGAGAGAGATTCATTACGGGAGAAAGGAAAAAGAACTGAATTGGCAGACTATATGGGCAATACAGAGAAACCAGAGAAACCAACCAAAGAGGATAAAAAAGAAGACATGGGCAAGAGGGATCGCATTAGAAACAAGGTGCTGGTTCTGTAATAAACAAGCTTCATTTATATACCACTTCATACTGCCTAAGCACTGTCTAAGTGGTTTACAACTGTAATTGCCCCCAACAGTCTGGGTACTCATTTTAGCGACCTCAGAAGGATGCAAGCCTGAGTCGAGCTTGAGCCCTTTTGCTGGTCTTGAACTCGCAACCTTATGGTTTTGAGTGAGTAGCTGCAGTACAGGCATTTAACCACTGCGCCACCAAGTAATATGCACTTACTTGTTCATAGGTTGTGATATGTAGCTCTTACAGTCACTTGTGTGCCATAGACACAAAGGTGTAGTAAGTAGTTAGGAATCCATACAAACATAGTCTATTACAAAGCATTTTTTCACTTCTAAAATATAATTTACTTCTGGATGTGAATACAAAGGATTGTTGTTAATTGAAGAACTCAATGGCTTACTTCCCCAATAATAGCACTTACATTCTGCCGTCTTTCTAAGAAGCTCTAATAGGTCTTTCCCATTTTCCTCCTTAGAAAAATAATAGTAGAGTGTAAGTGGCTGGCCCAGTATCTCCCAGTGAGCTTCACAACTGGCTCAGACTTTTTAAACTTGGCACACATGTAACCAACTCTCTAACTACCACATCATACTTGACTGAAATTGGAATCTTACAACTTCAACTTTTATTCTCGTTTCAGGATCGGCCAGCCATGCAACTATATCAGCCAGGAGCTCGGAGTCGAAGTCGTTTGTCTGCATATGACGAAAGCTCTGCCAAGTCCTCTGACCAAGGAGCAGATAAAAAGCAAGAGTGTGAAACCAATAACACAAAAGAGGTAGAGTGATGGGCTTTGCCTATTCTCACTAACCTACAAGCCAAAGAGCATGAACTGTGCAGTCCAGAAGTGCCTTGGAGAAGGAGGAAGAGAAGAAGAATAAAGAGGAGCAGTGCTTTTGGATGTTATCTGGTTCCTGAGCCTCAATGCAGAGTCACAACTCAAACTTGTGTTTCCTCAATGAATTTTCATTTGGATGGAGGTGGGTGGCAGCAAAAAGATAAAGGTTTTGTCACCCTAAAATAAGTCAGGTGGCTAAAGGTGGTTCTACAAGTCCTGTGTTTTCAAATAAAAGCCACAAACTAGTATTTGCACTTAAAATACAGCCATCTTGGAGCCTCAGTGGTTGAGCAAGTATTAACATCACCACTTTGTTGGAGGCGAAAACTCAACACTTTTTAGTGTTGAGAGGGAGCTGGCTGTCCTGTTGTAGTGGGGGCACTTAAGTTTTTTCTTTGTTCTTTTATTAAAAGATGTGTGTAGCCTCAATAAAATAGCTGAGCTCTAGGCTGTATAGAGGAAAGGATTTTTAAACACATCTCATGTGACATCAGATATTGTTAACAACATTTATTTTAAAGGCATCTCTGTAGTTGCTAATTTTCCCAGCCTTTTCCTTTACTCTTTTCCTAATGATCTGTAGGAGAAATGTTCTGTTTCTGTTGTGCATTGCCTTCCTTGATGCATTTGAGTAGCCTTCCCCAGCTCTGGGGCCCTTTGATGTGATGAACCATAAGACCCATCCTCATCTGCCTGCATATACAATAACAGCGATGCCTGGGGTGATAGGTATTGTAGTACAACACATCTGGAGGGCAGTGGTCTAAGAAAATTGGCATTAGAAGAGGGAGGAATCAAGCAGCCCACTCCATGTTGTTGGACTTAAACTCCCAGCAGCTTGAGTTGGCATTGTGCTGGTGGAGAATGTTGGGAGTTGCAGTCCAGTGTCTAGAGGGCTACACAATATTCACGCTTGTATTATTGAAATATCTGGCAGCCCAGAAAGAAGATGATAATGTGGCTGCTTGTGCTAATGCAACACGATTATTTTGTACTTAATAAAACTGAGATGCTGTTTAAAACGTCCTTTTGTACTTTCTTACTTGGTGGGAAAGAACATAAACTGGTCTGATCTTCATCTTGATTATATTTGTGATCCTATGAAAAGGAGTGCTCCTTAAATTCTCCCCCAAAACAGACAAATCTATGGGCCCATACAGACAGGCCAAAATAAAGCTGCTTCAGGTCACTTTGGAGGTATGCTGTTTAAATGATGCATGCGTCCTATGAGTCTGGAAGCCATGTCAAAGCTATGCTCTAGTCTTTAGGACGAGCGTGGCTTTGGCATGGCTTCTGGATTCTTAGGACACATGCATCATTTAAACAGCATACCTCCAAAGTGATCCGAAGCAGCTTTATTTTGGCCTGTCTGTACAGAGCCTATATTTAGGCTGTGCTTGAGCACATTACTGAATTTTCTGCAATTGCTTTTCCTTTCCACATACCAGTTGTGTTTTATCTGTTTTATGTAAAGTAGTCAGCATATGAATGCAATTAAAAGCAGAAGCTCCCTTGTTGCTGTATTCACAGGGTGGTCAGTACTAGGCTTTCTAAGACGTGAGGCAGCAGCCTTTCCAGCCATCTCATCCTTTTAGATTGAGATGCTAGAAATGAAACCTGAGACCTTCTGCTTCCAAGCCATGCGCCTTACCACTGAACTCTGATCCCTGCATTACAGAAGGGAAGTACTAGAACATGAACTCAAGATCATTTTATAGACATAAATTCCATCGATGGTTCTCTACTTTCTAATGATACTACTAATAAACATTCTAATAGTATAAAATAAAATGATCTTGATCATCAAAGCTATGCTATAAACATGGAGAAAAAAGAATTGATTTCAGTAAATCACGAGCCAGCATGGTATAGTGGTTTGAGTGTTGGACTCTGGAGATTAGGGTTCTATTCCCAGCTCAGCCATGGAAACCCACTGAGTAGCCTTGGGCAAGTCACACACTGAGCCCTCCAATAGTTTTTTGTGGGGTTTTTTTCAGGCTATGTGGCCATGTTCTGGAAGAGTTTATTCCTGATTTTTGCCACCATCTGTGGCTGACATCTTCCAGCCACAGATACTGGTGAAACATCAGGAATAAACCTTTCCAGAAAACAGCCACATAGCCTGAAAACCCCACAAAAACAATGGATTCCAGCTGTCAAAGCCTTTGACTTCACATGATAAAGTTGCCTTATGGTCACTGTAAGTGGGAAACAACTTGAAGGCACAGAACAATGAATTCACACTCCCGGGTACCCATAACTTTTAGAAATGGGTTTTCCATCAGAACACTAGAAATTCATAAATCCTCTGTTCTTACCTATCCAGACCAAGCTGATGCAACTTGCTTTTCTAAAATCCTGTATGTTGAAGGAAAAAAACTAACCTTGTGCAGTTTGGGCTCAAAAATCTTTGCTTGGGTAGAATACAGCTGTCAAAGAAGCCAGTGCTGTTTATGCAGGCTTTCTATTTAATAATTGGGCACCAGAAGCAGAGTTTGTCCTAAAACGCATTTGGAGTGCAGCTTTAGGGTGTGGTTTAAAACATTTTCTCAGACTGCAGCCAAGACAGAGCTAGAAAAGATCCTAAAGAGCAAAGATATACAACTGAGCACTAAAGTTAGAATCATCCAAGCTATTGTATTCCCCATCACTATACGGATGCAACAGCTGGACAGTTAAGAAAGAAGCTGCTAGGAAGAAAATCAAGTCATTTGAGATGTGCTGGAGAAGAAGGCTGAGGTACCATGGGCAGCCAAAAAAACAAATGGGGCCTTGAACAGATCAAGCCTGAACTCTCTCCCTGGAAGCCAAGATGAGCAAACTATGGTTGTCATACTTAAATCACATCATGAGAAGGCAATTAGAAAATACAATAATGCTAGGAAAGGGGGAGGGAAATAGAAAGGAAGACCACAAGCTAGATGGATAAACTCATGGAAGTCACAAGGATGGATTTGCAAGGCCTCAGCAGAGCAGTGGAGGACAGTGGGTCTTGGAGATGTCTCATCCACAAAGTTGCTATTAATTGGGGTTGGCCTAAAGGCAGTTGGCAAAAACAACAAATGTTGGGAATGGGAGAAGAAAATATTTGTGGTTATTCATATAGCACACCTGGTCAGCAGAAACCATGCTTTCATGCAGCAGCATGCAACAGCAATGGCTCTGGGGCCAGTTTTCTGGCAGGAGACCTTAGCAGGGGGAACACAGGCATTGCAAAAAGGCAAAAAAACAAATGGAGGAATTGGAAGTCCACTCCCAATTTTGCAAAATAGGGTTTTTAAGTGTTACACAGTGCAAGGGGTGGAGAATACATACAAATAATTTAAAATGTGGATTTATTTTGCTAGCGTAAGAACACTTAAGAGAGTTCAGGGGTCTGAAAGGCCAAAAAACTATTCACTGCTGCCTCCACGCTGCAGAAGTAATCCAGGCTGACACCACTTTAACTGCCATGGCTCAAGGTGAGGGAATTCTGGGAATTGTAGGTCTGTTGTGGCACCAGAACAAACCTACAAGCCCCAGAATTCCCTTGCATTGAGACATGGCAGTTAAAGGCTGCATCCACACGGCAGCAATAATGCACTTAAACTGCCCTGGCTCAGTGCTATGGAATCCTGGGATGTGTGGTTTGCTGGGACACCAGAGCTCTCTGACACAGATGGCTAAATAGTTCACAAAATTGCAAATCCCAGAATTCCATATTCAGTTCAGTTAAAGTGGGGTCAAACTGCATCATTTCTCCAATACAGATGCAGCCACAGTGGTATCAAACCGGATTGTTTTTGAGGTGCGGATGCAACCCTGGAGGTCAAAGCACCTGCTTTTCTATAAAAATCCATCAGTGATACCGTTTATTGGCCAAGCGAAATGCACAATATACTCGTTGCAAGCTTTCAAAGCTCCATGTTACATCTTTACTAAGGGCTGAAACAACATGCAGGCATCTGACTAACATCTCCAATTATTTTTTTCCTCCTTGGTTTGTAACATCTTTGCCTGATGAAGAAGCCATGGAGCTTCGAAAGCTTGCAACAAGTATATTGTGCATTTCGCTTGGCCAATAAAAGGTTTGCATTTGTTAAATGGCCAACACAGCTACTCCTGAACGTCCCCTGCTTTTCTATAGTCTTGCTTGGAGCGCTGCAATGGCACCCAGGAGCCGCTAGATGTCACTGTAGCCGCTACTCTGCGGTGCAGGAACGCCTAGCCGGATTTCTTCCCGTCTCCGCTTCCTCCCGTCATCCCTTGCGCCGCCTTTCCTTTCTCTTTTCCTCGTCGGCCATTGCGGTTGAGGCCTGAGCTTCGGACATGGTGAGTCAATCCGTTGCAATCCTTTGCCGGGGTCGCCTCCTCGGGCTCCGAAGGCCTCTTTTGACCGTCCTGAGTCTTCCTGGATGGGAGACCGAGTTGAATTGGGAAGCCGGGAATAGTCCTTGGGGCGCCTGGAGCCCCTTGGGGCGCGGCTTCGCTCCGCATAGAACCCTCCTTACTGGAATAGCTTGTGAGCATGCGCAGAACATCCGTGGCCATGCAAGTCTAGGTCCAAGGGGTTTCTTGAGCTTTAGGACAGTGATTCCCAATCTCTGGCTTTCCAGGTGTTCTGGACTTCAGCTCCCAGAAGCCTCGGCCATTTTGGCCAATGGCTTAGGATTGTGGGAGTTGAAGTCCAAAAAAATAAAACCCCCTGAAGGCCAGAGTTTGTGACACTGCTCAAGGGCCTTTCCTATTCTGCTTTGATTTACTACAGTGGTGCCAAACTCTGGATAGAGGCTTCTGGGAAATGAAGCCCAAAACAGTAAGAGTACCAGAGTTTGGGAGTCGCTGATTTACTACATTGCTGCCCAAGCAAGGAACCAGGGGTGGTTTGGGCTGGGGCTCTGGAGACCAGGGTTCGAATCCTGTCTCGGCCATGAAATCTTTTGGGTGACCTTGGGTAAGTCACACTCTCTCAGCCTCAGGGAAAGGCAATGGCAAACCTTCTCTGAATAAATCTTGCCAAGAAAACCCCATGATAGGATACTTTAGGGTTGCCATAAGCTGGAAAGGACTTGAAGGCACACAGCAACAACAACAAGGTGGATATAATGTCACCCTCTTTCCTGAATCATATCCACCTTGTTGTCATGGTCGTTGTTGTGTGCCTTCAAGTCCTTTCCGACTTATGGTTGCCCTGAGGACTGGGCTGTACTCTTTCCTGAAAAGGATTCGAACCCAGTTCTCATTCACTGAGGGTGTGTTTACACTGTAGAAGTAAATGCACTTTGACACCACTTCTAACCACCATGGCTCCATCCTACAGAAGCCTGGGATTTGGAGCCTTTAGGGGCACCAGCACTCTTTGGCAGAGAAGGCTAAGGAGCTTGTAAGACTTCAAATCCCAGAACGGAGCTGCAGCATTTAAAGTGGGGCCAAAGTGCATTATTTCTACAGTGTTCTACAGCAATGGTCCCCAAACTGTGCTCTTTAAGGGGTTTTGGACTCTAGCTCCCAGAATCCCAGACTATTGGCCAACATGGCTGAGGCTTCTTGGGAGCTGAAGATCAAAATCTCTTCAAGGGCACAGTTTGGGGACCACTGCTCTAAAGCCCTTGTTTAATATTGTGTGTGTGTATGTGTTACATATTTGTAATCTATTTGACTTACTCAACTTGTAACCTCACTTTATACAGTGGGTTCTTTTTATCCGCTGGGGTTTGGTTCCAGGGTCGCCTGTGGATAACAAAATCTGTGGCTGCTCAAGTCCCATTAAATAGCAGATTGGTGTCCCTTCTCGTAAAATGGCAAAATCAAGGTTTGCTATGTGGAATTTATACTTTTCTATTGGAATACTTTCAAGTCATAGATGCTTGAATCCATGGATTTAAAAAATCCATGGATAAGGAGGGCCAACTGTACTATCTTTGCACTACTCCTTGTGTTTGTCCTCTCTGTTGCATTATTTTGGGACTGTAGCTCAGTAGTAGAGCATAGTTGTTATTTTAGTGCAGAGTGCCTGCCTCAGTTCAATTCTCAGCGTCATCTGAGAAAAGGACCCCTGTCAGAGAAGACCCTGGGAATGTACCTGCTATTAAATTTGGGTGTCCAAATGGACATCTTTTTATGACAGCTTCTTCCTCCTCCTTTTTAGCATTTCAACATTATACCAAGCCAAGAGCATTGGGCCATTGTCCTTGTTATCTGCTGCTCATTTTTAAAATTACAAATACAGGAGGCCTTCTGTACATACAGTAGTTGTAACTGGGACCTTTTGTAAGTAAGGTCTTTGTATTTTGTTTTAATTCTGGTTGTAATTCACTTTAGGTTTAGGCAGATTATGAAATTAGAATGTGCTGTATCCCTTGGTTATTGTCCATCCCTTCAGTCCATCTAGGCTTGTTAGTACAGTCGGCCCTCCACATTTCCAGCTTTGGTTTTTGCTGATTTGATCATTCACAGATTTGATTAATATGTTCTCTTTAGGAATCTTAGGGTCCTCCAGCGTGACTGTGGTCAGCTTCTGCCAAAAGCCATGCTGGAGGACCTAGAGATTGCTAGAGAGAACTCTTCTCTAGACATTTGTAGGTCTTCCAGCGCAATTTCATGGTCAGCATCTGGCAGAACTTGACCATTGAATTGTCCTGGAGGACCTAGAGATTGCTAGAGAGAACTCTTCTCTAGACATTTGTAGGTCTTCCAGCGCAATTTCATGGTCAGCATCTGGCAGAACTTGACCATTGAATCTCTGGAGGACCTAGAGATTGCTAGAGAGAACTCTTCTCTAGACATTTGTAGGTCTTCCGGCGCAATTTCATGGTCAGCATCTGGCAGAACTTGACCATTGAATCTCTGGAGGACCTAGAGATTCCTAGAGAGAACTCTTCTCTAGACATTTGTAGGTCTTCCGGCGCAATTTCATGGTCAGCATCTGGCAGAACTTGACCATTGAATCTCTGGAGGACCTAGAGATTCCTAGAGAGAACTCTTCTCTAGACATTTGTAGGTCTTCCGGCGCAATTTCATGGTCAGCATCTGGCAGAACTTGACCATTGAATCTCTGGAGGACCTAGAGATTCCTAGAGAGAACACTTCTCTAGACATTTGTAGGTCTTCCAGCGCAATTTCATGGTCAGCATCTGGCAGAACTTGACCATTGAATCTCTGGAGGACCTAGAGATTCCTAGAGAGAACTCTTCTCTAGACATTTGTAGGTCTTCCGGCGCAATTTCATGGTCAGCATCTGGCAGAACTTGACCATTGAATCTCTGGAGGACCTAGAGATTCCTAGAGAGAACACTTCTCTAGACATTTGTAGGTCTTCCAGCGCAATTTCATGGTCAGCATCTGGCAGAACTTGACCATTGAATCTCTGGAGGACCTAGAGATTCCTAGAGAGAACACTTCTCTAGACATTTGTAGGTCTTCCAGCGCAATTTCATGGTCAGCATCTGGCAGAACTTGACCATTGAATCTCTGGAGGACCTAGAGATTCCTAGAGAGAACACTTCTCTAGACATTTGTAGGTCTTCCAGCGCAATTTCATGGTCAGCATCTGGCAGAACTTGACCATTGAATCTCTGGAGGACCTAGAGATTCCTAGAGAGAACACTTCTCTAGACATTTGTAGGTCTTCCAGCGCAATTTCATGGTCAGCATCTGGCAGAACTTGACCATTGAATCTCTGGAGGACCTAGAGATTCCTAGAGAGAACACTTCTCTAGACATTTGTAGGTCTTCCAGCGCAATTTCATGGTCAGCATCTGGCAGAACTTGACCATTGAATCTCTGGAGGACCTAGAGATTCCTAGAGAGAACACTTCTCTAGACATTTGTAGGTCTTCCAGCGCAATTTCATGGTCAGCATCTGGCAGAACTTGACCATTGAATCTCTGGAGGACCTAGAGATTCCTAGAGAGGTATTCTCTCAGGTATTAAAAATGTATTTTTATTTGTGTTTTTTCCACTTTCACGGGAGTCCTGTGCCCCTAACCTTTGTGAATGTGGAAGGTCCACTGTATAATGTACATTGTTGTTAAAAAAATATAGGACTAGATAGCACTGAACCTTTGCATGGTTCCCCTGAAACAGAGCTTGGAAAAGTTGCACTGCAATTCCTAGAATCTACCAGCCATCATGGCTATAGAGATCCTAAAGTATTGTGGATCAAGAGTTTCTAAGGATGATGGTTTCACAACCTTACCTAAGATCTTTTTTGTTTATAGTCTCACTCTTAATACCACAGTTGGTTTCAAAATGTGTGACTTTTCACTCACTCTTTCTCTTTTTCCAAACTACTAGTCATCCCACAAGACATTCAAGATCAAGCGGTTCCTTGCTAAGAAGCAGAAACAGAACCGGCCTATCCCACAATGGATCCGCATGAAAACTGGCAATAAGATCAGGTAAAGGCATTACTTGGCCTGCAAGAGGTAGCAGTAATGCAGAGGCCACTGTATTGGGGTGCAGGGTATTTATGGCTTCAAGAAGGAATAAATGCAGGGTTTGGGACTGATAGTGTGGTTGGCATGGTTTACATGACAGGCTGGCTACTTCTAAGTTCAGGAAAGGAACACTGCAGTTGTGTATTCTCATCTCAGTTCCGTCCCATGTGCCCTTGAGAACTCTAATGGTGTGAGAGCTGGAAACTGGAATCATACTGTGGCATCACAATCCCTCAAGAACATCAAGGCAGTTTTTAAAGGATGGGAAATATGTGTTATTTGTAGATCAGCACCATTTTTTTAGGCAAATACTAAATGCAAAAGTTCCTCACATCCTTTTGAATTAAGGTCTGCTTAAACTAAAAAGTTCACAGTTATTGCACTAACTGGTATCTTTCTTTATCGGGGTAATTTTTTGTTCACTGTTCACTCATGGCATGACTTAAAAAGTGGTGAAAATGTTTTTTCCTGGCTAACTAAATTGTGATGACCGCTGCTTGCTTGACCCCAGCTGCAGAGCCGCTGCCAGTCAGTATCCCCAGTATTTGACTTGGTGGACTTGGCGCACACTCCTATGTTCCATCATATGTTAGCGATTGCCATTTCATGGCCATTGTTCAGTTTCTAGTCTGTGTGAGCTTCCTAGTATAGAAGACCTTTCCTGACCGACTCTGAAATCTTTGCCTTAACTTTTGTTTTTCATTCTTACTGTTCTCTCAGATCTTGTATGTTGGTTCCTTTCCACACCACTTTATCTCTTCTGTCTCTTTTTTGTACCTTTAGTGCAAAGCTCTGCCTCATTTTGAGAAGGCGGTATTCCCCATATTCATCCACTAGTGAAGACTCTTAATTTAGAGGTCTGTTGTCACCGTTCTGCAAAGGTGCCTAAGGATTTCCCAAAGCAGGCTGCAATTACAGTGTTTCATTCTGTGGGAGCACTGCCATGTCCCTGCTGAGAGCAACTCTGGTTACTTGGAATTTGATCTCACCTCTACTGGTGAAATCAGTCTCCTTTTAACAGTGACAAGCTTTGAGAGGAAAACTTAAGAATGTAAAAGCTTTGGAGTCAAATTTCTGTTGTTATTTTTCTGGGAAAAGAGCACAAATGCACACTTGACTGGAAGTAGACAGATACATTTTATTAGGCTGGAACGGTAATCCAAACTTCTTAGTTTCAGCTCTGAGGGGGCTGGAAGCAGAATGTGAAGTTGTGCAAGAATTAAAGAAAAGTTTGCTGCTCAGACATGACCACTTTGGGCTTTTTAGGGCTAAAACAGACTGCAGAAATAATCCAGTTGGAGACTGCCCAGGCTCAGTGCTAGGGAATTTTGGGAGCTGTAGTTTGTTGTGGCACCAGAGCTCTCTAACAGAGAAGGCTCAATGCCTCCCAAAACTACAGTTCCCAGAATTCCCTAGCATTGAGCCAGGGCAGTGTTCTCAAACTGGATTATTTCTGCAGTCTGTTTTGGCCCTTAATAGCCAGACCTACTGAGAATTTCATCAGTATCACTGCACAGCTCTGTGATAGTACATTGTGGACAAAAAGGAACACAGCATTACAGAATGTGTGTAGCAAAGTACCCTATTGCATGCATCACATTTTTGAAGGCCCAAATAACTATGGACCCTCTTACATAGGCAATGTGTTTTCTTCACTAAGTAATAGTTTTCAGGAGTGGCATTTTTTAAAAATCAATATAATCATTTAAAAATTAACACAGACATAAGCTGATTGCATCTGAATCTGTGTGTTAGCCAGGGGCAACTTTGTTGAATAAAAATGAGATACATGAGCCTCTCCACTTACAGCTAAAATAAGGAATGAAAACATTAGATATCCTAATGAGTAGTTCTTTCTAGTTATTTGAATTCTTCGACTTCCCCTTTGGTGTTTCAATATAGTCCACTATGCTAGGATTGGAGGGTGTACAGATGTGTATGCTCATATTTTTCTCTTCAACTCAGTGGAAGAGGAATTCATGGAAACCTTGTGGGTCTCTTTAAAATAAGTTACATTGGGTAGATGTGTGCTGATGAGAGGGAAGAGGGAGGGCAGATGGGTGTGGGAAAGCACACTCCCCTTGCTAGCAACTGTGAAGCCCTTTGTAAAAGATGTCATACATGAATTCCAAGGGGATGGTGAGTTCACTTGCTTCCTATTGGCTTAATTCAGGCTGGGTTTTTTAGTCTGTTGGAGGCGCTGAGCTGTGCCTTGCTTACTAATGCTGTCCCTTTTGTTCTAGGTACAACTCCAAAAGGAGACACTGGAGGAGGACCAAGCTGGGCCTGTGAAAGGAAGCAGCTTTGCCCCCATCAGCATGCCTATCCTGTGTTAAGCTCTCAAGCCTAGAATGGCCCCTTTCTACAGATCTGCCACAGCTCTATTTTACAGAGCTGAACCCTGTCATATATTGTGCAGTTTTTCTCTTTCCTAAAACTTTATTTTCACAAGGAGTTTCTGAAAAGAATTAAAACTGAATAATGGGGACCTTTTGTGTTGAACATTTTCTGTCTTTCAGTTCTGAATCCATTCATATTGGCTGAGTTCTTGTTCCCAATGGAGAAAGGCTCATTAATAAATATGTGATAAAATACAGTCCAGCAAATTGGCAACTTGTGCTTGGATTTACTATTTACACTTGCTCTACACAGCAAGGCAGGGGGAGTTGGCAGCAGTACCAAAGGCTCATGGCTGTGAATTTGGCATCTGTTGCCTGGAAGGCTGAAACTTCCAACTGGGTCTTTGTGGGTGAATAGCCTGAAACAAGCTGTCAGAAAAGCATGATGCCAAGCAGGCAGCTAGAAATGGGTCTTCCATGGCTGCATCTCAGGATGTTGCTCCAGGCAGAGGTGAAGACATAGTAGGGAGAGGGGGGGTATGAGCCCTGAACAGCAAGGAATAAAGTAACGGTGGTGGTTGAGACAATGTTGGAGAATTGTTTGGTCTTGCTGTTCATTTGTCTATTTTTATATTGTTGAAAGTATAAATTATCAATTTTGGTTCACCGACCTTTAAAAAACGAATAAATAAATAATGGGTGTCTTTAAGGGGCGTCAAACAATTTTGATGTTTTTAGAGAGTTTTTAAAAATGATGTTGTTCTGCATTGAAAATGAAACTGGGCTGCTGCACTTCTAAAAATTGCAAACATCCTTACGCCAAAGCTGTCGCAAGTACAGTTGGGTTTTGTAGTATAGTGAGCAGTGGCTTTCCAGGATCTCTGCAGAGTTCCTTTCCCAGAACCTGCTGGTGAGACTTTGGCAAGAGGCAGAAGGAACATAACCTGAGAGATTTTTGCATGTGCTCTTCCATTGAGTAACATCCCCTGTCCAAATTCCCAATGAGAAAATAAAATAGATGCAAGCAAGAAAGCTTCCACAAATCTCCACAGAGGATAACTGGAGCTGTTTCTGGTTTCTGGGGCCTTCATATCCACACACAACTTGAGTTAACATAAAGAGTTCGAAGGAAAGTCATGTATGTAGACTAGAAACAAGGTGAAAAGTTTTTTACTCTTGTATGCTTTTCGAATATTATCTCCATGGTACTTGCTTTGGTATTCTGTGTAAGACTAGGAGTTCCCTTTCCATTCTACCTGAATTGGCTATTGCCTGGCTTGTTCTGTATTTCTGACTTTGCATTCAGGAAACGAAAGGGCAAATATAAAAGCTTGGCTGAACTGGAAAGAGTAATCCAGGTGTGCAGCAAACTAATAGATACATATGTGGCTATATTGTTAAGCTGAGTAAATAATGGAGGTTATGCTGTTGTACTATGAAATAGTTTCCTGGTTTCTATGGAACATACAATGATTGTGTGTTTGCAATGTCAGAGATAATGAAAGCAGTAACATGAAGGAAAAGAAAGCACAAGAGCTTAGAGTCAATTAAACTTGTGGACCTAAAAATGTTGTAAATCCTACCATATACTGCTGGCACTAATGTATTTGTGACATCATGACAGTATGAGGACCACAGTAGTAGGATACCGAAATGCATTGGTGATCTGATTGGGGAATAAAATACCTAGTCCCTCCAAGAGAGATAGTTTTGCTCCATGCTGAGCACAGATATGAACCAGTTAAAGGTCTGTATATATGCATGGCTCCATGGCTGGGTAGTTACTGGGGTCTTGTGGGATTTTTTTGTTTTTGGCAGGTTTCTTCCTGGGGTTTGCCATTGCCATCCTCTGAGGTTGAGACAGGGTGACTTGCCCAGAGTCACCCAGTGGGTTTCATGGCCAAGTGGGGATTCAAATCCTGTTCTCCAGAGTCGTAGTCCAGTGCTCAACCACTATGCTATGGTGGCTTTCAAAATAATAGAAGCATAGAATTGGAAGGGCATCTAAGTCTTAACCATGCATAAATGTACCACTACAGCACTCCCCAAAAGATGGCAATCCAATCTATTTAAAGACCTCAGAAATAAAAAAGGAGAGACTCAAGCTCGGAAAGCTAGGAAGACTTGTGTTAAATCAGCCTTGTATGAAGATTCATCCCAGGTTATTCCATATGGTAGCATCAGTTCCTGAATTATTTTTGTACCTTTTTCAGATCTACAGTAAAGTTTTTGTTGTGTGCCTTCAAGTTGTTTCTGACTTACGGCGAGCCTGTCATGGGTTTTGTTTGGCAAGATTTGTTCAGAGGAGGTTTGCTGTTGCCTTCCTCTACTATTAGTATTAGCAATCTTGGTTTCAGTTCCTTTCATAATGATTATGGATTTACCCTTTTCACAGCAGCTACACCCAACTATTTTCATTAAGCTCTTCATCTCTTTGACTCTTTCTTGGTCAGTCCCTACCCATTCAGACTATTTATCAGCATCTGTTTGAAGTTAATGGGAAGGGGGTTCTTTGTGTGCACCTCTTTACATTTTATTACATCAAACCACATTTGCCATTTAATGCCATCTTCCACACTGCCACCCTACCTCTCCTTCCATTAGGAGAGATCTTTGGAGCTCTTTGCTTTCCCTTTTTATTTTTAACTATACTAAATAGCTACATGTCTCCCAATCTGGGTTATCCCCCACCTCCATGAACAAGCTACAAATGACAGGATCTACTACACATATGCCTCCATTGTGAGAACTGGCCATTTAGTCCTGCTTGTTACTTTCTGTTCATTTAATAGTTTTCTGTTCAAAAGAGGCCTAAATTAAGCTGAACACATACCCTTCCAGTCCTGGAGCTCTCACATTTCCCTTCAAAAAGGTTACCTTTGACTAAGCTCTGGAAACCACTCTCTGTCCCTACACTCCATAGCAGATGGAATCACAAGAGACAAACAGTTCTACTTATGCACCATCAGGATTCTTTATTTGAAACTGCAAAGGTTCCCATGGTATTGAGAAACCTTTGAACAAGGAGTGTTGACATTATTTTTATTTCCTCCTTCATAACCCAGACTAGTTAATACTTTCATAACTTCATCCAAGAAAAAAGAAAGGTGTGAATTATCTTCTAGTAAGGAGTAACTGGTTGGGTCACCCAGGAATTGGTGACAATACCTCTTTACCTATCGTGAGAATTCATGAAAGAGAGTAGACTGTGCAAGGTTGAAGCCACCTCCACCCTGGATTTAAATACTATGTCTACCCCCATTGAAGTTGCAGTAGATGCAGAATTCTGTGTCCCTGAGAATCACACTACCAAACATCTAGTCTTCAAAGCTCTAAATATGTATTTGAAAGTGTGTGTTCATGCGCAGTATCTGCCAAACCCAGACTAATGTCTGAACATTACCAGGGGTTAAGCTTTACTGCTCAATATGGCATACTGACACTTTGCAATCATAGTCAAATCAGAATAAATTGTGTAAACAAGGAGAAGGAGTGTGCGTGCGCGTGCAAAGTTTCCTGCTTGAGTGAGTTGCAAATTTTTCCCCTCCAGGACAGAATTTCAAACTTTTTAATTGCAGTGTATAAACAATCCTACCTGCACACTTCCTTCTACGAAGCAAAGTGATATGGTAGACTTCTTCCAGTTCACAGCCTTAGCCACATCAACACCATCTAGCTCTACTCCATGCTGTTTTCTTGGAACTGTTGGCCCCTGAGTTCTACCTGTGGCCAAAAGGCAGGCCTGGGCAGGTTTGCTTGAGCCAACAATTTGGAGGCAATCTCTAGCCACATTGGACAACTCCTGGGCTGCCTGCCTCTTTCTATCCACCGTGTCAGGATGACTGGTGTTAGAATTCACTCACAGGTAACAGGTCAAACCACTTCAGCCACTGAGCAAACTTCTAAAACTCCTGGAAGAACGCAACAGCTTGTCTGAACATGTTCCTGAAATAAGACAATCCTGTGGAAGCCCTCTGGCTTTGTCTTCCACCACTGGCTTCCTTATAGTCCCCTTTCAAAACATTGATGATGCCACTTCGTTTTGATGGAGCGCAGTTGTTGTTAGTGTTTCCTCCACCTTCTACAGCCAAGTCTTCCTCGCTAGCACCTGAGAGCTCCTTCAACTCTCTGGAAGCATCTGCTTGGAGGTACTGCCATGCTTTGCGTCCATTGTGGTCCCGAAGGCTAGTATTGGCCCCAAAGGCTCCCACCAGCACTTTGATGACCATCTCATGGCCCTGAAGGGCAGCCAGATGCAAAGGGGTGAGCCGACCACTGGCTGTGAACATGTCGATGTCAATTGGGTAGTGATTCTTCTCGGCAAAGGTGATCACTTCAATTAGGTCTTCGTGGCGACCATGTTTGGCCAGCCAGTGGAGAACAGTGAAGCCGGTCACAAAGTCTCTCCTGGAGAGCAAACTGGGATCCTTGGCAAGCAAGTTAAGGATGTTCTCAGCATCTCCTTGGGCCACTGTCAGCATCCACTCATGCTCCAGGGGGTCCAGAGCTAAGGACAAATCCTCTGAGTTGACATCCAGATGTCCCTGATCTTCTGGAACATCAACAGAGATGCTGTCCATCTGGGAAGCGGTAAGCCATGTGGGTTTGACTTGACTGGTCTGCAGGAGGATCTCCTTGAGTCCTTTCCTCCTGGTGCTTCCCCAGCCCATTGAGAGCCTAGCTGTGTCCATCCCTGCTGTCCAGTTGCCTGAACGTCTGCTGGCCCTACTCAGGCTTCTATTGAAATTGGACAACTGTCCGCGATGGAGAATCAAGCTCCCAGCTCGGATGCTGGGACTGGGGGACTGGCTACCAACCGTGTCCTTCATCTGAGCCTTGAAAGCTGCTTCTTGTGCTAAATCATTGGACATTTTAAGCTGCCCCTCTTGCAAGCTTTCTTCCTTTTGCTTCTCTGCCATGTTGCCTCTGCCAAGGTACAGAAATGTTGCTTCCCAAAAGCTTCCAAGGCTTCCTACATCTATCCTTTAAAGCCTCTTCTGTTTCTTGCAGAGCTGCATTTTTGATGCTTCACTTTCCTGGTCAATAAGAAGGGAGGCTCTCGAAATGCAGGGCTTCCTGGTTCTGCTTGCATGCAAAGAGGAACAAACACTTGCATTCGTTACTTAGGAAGAAGAAAACAGTCCTTGTGAAACAGACTACAAGCAAGAAGGTTAAAGATTCAATTTGCAAACCTGCTAGAGTTTTGTGGATCAGTGGCTTTAAAAGTTTTTTGCAGTGATCCCTATAAATATCCTTGTCACTTTTAAGAAATATTTTCTATTCCCCTCCAAGAGGTTTGTAATACTCCACTGTTAAACATAGTTGTTTGACAATAGATACCTTTCATTTCACTTCCAATTGTACTTGCATATCTACTCTTCTTTCCTTCCTTCCTTCCTTCCTTCCTTCCTTCCAATGGGGTTAATAAAAGCTTTGGGGAACAGAATGTGTATAATTCAGCTTACTGGTATGGGAGGGGGGAGAATTTGCCATTATTTAATGTGCATGTGACATTCTCAGTGATTTGTCCTCGCACATTTTATAGGGCAAGGCTGTTTGCAAGTCTTAGCTTCTTACAAGCAATTTTCTAAATGCCTTCTGGTCCAAAGCTTCTATATCTGTTTAGAAGCCGCACTCTTACACTCAGTGACCAGGAGATAAGTCCCACTGAACCCAGTGGTGTTTATGGAGAAGACATGCAGAAAATTACTGGTACAATGATTGCAAACTGCAGGCTTTGGGAGTTTTCCATTATTCACGTTGTTTCTCTGTGTATCCACCCTCCTTTGTTTTGTTTTGCTTTTCCAGCTTAATGTTAAGCCTGAAGGAAGAGACCCAGAGAACTTAAAAGTTCTTTATTGGACCACTTGAAATCTTGCAGTTATTTTGAATCTAATAAAGGAATCACCCTACTGTGGCTTTCAGATTTTGGAAAACAGACAAATACCTGCTTACAAGATCCTATACAGCACAAGCTGCTCTCCCTCTTAAATTGTCATCAGCTCAGAATTTGAAAGGGGAAAAAAGGACAACTCACATCTGTCTCCTGCTATGATTAGAATTTTTAAATGGTGTTTGTGATAAATTTTCTGAATTATACAATATTTTAACGTGGGAACAAAATGTCTTTTTAAAGACGTTTTAAAATATTATATGTTAAAAGAATGTGGCTGGCAAGCGTATGAGTAGCAAGCCACAAAATGGGTTGCTGACGCTGCTGCCACAGACTACTTAGTTTTCCCTCCTTGGTTTTGTTTCAAAATATTTCCCAAAGGCTGCTGACCATTCTTCTCCTCTTTCCTTATTCTTCCAAATTTTGAATAAACCAGAAGACATGCACAATCATCTCTCAGCCTTCAGCTCTGGAAAAGGGGATAGTTAACGTATGACTTATTTACTTCAGAATACAGTAGCTTCCAGTATTTAGGATGCAAAAGAGGCTATGTGCGTATTAGATTTCAAGTCTTCCTGGAAACCTGGAAATCTTATCCACTGCTAAACCTTCTCTTCTGCAATCTAGAGATGACATTTCAGTCACCCATATAGCAGGCAGGTATAGTGTTTAGAATATAGGACCTTGGGAGAACAGCTTGATCAGTTCTATAGGATTGCTGTGAAGATGAAGTAGGAAAAAGGAGGGCCAAGTATACCACCTTAAGCTTATTAGATGAAAGGCGAGAGAATAAACATAACTAAATATTTTTTAAAAATTAAAAAAATAAATTTCTGTCTCATTAAATTGTTGGCTCTTTGCATTTGCGACTTTGACTTTTGTGGATCTGATGATTTGCAGTTTTGATTAATAGGTTCTCTCTAGGACTCTCTTAAGTCCTCCAGCACAACGCTGCCAGAAGTTGACCATAGAGTTGTGCTGGAGAACCTAGATGTTCCTAGAGAAAACACCTCTAAGCATTTGTAGGTCCTCCAGCATAATTCTATGATCAACCTCTGGCAGATGTTGACCACAGAGTTGCACTGGAGGACTTGGAGATTCCCAGAGAGGTGTTCTCTTCGGTAAAAAGAATAATGGTTTTTTTGTTTGTGGTTTCCCCACATTCACGGGGGTCTTTCACCCCTAACCCCAGTGAATGTTGAGGGACCACTGTGGTTAGTTAGATGCATGATCAACCTGCACTTGAAGTCTCCTAAAGTGACCAGATAACTCTCACATCCACACTCAAGAAATTACCTACCAGTCAGACATGGATGTTCGTTTCAGTTTTTCGACTTTAGTCCAAAAACGGCTCTTTCCCGCTTAAATGCCAGAAATGCCTTTCTGTGAAAGTACTGAATTTCATTTTCTGTTTCTTTGACTAAACTGAAATGAGCAAACATTACTGGGATTAATTCTTTCCATACTATAGTTAGCAGATTGAAAGAACTGAAACTGGGACTCTCCAGTTTGCTATATCGGTGCTTTACTTTCAGCCAGGGCTGGGCAGCTAGTGTTGCCAGTGTGAAAACTGGGGAGGGCTCCTATACTTTTAAAATGATTGCATAGAAATTTCCCTCTTTGACATAACCATTCAAGGTATAGAAGCCTGCTCCAGTTTTCACTCAGGCAATCCCAGTGGGCCCAACATTCCCCATCTTGGGGCTAATATGATGCCCCTGCATTCTGTTTTTGCACCTCTCAAACCTCTTGGAGGGAAAAGAGTGAGTGAATTGCCTCTCTTGGAAACAATTAATCTTTTATATAGACTGCAGGTCCTCCTCCCACACTGTTTAAGATTTTAAAAAACAAATAAATCACAAGATCAAGTGGATTTCCAGCCAATTCCTGCCCCATGTTTTGGCTTTTTTTTGGTGTTGTTTTGACCCAGAGAGAGACAGGGGCACAAAATTGGCTCCTAGACCCACCAAAGTTGCCAACTCCTGCTTCAGAGCCATATCAATTCTCCAGACAGACTCCAAAGGTAGAAAACACGTACACCGCACCTGCTCCAGGGTACTATCACCTGTTCTTTCTCTTGGCACCCAAATTAGGCCTAAGAATTCCCATTGTTCTAGAGCAGTCAGGTATTGTGTTCAACCACAATACATAAAAGCCCTTTTTGATCTCTTCTTATGCTTTTTGTAAAGTATAATGGTGTAATCTAATGCTGGCATAAGAATTTTATCCCTCCAAACTTTTCCACATTTCTAGCATAACAATAACTTAAATCTTTTGTTGAGCTTTTAGAAAGATAGTTTAGGCATCCCAAAGTAAAGAGGCAAGCAAAGTTACAAAGCGCATGAGAACACAGCAAATATAAAAGTTCAGGGTGTGAACAATTTTCAGTATCTTACAATGCGAGAAATTTGGGGAGTGAAGGAAAATTTAATGAGGGGCAGAGTTTGTATTTGGGGGGGACAATGCCCTCCTTCTCCCCACTTCGCTTGACCCCTGAATGTAAGGATGATGGGATACAAGACAGAAAGGGGCAGAAGACCAGCTCTTAGTCCAACAAAATGTACCTGCAAATTTCAAAACGAGGCATGACTTTCCTTTGGTGGGAAGTAGTGTTCAAAACTCAAATGAAAAGAAATGCAAAGGTTATCTAGCTCAACCCCCGGGAAGCAGGAGGCAAGTATAACATTCTTGACAAACAGCCAACCTGCCATTTTACTTACTAATGGAGAACCTACTACTTCTTCTTGCACCCTTTCCTATTGCCAGCGCCAAAGTGAGATTCAGCTGTCAGTCTGATTTGTGTCTGAATATGGAACGGAAGAGGAAAGCTGTCTTGGGGAAGGAGCAGCAAAATATCCTTAGACAGCCTTGGTTTACACAGACATCCTTACAACAACCCTTTAAGAGAGATCATATTTGTTGTCTCCTCTACTGAAAGCTAAGAGAAGGCAGCTGTTTGTCCAGTTGGGATCCACTGAGGAATTCACTGCTGAGCCTTGGGCACTTTCTTAAGCCCAGCACATTCTCTTCATGCCACAAAATGCTGAAAATGGAAGCACTGTTTTAAGAGTGACACGTAAAAACAGAGCAACCACTTGCCCACAGTTTCAGGTCACTTCATATCCTACTGAGTGACTCGATTTCCCATGGAATTTCTTTCCTTAGAGTTTTCCCTTCCTGCTTGACTTTCACATGTAAAAACAGGTGTCGGGAAGCCCAAGCCCACCCTATGGAGATGCAGCAAGATAGCTGGCCTTTTACCTTTCCAAATGCACCTGCCGGCCAGGGGTCGCTGCTCTTCTCCTGGGACTGTGGCCTCAGCCCATAGGAGCCACTTTGGGCACCTTGCCGTTGTCCTCTGGGCTCCTCCTTCTGCCAGTGTGTTCCTTCCGTGTCTCTCAGCACAGCCTCCAGCCGGCTCTTTGGAGCTCCTTTGTGCAAAGTTTGCCATCAGTGAGTTTCGCAGCTCGGCAGAAAAGCCGCCAGCGTGACCTTTGCTCTCCCTATTGACTGGGACAGATGAAGCTGCTGTAGGCGCAGTATGGCTCATTTTTGCACTTCCTCCTGCAGCTGAGCAGCCCAGGGCCAGTGATCTTAGAAACCATGGGGAAACCCACAGATCCGACCCTCCTTTGAGGGAGAAGCGGAACAACATGGTGGCGGTCCCAGCTATACATTTTGACAGAATGACAGATCAAGGGAGGGCACCCTCGTCAAAGGTGGTGCACCTGAAAAACCAGTTAAATTGCTCTACACACTTCTGGTTGCCAATAGATCGCAAGGGTGGAAAAGGAGTGCCAGGCATGTTAAGAATGGGAAGTCCCCTTTTAACAATGTCATCAGCTTTCAGTCTAGTATCCGTAAAAGGGACACCATAAGAGCACACTTCCTTGCAGGCTGTTGTAAGAATTGCTGAAAGCATGTATGTGAATTGTCATATGTTTTGTGTACCTTCAAGTTATTTCTGACCTATGGTGACCCCAAGGTGACCTTATCATAACCAAAATGTGGGGTTTTCTTGGGAAGATTTGTTCAGAAGAGGTTTGCCATTGCCTTTCCCTGAGGCTGAGAGCATGTGGCTTGCTCAAGGTCACCCTGAAGGTTTCATGGCAGAGCTGGGAATCGAACCCTGGTCTCCAGAGTGGCTCTTGAATTGTCATGTAGTGATATGTATATACGTATGCACAGAGGCCAATTTAATGGGGATGTATATAGGCTTTGCTGTTGTTGTGTGCCTTCAAATTGTTTCCAATGTATGGGGACTCTAAGGTGAACCTATCAGAGGGTTTTCTTGGCAAGAGTTGTTCAGAAGCTGAGAGAGTGTGAATTGCCCAAGGTCACCCAGTGGATTTACTCAACCGAGTTGGGATTCAAACTCTGGTCTCCAAAGTCATAGCCCAGTGCTCAAACCACTACACCATGCTGGCATGTAGTATAGGCTACCCTGAATATAGGCTACTCAGAAGTAAATTCCCCTGAGATCTGTGTGTATTACTCCCAGCCAGGTTGTCATAGGGCTGAAGCCTAAAAGACCAAATGGCAAATGTTGTCAAACATATTGGGAAAGTTACTTTAATGGACTGTAACTCCCAGAATGTCCTAGCTAAGCTGGCTGATGGATTCTAGAAGATGTAGCAGGTATTAAACTTCACATATGCTTGGTGGGAACACAGAGAAAGACTCTGAGGGTGTAAAAAGAACTTCTCCCCCAAAGTCCCAGAGGTTTAGCAACGCATTGGTGACAAACTACTAGCGGAAGGGAATTTTCACACAATGCTCATGTGTACCATAAGCGTATTAGGTTGCTATGAACGTAAGCTACTGTTATCTCAGCCTCTCCCATTATTTCTCTATCAACAGAATAGGGCTAATCATGTTGACCTACTTTAAATGTTATTTTGTCAGCATCGCTGAGCCAAAATATGCCAAATGCTTAGAACATCCTAAAGACCTAAATGTCAAGCGCAATCCTTATTTTGTGAAATGGTGGTGTGGCATTGTAGGAGTGACTGTAATGAAGTTCTCTCTTCTACTAGTTTCCTGGGCTGTGGTTGTAGGGCAGTGTTTCCTTGAGATTACAAGGAGCAAAGCCATTTCCTTAGAAAAGTATAATTCATTATCCATTCATCTCACAGCTCTTGGTCCTTGCAAGATAACCAACAAGGGTAAGGAAAGAGTTCAAAAGAGAAGAAAATGAAAGAAAGAAGGAGCAGTTACTTCCAGACCTTCTTGCAGCCTCCCCCACAAGAAAGCATGAAATGCACAGTGTGTATGGTTGCCACTTTTCCAGCTACACTGCTCTCTGGTGGCTGAATTCAAAGATACAGCCATGTTAGTCTGTAGAATCAGTATGAGTGTTCATAGACTTAAGTCTACTTCCTCAGATGCATTTGGAGGAAGCATCTGAGGAACCAAATGCATCTGAGCAAGTAGACCTAAGTCTATGAAAGTTCATGCTGTCAACTTCTTTCTTTCAGTTAGTCTCAAAGGTGCAACAAGATCTATCTGCATGCACAAATGTACCACTGAAACACTCCTAAGAGATGGCCATCGAACCTCTATTTAAAGATCCAAATGTGCCACACTCTTCAGCCCCAATCTGGCCTTTCTGGGATACAAAAAGGAGCCAAAAATTGCTCTTTTTTTTTTTTTGCACCGTAGCTACCAGCGCTGTGGCTTTATGGTGCTCCTTTGGCGCTGCTTCATTTAAACGCAGTGCCAGAGGAGTACTGTGACACTACACACCATGTGGTGCAGCTTGTGGCATCATGACACCATGGGGATGGAGCTGTCACATGCTTCGTGTGGATGCCATGCCCTGACTCTGCACCCAGGCTGGCCTTATTGGCTGGTTTGCCCAGGCTCTGACTCACAGATTAGGGTTCCCAGATGTCTCTTATTATAAAGTATGTTTCTTATTTGAAGACCAGATAGCTTGCCCTTTATTTTAAGGCAGCGATTCCCAAACTTTAGTCCTTGAGGTGTTTTGGAGTTCAGATCCCAGAAGCCCCAGCCAATGTGTCCAACAGTCTGAAATTCTGGGATCTGAGGTCCAAAACACCTGGAAGACAGTTTGGGAACCACCGTTTTAAGGGATGTCCCTTACTTGAGGATTGGATCGCTTTTCTTTTTATATAGATTAAACAACATATCCCCAAAATCTTGTATTTTGGGGCATGGCCCTTGCTAAAGACAGGAATGTGTGCATCATGTAATTTATGAATGTGGACAATATATTAATTTTGCAGAGGAGTGCGTGGTGAGGTTACATGAAAGCAATACTTTCATTTGGTATTTATATAAAACACCTAAAGGTAGACTAGCTACTTCTTGGTTATCCACCCGGCACGCCATTAATTTCTACTATCTCTTATTATTACACTTGCTACGTCTTGTTATAGAGAGCCAGCATTGTGTAGTGGTTTGAGTGTTGGACTATGACTCTGGAGACCAGGGTTTGAAGTCCCACTCATCCACTGAAGCCCATTGGACAAGTCACACTCTCTCTGGCCTAGAAAACCCTGTGACAGGTTGACCTGAGGGTCACCATAAGCCAGAAATGACTTGAAGGCACAGGACAACAATGACGACTCCTTATTGCTATTTTGAAAATGTGGAGACACCACATGAGACCCATATATGAGGAAAAGGAGAAGAGGTCTTTGCAAATGAAAGACAGTGCAGAATTCCCTTCCTTTATATCCCAATGTGCAGGTGCAGAATTCTGAACATGTGCAGAATTCCCTTCTCATATCACAGCGCACAGGTAAGAGATTTTGTTAAGAAAGTGTTCAGAAAGACTGGTGATTTTTGAATGGATCTCTATTTTCTACAATTTGTATGTAAGTTCACTGAAATACCATCCCTTTAGTCAGTGTTTCATTAGCTTCCTATCATATGTGCATGGTTCATTTCTTAAATTGTAAGTGCCCATTTGTCTCAGTGGCTTGGGGAATGGAGCATTTAAGAGGCAAAGGTATTACTTGAAAATGCCTTATGGCTTGCACACAGGTGCCTGATCAATGGCTACTAGTCCCAGAACTTAGAAACTTATTTATTTGGAAGTGGTTTGCTTCTTTTTCTTATAATAGTGTTTGTAAAAATCATGTCGTTGCATGACACGTTCAGCCGCTTATTACTTTTCATTCCTTGAGAATTAAAAACAAACAAAAACGTTAGGCCTGATAGGAGAATGACATTAACTTGAGAAATTGCTATCAAAGTGCCTCTAAAAATATGTTGCAAATGCCCTTAACAGGCAACTATGAAAAATACATGAGAAAGTTACTTGTTGCGCCAATTAAGTACTTTTGTTTCCATTTGGTACATTCTGGAAATACAGCTTTGTTCTGCCTCTATTACTGAAAAATAGTAAATTGTTGCAGGTAACTACATTCCTTGTAACTCAATGCTCTCGTACACTGATAAACCCTTTGATGTTGCTATGTGCCTACAAGTGGTTTAAGACTTATGGCGAATCTATGACTGGTCTAATCTGCACTGCAGAAACAATGCAGTTTGACACCGCTTTAACTAGCTCAATGCTATGTGTTAAGCATCCCTGGATAACATATGGCATTCTGTGATTTGTAGTTCAACCTCAGAGAGTTCTGCTGCCACAACAAACTACACATCCCAGGAGTCCACAGCATTGCACCATGACAGTTAAAGTGGTGTCAGCCTGCATTATTTCTACAATGCAGATGCAGCCTTAGTTGCCCAGGAGTTTATCAGACAAGGGAAATTAGAAGTATAATCCAATGGCAATCTGAACGTAATCATGGGGTTTAACGTTATTGTGTGATAGACTACCACACACAATTTTGGGCAATGGGAAGTCAGTCAGAACGCAATCATGGGGTCTCACATTATTGCGTGATAGACTTCCGCACACAATTTTGGGCAATGGCAAGCTATTTTTGGGCAACGGGGAGTCAGTTCAAACGCAATTCGAATTCACGTAAATTCACTGAACTAGCGAATTCACGTGAATGCGTTCTGGCCCCACTTTCTTTTCATTCGAAATTAAGAGAAATTCCTCCTATGTGATAAACTCCTATGTGACTCTTTTACATCAGAGAAGCAGAGGAGCCCCTGCTGGGTGAAAGCTGAGGACATAAAGCTGAGGCCACAACCTTTGCATTGATGTCCCTAAATAGTACATACTATTTCATATCAGTTCTAGAATCTTGGGCCTGTTACAGACTGCCAAAATAAAGCTGCTTCAGGTCTCTTTGGAGGTATGCTGTTTAAATGATGCATGGGTCCTAAGAATCCAGAAGCTGCACCAAAGCTGCACTCCAATGCTTAGGAATGGAGTGTGGCTTTGGTGTGACCTCTGAACTCTTAGGACCCCATGCATCATTTAAATAGCATACCTCCAAAGAGATCCGAAGCAGCTTTATTTTGGCAGTCTGTAACAGGCCATAGAGTTGGAAGAGACCTCAAGGGTCATCCAGTCCAACCCCATTCTGCCATGCAGGAAATCTCAATCAAAGTATCCCCATTGACAGATGGCCATCCAGCCTCTGTTTAAAGGCCTATAAAGAAGGAGACTCCACTACACTCCGAGGAAGGAGTGTGTTCCACTGTGGGACAGCCTTTACTGTCAAGAAGTTCCTCCTAATGTTGAGGTCGAATCTCTTTTCCTGTAGCTTGTATCCATTGCTCTAGATCAGTGATGGTGAACCTTTTAGAGGCTGAGTGCCCAAACTGCAACCCAAAACCCACTTATTAATTGCAAAGTGCCATGTCCCTCTGGCTTTCTAGTAACAAACTCTGGCAAACTCTGTGCTGGGGCGACGGCACATGTGCCCACAGAGAGGGCTCTGAGTGCCACCTTTGGCACACGTGCCATAGGTTCGCCATCACTGCCCTAGATGCTGATGGATGTGGAAGGAAGGGCTTCCCAGGAGCACTCTGGCCAAAGTGAAAATGGCAGGTAGCCCCACAATCCCTTGGTTTTCCCAACATTATTCTTCATGTCAAAAACGCCCTCAAATGTCCCACACCAAAATCTGCGTATTTGGCCTATTTTATTCCCTTGACTCCCATTTCCCACCCCAAATGGGAAACCAGTTGAAATTCAGCCAAAATTAAAGTAAATCCATCTGAAAACTGTTCCTGATTACTTTGTAGTTACTGGGACTTGATTCCAGGAACCCCTGTGGATATCAAAATGTGTGGATACTCAAGTCCCATTAAATACAATGACATGGTAAAATGGTGTCCCTTATATAAAATGGAAAAATCAGTGTATGCTTTTTGTAATATATGTATGTATGAATGTATGTATGTACCGTATGTATAATATTTTCAAGCAGTGGACGCTTGACTCTGTGGCTATGGAGAGCTGACTGTACATTGAGGGGCATTTTGTGACATATCCACAAGGGGCAGTGTGTGATTACCTTATTTCTAAAGGTGAATTTCAACCAGTCAGACAAAATCCCTTGGTATTATTGTTAGATATATTTTATAGTGGGGAGAGATATTGGTCCACTTTCCTGGCACGTTGTCTTCTGAAGAGAAATGCAGAGGGGCTGTGAAGCTGATTGTTGGTTGGGATGAATGGTCATGTATTACAACGCCTGTGTGTATATAACTTGAAGAGAGACTGTGGTCGTCACCTCCCACATTACTTTAAGGCTCTGGCCATGCAGACGTAATTGCTTTTACATCAAGGCAGCCTTCCCTCTTTCTCTCCTCCAATCTCATTGATAACATCTTCCTTGATGAAGAGATTAGTAATTTTATTCATACACTGCCTTTTCCATAGTTTGTTTTTTGTGTTCACAGACAACAAATGCAACAGTCATACTTTACAATTATAATGCATTAATATCATAGCACTAACTCAACTGCAATCTCACTTCTGCTATGAACTTTTTTCTCCACCGGCAGTTTAGGGAATACAGTGTGCCCTCCACCTTTTCTGGGGTTAGGGGCACAGGATCCCCGTGAAAGTGGGGAAATTGCAAATAAAAGACCACTATTTTTTAAAGCCGAGAAAACACCTCTCTAGTAATCTCTCTCTAGGTCGTCCCCCAGTGCAACTCCATGCTCAACATCTGCCAGAAGGTGAGCACAGAATCATGCTGGGAGACCTACAGATTCTTAGAGAAGTGTTTTCTCTAATAATCTCTAGGTCCTTCAGTGCAAGTCTATGGTCAATGTTTGGCAAAGTTGTGCAGGAAGATCTCGAGATTCCTAGAGAACATATTAATCAAATCTGCAAAAGTCAAAGCCGCAAATGTAGAGGGATGCTGCTGTCTTTTATATAGCAACGGTGGCTGTTGGGCTGCAAATCACATCACCTTCCATAATTGGCTAATATGTACAACTACATACAGTGCTTTGCACCCTTAGTGTGCTGCAAATATTAATACACGTAAAAAGAAACACAAATAGTAAACAGTGGGGCCACATGGCCATGCCACGAAAAAGATACAGTCTCATCAGCTCCTTCCAACCCTAAGATAAACTGTTATAAAAGGTTACTTTGCTGAGGTTTTTCACAGAGTTGTTACAGACTGTACTTCTTGCCTGTCGGGCCATTGACTTCACCCTGTTCCAACTCTCCCCCCCTCCCCGCTTTATATTTGGGTTAGTCCGGAAATGCATAGACCAGGGACTATATGCAGTCCTCCCCTAAATTCAATGCCCCGTCCCATTTAAGTAACCAGAATCCCTTGCATCTTCCGTCTGCATCTTTATATCTTCTATGTTACAGTTTCCTCTCTCTCCTCTTCCAGTCTGGTTCCTACTCCAGGGCCAGCCCAAGATAGTCTGCTATCCAAAGCAAAGGCTAAAATGGTATCCTTCTTTTTCTCTTACTGCTAATGGGACAGCATCCACCACAACTGAGAACAGCTAGATTGCTTAGAGGATTCAGGGCAGGATCCATAAAAGCCCATCCAGTCTTCAAGCACCTCATTACTAGGCTGACCATATCTACCATTTTAAATAGGACAGTACCATTTCCCCCCATATTTCCAGACTGTCCCATCTATTCAATATTAATGTCAATTTTGTCCCATTTTCAAGAAAAATATTGTGCCCTCTTATCTGGTGAAAATGGTTTGAAGATCCCTGTTTGAGGCTGTGGTTGTCAAAAAGCAAAACAAAACCAACCATGACAAAAAACGGTGTCATGGAGTGTGAGATGTTTTACGATCAGGGGTTGAAAGACTGCCATTGACTGTGTAAGATCACTTCATTGGAGAAATATTCATGGGACGATGGAGGAACTCATTACTTCCTTCTGCACAGTGTTCTCTCCCATTGCAGGCAGCTGTTAGCACACCCCACATACCCCACACTGTATTTTGGGGTCCTCCTATTTCATATCGCCTCTCTGGAGACAGAATGTTCTTGAGAAGTTGAAGACCTTTCTGGAATACTAGATTAGGTTCCCAGGAGAAAAGGAGCATAACCCAAGGCATGTGCACATCCAGGTGATAAGACAATAACATCTAAATGGATGTATACCAATAGCACCTTCTTTCCCCCAAGTCATCTGCATTTCGTCTTGCACCTTGAGACAAAGGATCTCCTTGCACCCAAAGCAGTAAGCCAGCTTCTCTACCTACCCCCTGTTCTGTTCCCAGCCAAATTTCCATCTCCATCCATCCTGGGGATATCCTGATCCAAACGCTGTTTTTCGTCACACTAAAATTAATGCTGTCAAGCAGTCTGGAATTGCATTGGCAGTTCCTGGGAAAGGACATCCAGCCTTTCTTACCTGAAAAGATAGCTCACTGCATGGGGCTAGATTTTAGGTACAAGTATGGCTCTCAGAATCTCTAGGTCCTCCAGTGCAACTCTGTGGTGAACATCTGCCAGACACTGACCATAGAATTGCGCTGGAGGAGTTACCAATGCCTAGTGTTTTGCTCTCTCTGGGAATCTCTAGGTCCTTGAGCAGGACTTTTGGTTCAGGTTGACCAGAGGAGTTGTGCTGGAGGACCTAGATATGCCTAGAGAGGAAGACACTAATAAAATCTGTGACTAATCAAAACTGCAAAAGTCAAAGCCGCAAACGTGGTGGGACAAGTATGCTTCTCTTTCTTCATTGTCTAGGTGCCCCAAGCAAAGACAGAATCGGAGTTGGAAGACACGCCAAGGGCCATCCAGTCCAACCCTCTTCTGCCATGCAGGAACTCACAATCAAAGCATCCCTGACAGATGGCCATCCAGCCTCTGCTTCAAAATCTCCAACAAAGGAGACTCCACCAATCTCTGATGGAGTGTCTTCCACTGTTGAACAGCTCTTACTGTCAGGAAGTTCCTCCTAATGTTGAGCTGGAATCTCTTTTCCTCTAGTTTGAATGCATTGCTTAGCCCTGTTCTCTGGAGCTGCAGAAAACAAGCTTGCTCCCTCCTCAGTGTGACATCCCTTCAAATCCTTAAACAGGGCTGTCATATCCCCTCTTAACCTTCTCTTCTCCAGACTAAACACCCCCAACTCCCTAAGCCTTTCCTCATAGGACATGGTTTCCAGACCTTTCACCATTTTGCTCCCCATTCTCTGGACACCCTCCATCTTCGGAACTGTGGTGCCCAGAACTGGACACAGTATCCCAGGTGCGACTTGATCAAAGCAGAATAAGAGTGGCACTATAATAATAACACTAATAATCATCATAATAATAACAATGACTCTTATTTCTATACCGCCTCTTCCGCAGGGCTGAGGCGGCTTACACTTACAGCATCAAATAAAAAGGCACAATATAAAATGCAGCATGCTGTTCAAACCCTCCCCATGAATTCCCTTCCCTTGCTTTGGCCTGGAGCCTTGCCAGGGAAGAGAAGGGCTTTATTTGGGCAGTGTGCCCCCCCCCCCCGCCACTGTCTCTTGCTCTCTTCCCCTCAGCCTTGCCTTTCGGCCTGTACCATTCTAGGCCTTTCGGGGGGGGGGGTCTGGGGAAGCCCTGCAGCCCCTGGCTTGGCTGGGAAGAGGCAGAAGAGGAAGGGGAAGACTCAAGCACAGGCCTGGCAGGGAAGAAGAGAAGCTGAAAGAAAGAAGGAAAGAAAGAGAAGGGAGGAAGGAAGGAAGGAAGGAAGGAAGGAAGGAAGAAAGAGAAGGGAGGGAGGGAGGGAGGAAGGGAGGGACTCTCTCTCTCTCTCTCTCTCTCTCTGGGGAGGAGGAGGAGGACTGTGAGGAGCCTCCCCTACGCCCAGCTTCCCTCCCTTTCCCCCCATTCAGGTGCAGCAGTGGTGGGCTCCACTTCCCCCTCAGTGGCTCTCTCTGGGGCTGAGAGGGGCCTTGGAAGAGGAAGAGGAGGAGGCCATGGCGGCCACAGAGATAGCGCGCCAAGTGGTGAGTCTCTGGGGAGGGGGCTGCTTGGCCTTCAGAGCCAGAGTCAGGCAGCCAGGCCTTGCTGTGCCTTGGAAGGAAGGACCAGTCCCGGGTCTGCTGCTGCTGCTGCTGCTGCAGCCCAAGGGCGAGGCAGGGCTTTCTCTTTCTCTTCCAGAGGATGAATGGCGGGAGGGAGGGAGGGAGGGAGACCCAAGGGGTCCCCTCCAGAGAGCAAGAAGGGAGAGGTGGCAGCCCTGGCCTGGGAGGAGAGGAGACCCCCGGCCAGAGCCCCACCTCTGCTGGCCCCCTGGGTCCCTCTCCTTCCCGGCCATGCCTGCCCTCCTTCATGCCTTGCTCAGACCCCTCCCCCTTTTCCCCCCCAGTCTCCCCTGCTCCCCCAAATGCCCCTTGGATTTAAGAAGGATCGGATTTGTATCACGGTTTGGAGCTTTGACTTTCTTTGGCCATGTCCTCCATTTTGCAGTGCCTGGTCCTCCTGGGTGGTTCGGGCAGCTGGTCACTCCAAGGAAGGAAGGAGGGATGGAGGACCAGGGTGACCAGAGCCTTCCTCCTTTTCCAGGACATGTCCTCCTTTGGGGTTAAGGCATCTGGTCACCCTGAGCAAGGAAGGAAGGGTGGAAGAACGGATGGAAGGAAAGAAGGAAGGAAAGAAAAGGAAAACGGAGAGGGAAGGAAGGAAAGAAGGATGGATGGAGAACCAGGGTGACCAGACCTTTCCTTCTTTTCCAGGACATCTGGTCACCCTGAGGAAGGGAGGAAGGAAGGAAGGATGGATGGATGGAAGAACGGATGGATGGAGGATCAGGGTGACCAGACCCTTTGTCCTTTTCCAGGACATGTCTCCCCATCCCAGCCTTCTCTCCAGGAGGAATGTCCAAAACATCCTCCATTCTGAGCAGGACTAAGGAGCATGGGTTTACTGTATATTTATATCAGGGTCTGGAGCTTTTCTTTGGCCATGCCCCATGTTTTTTCTGGAAGGTCCTCCAATTTGCAGTGCCTGGTCCTCCTTGGTGGTTCAGACATCTGGTCACCCTGAGGAAGGAGGGATGGGTGGATGGAGGACCAGGGTGACCAGGCCCTTCCTCCTTTTCCAGGACATGTCTCTCCATTCCAGCCTTCTCTCCAGGAAGAATTTCCCAAAAGGTCCTCCAATTCAAGCATGCCCAGGAAGCATGGATTCATATTTCTAGGAGTGTTTTGAGCTTTTCTTTGATCATGCTCTCCATTTTTCTTCAGGGTCCTCCATTTTGTGTTGCCCTTTCCTCCTTTGTGGGTAGGACATCTGATCACCCGGAGGAAGGAGGGAAGGATATAGGACCAGAGTAACCAGACACATCCTGCTTTTCCAGGACATGCCCCTTCATATCTCACAAAATGACATCCTAGGATTCCATAATATGGCGCCATGGCAGTTAAAGCGGTGTCAAGTTGGATGATCTCTCCAGTGTGAATGCAGCCTTGGTTATACCAGCCAGCTTTCCCTTCCAGCATCCATTCATCCATCCATCTACTCCCAGAGGCCTCACTCGGTGGTCAGGTGGTCTTTTTTGTTTTCTTAGTGGCTGATTTCAGTTGGTGACCATCGAAGCTGAGGAGAAAATGTATGGATTTTCAAATGATCCATAGCATTAGCATTAAGATCCAGAGAGTGAAAAAGGTTGGGAGGAGATGAGAGAGTCTGCTTGGGATGAAGATGCCTTGGAGGTGACTTTTTTCTCTTCCAGGAGGGGACAGTGCCTCCTTAGGCAGCCTGGTTTGGGGGAAAGGAGAATGGCGGGGGTGCCTTTTCCTTGGCTGTTATTTTATTTTACTGAATGGGAAGAGCAGGCTTGATTTGGCTTAACAAAGGAGCGATTGCAGTGTTTCTGAAGAACTGAAGGTGCCTTGTTTGGCCGGGGCTGATGCTCAGGAAGGATGTGGCATTGAAGGAAGGAAGGAGGCGCTTTGCAGGTGACAGTCTTAAAAAGAGAAAGCACAAGGCCCAGCCTAAGCTTGGGGATGGGGTTTTGTTTTCTCTTTGCAGAGGTGTAGGGGAGAAAGCGGATGAGGACGAATTTTAGGATGGAGGGGTCTATCAAGCTCTCCGATCAAATTTTGCAGTCTGGAATAAATTGGGATTTTAGAATACCTTTGTATTTTCCAGAGGGAATTAATATTGGCAGAATGTGGCCATAATGAGCACCCCAGCGAAGTGTTTTTGGGTTTGATTGTAAATGGAGGCATAGCTAGGCAACACAATGATCTCCATTGTGTTAAATGTGACAACGGTCTTTCTCCCTCCGAGTCTCACTCCCTGTTCCTTTTTTTACTGTCTAAAATATGCTTTCATTTATTGCCTTCTTCCCCTCCAGTATGTCATCACAACACAGTGGCACCCTCAACCTGACAGAGAGAATAGGAGGAATTGGGGGGGGGGGGGGTCCAGAGCTCACCTGCGCTTTGTCAGGAGTGGATTTTCTGCTACAATGAATGAGAATTACAGCTGTTCTCCTAAAACAAGAGATGGTGCTTTTTCTTTGTGTTCCAAATGAGCTGAAAGCCTACATTGAATGTGATTGCAGGAACTCCTGGGCTGAACATTAAAGCAGGACACATAAAATATAGCATGTATGAATGGTTTAGATGGATGTGTGTGTGCTTTCAACTCGCCTGTTGATGTATGGCAGCTCTGTGAATTTAATAGCGTTTTATTAGGCAAGGAATAGTTAGAGGTGGTTTTGCAAGTTCCTTCCTCTGAAATATAGCCTACAGCACCTGGTATTGCTTGGTGGTCTCCCATCTAAGTGCTAACCAGGGCTGACCCTGCTTAGCTTCCAGGTCGGATGGGACCTGGTGCGTTTACATACTGTAAGGCAGTGGTTCTCGAACTGTGGGGTGAGACATTGCAGGGTGTGCAAGAGAGAGCTCTCAAGGGGGAGGCAGAAGACTTGGATCCCTTCTCCTCTTCCTAAACATTTTCTGTCCTGGAGAGGAAGGGAAAGGCAAGGAGGGCCTTGGAGGACAGCATGGAAGCTCAATGGATCATGGTCTCTGGCAGGGCCCTTTGCAAGCCACCATTTCGTCTTCCTCACTCAACTCATCCCATCCCATCCCTGTCCCTGTTCTCAAGACAAGACACTTCTGCATGAATACATTAATGTGTATTAAGAAATATGAGAGCAAGCATGGTGTGGTGGTTTGAGTGTTGGAGTACAACTTTGGAGACCAGGGTTTGATTCCTCACATGAGCGTAAACCCCCCTGGGTGATCTTGGCCAAGTGACACCCTTTCAGCCTCAGAGGATGTCAATGGCAAATGCCCTATGAAGAAACTTGCCAAGAAAACCCTATGACCTTAGGGTCACCAAAAGTAAAAAAACAACAACACCACCACGACATGGAGGCACACAACAACAATTTATAAATACACATGACTCTGCAAAGCAAAATATGTACACTAATCAAACAAAATATTTTTTATTAATGTACTTCATTGAGGGGGGTGATATCCGCATGTAGATGAAAACGGGGTTACATGGGTCAAGGTTTGAGAACTACTGTAGGAAAGGATTTTACAGGTTATGATCCTTAGATAAGGAAATGAATCATCCTAATTGATGGGCTTTGATAGGCAACTGGTTGGCCACTCTCTGGGAACATGATGGTGGAGTGGATAGACCTTCTGTTTGATCAGACATGACTCTTCTTAAGATAGCTACTTTATTTTTGTGGGCCTTTGTGTAGTTGGCAAAACAGAAAGAGGGCCATAAGAAACTACATTGTACCAAATGAGCCCGTGGGTCCATTTAGCTCATTTTGCTAATTTGCAGCTGCTCTTTGACAGGAATATTTGTCAACCCTGGTTGGAGTTGCTGGGGATTAAAACCTGAGACTCTGCATTATGCCCTTCTTCACCAGACTGGCAGTTGAGAACAGATGAACAGAGGGTCATAGTGAGTCAAGTGTAACTCTGTCTCATGGGAAGCCATAGTACCAAGTTCATTTTTCCAAATTTTAGAAAAGTGTGAGATTTTTTTGAGGGTAATACAACTTCCAAAATCCTTCCACCAGAAGATTTGTCAGTTCTAGGCCACAAAAGGTCATGTTTCAAGCTGCTGAGTTCTTATTTTTGACCCAAGTTGCATGTTGTTTTGAGTCATAGAGTTGTGCTATACAGTGTTACTAGGCTAGCAGTAATTATAAGATTCTTCTGCCCAATTGTAGAGTGATTTACAAGTCCCTTATGTTACTGTCTCTGGACAGTCCTTATAACTCCAGGTTGAGTATCCCTTATCCAAAAGTCTGAGATCGGAAATGCTCCAGAATCCAAAATGTCTGAGTGCCAAGATGATGCTTCAGTGTAGTAGCTGCAGCACTCTTGATCATTCGTTTGCGAGGCAGAAGCATTGTTTCATGCACAGAATTATTAAAAATAATTGTATACGATTTCCTTCAGGTTATGTGAATAAGGCGTATATGATACGTAAATGAATTACATATTTGGACCTGGGTGCCATTTCCAAGGTATCTCATTATATATATATATATATATTATATATGCAAATATTCCAAAATCTGGAAAAAAATCCAAAATTCAAAGCACTTTTGGTCCCAAGCATTTTCGATAATGGATACTCAAACTGTACTAACCTCTGTGTGCTTTCTACACTTATGAACTCCAGCTTTTCTCCAGCCACAGAATGCTTGTGCATTTCTGTAGAATACTCCTTGTAATGCCAGGACAGTAACTGGCATCCTTTAATTGCTGTCCTCTGGATTGGCTTAATGGGAAAATGTTAACAGGGGGTGGGGGAATAGCCATCCACCTTGTCATTTCTGTGCCCTTTATGAAAGGCTTCAAAGCGAGTTAGCTCAGAGCTGTCAGAAACTGTGAATCCAGATGGCGTTGATGGTTCTTGGATGCCAAATGCAGGAGTTGTGGAAACTATATAATAGCTAGAGTGCCAGGGTATGCATTTCACTGCTAGAGTTGTAGAGATGATATGTCAAGTCTTCCTGCTCCTAAATTCAGTTTTACTTTCTCTGCTAAGACTGTAAGAAAACAGAATAAAATCTGAAGGTTTTTGCCTTTCATAGGGAGTATGCAACAGCAAAGCAAAGATGTACATATTCCACTGAGAGCCAGTGTGGTGTAATGGTTTGAATGTTGAGCTTTGACTCTAGAGATCAGGATTCAGTTCCCTGCTCAGCCATGGAAGCCCACTGAGTGTGCTTAGGCAAGTCACATTCTCTCAGCCTCAGAGGAAGGCCAAAGCAAACCCCCTCTGAACAAATGTTGCCAAGAAAACCCCATGATAGCTTCATTTTAAGGTTGCTGTAAATCAGAAATGTCTTGAGAGCAGACAAGAACAATGTATTCTACCAGCGAGAAGTGTCATTACACCAAGAGCATTTCCCCTTTTGTATAAAGTCAGGAAATTTATTCCTTCCTTCTGGTGAAAGCGGGTTGCAATTTAAGCTGACAGAAGAACCAAGGAGCCTATCTCTCAAAGGAAGTGGGTTTCATGCTTCCTAAACAGAGCACCGCTAGCTCATACTATGTCTCTTTTCTGGAATCAGAAACTTCCCGTGTTTTTGTACGAGTCCCCAGCTTTTGAAAGAAAAATAGTTAACCTTTTACTTTACTGCTTTTACCTTTGACTGCTTTGTGCTGGCTGTGTGCCGTAATAAATGCTGTTGATGTTGTTAACAGCAGCTCATCCCCACCAGAAAGCCATAGCTCTGAAAGCCTTTTCCCATTTGCTGGGAATCAGTCAGAGGGGTTCAGAATTGCCTTTGTTTGAGCCCTACTTAAGTGCTCCTAGGAAGGACCTGGCAGACCCTCGATCTGAGACAACCCATCTTTTCCTATGTTCTTCCTTAGCCTTAGAATCAGAGCCAGATGAGAGAACAAACCTAGCTGACGAGTAGTTCTTGCAAAATTATTTTTATTCAGCAAAAACATTTACATGCATACTACACTAGCAAATGTGAAATACTAATGTAATATTGTTTAGCAAGCTATAGTTTAAAACTAGTTGTTAGTTCCAGTAAGAGTCACTGAATCATTGGAGTGTGCGGAAGTGTTGGTTTACCAGCTTCCTGTTGATTTAATAGCTCTGCTATAGTTAGGACTAACAATTGGATTTAGGACTAAATAATGTTCTATTTGTTCATCATTAACTTCTTAATGTTCCTAATGTATTGATGCAGCAACTGCAGCTTGCCACCGGTAATGAGTATAATATGAACTATTATTTCCTAAATTAATAAAAAGGAACATTATCTTTAAAAATTGCCCAAAGCGTATCCTCCTAGATAATGCAAAGTGCTCTGTTCAATTGTAAATTGTCATATTTTAGGGATTGGGTTTCTATCATTGCTCAGAAAAATGTGAAAAAAGTATCAGGAGAAACTCGATTTAAAAGAGAATTTTATATCAGTACGGTATATTGAGCTTTTCTCTTGGTGATGTAAATTGTCTTGATTTAAGTCAATCCATGCTGTATGGTGACCATGCAAGTTGAAAAATCCACTTCCTCCATTTAATAGTGTTAAATGCAAAAGAATACAGTGCTAAATTGGGAACTGTTTTACCACATCTTTACCCTGATATCTCTGTGGTTCCCTACCTGCTTGGCATTGGTGACTTACAGTTTGTGGTTGTTTCTAAGGGCCAAACTCAACCCTTCATGCAATTACAAGCTGTATGAATGGCTTTTCAAAAAGTGAATTAGAGGCATAGGGGTACCATTAGATTGGGCCCATGTTTCATCTGGACTTGTCTTGCTGTGGTTGTGGTTTACTTTCTGAAAACTATTTACATTACTTTGAGTTGTGTGAATGGTGTCCCTATCAAATATCTATGTTGAATATGATATGAATGTCTGTGTTGACCCTGATAAGGCATGTGAAGAAAAGGGACTCACACCGGAGGTGCATGTTGGGTTTAATAAACATACTTCTGTATACCTGTTAATTCCTCCCTGCAGCATTTAGTGCTTTCTTGCCTTTCCATTATCGTTTTCCTTCCCTCATTGGCCATGGTGGCTGTGAGATTATGGGAACTGTAGTCTAAATAAATAAATTTCCCCACCTCTGGTATGCCTTGAGCATGATTTTCCAAAGGATCTGACTGTTCACTGTATCATGATTTCAAAACGGCTGCCTTGTAAGACATAAAGTAAGGGTCACAAGGGCTGGCGCTGTACTCTCTAAATCTGCTTCCCATGCTATCTGATGTTGGGAGGAAGCTATTTTCCCCCAGTGTGCCCCAAACAAGCATTAAACGTGTGCCTCATTGGGTACAATTATTTATTTCTTTTCTGGAAACTTGGCAGGAACTGACAGCTATTTGCTCAGGGATTGACATCAGTCCAGAGACCACTACTTTCAGTAGCACTGCCCTAAATCACAAGTGGCACATTTCTTCTGTTTTGCGGGAGTGACTTTGCTGCATCTTTATACAAGGGGGCAAGGGCAAACACTTGATTGTTGTTGGTGCTGCAAAGATTGAAAACGCAGCACAGTATTAACTTCCTCAGTGGGAACGTCTATAATTGGCCTGCTGTAATTGGATGTATTTTCCAGTAAGTGCACCTTGCAATGCACCCCATAGTAAGGAAAGGAAGCGGCATGGGCTCATTTTGCTTATTATTTTCAGTCACTTAAGACGCTAAGCATCTCCCCCCCCCCCCCCCCGAGGGTTCATAACAACATTATTCCTCAAGAAAAGGATAGGAGGGATTCAAAAACAAGAATGCTCACCCTTCAAAGAGTGTCTCCACCTCCACAGTTTTGTAGATACTTCTCCACCAGTCCTAAGATGCAGCAGGTTAGTGGTAGTTCTTTCCACAGATATATGGTGCCATTCAACACCTCTGAAGTCACTGGTGATTTTGAAAACAGGCAATTCATTTCAGTGCAGACGAAACTTCTACAATAAAAATGAATTAGCACAGCCTCTTTATGTCTTTGGGCAGATTTTTGGAAACTGTGTTGTACCTGCCTTGTGTTTTATGACTGCAAGGAGACCAACAAGAGAATTGTTGCCTATTTGACTGTGTAAGCATTTCTGAAATGCTGCTTTGACCTGTTACTTTTAAATGTAATTGATCTAGCTCCGTTTGTGTTGTTTTTATATGATTTTCCTTATTCGGCAAACATTGTTTTCTCTCTCAATTGCCTGATTCAGTTTATGTTTGTCAAAAACAAAACAGTAACGAAAGCTACGTGGCCCTCGTCCATTCTTTAGATGTTTGTTTTATGTACCGCAGGCTGGAGTTTTGCAGCTTGTAAGGCTTTGGAAGGAAGTTGGGTTTCTTGGGTGTGTAAAATTACATTCCTATGCCAGATAAATGGCTGCATGGCACAGGCATTTGGCATTTGTAAAGATACCATACTTGATGAAGATGCTGACAGGAGAGAAGAAAGTGAAACAGATACAGCATGGCAGATGAGAGAACAAACCGATTTGGTTTATAGTTCTTACAAAGTTATTTTCATTTAGCAAAAAACATTTAAAAAGTGTCCTTCATCCATATAGATACCAGGGTGTTGCACAAATATATCCTAGTCAATAAATTGATGAAGACAATGAACTGTGCTATCAAGACAGTGGGACACAGCAAAGAATAGACCAAGTTAGCTAATTTTAAAATGCCTTGGCAAACCAAATGGGTTTGAGCTGGCACTAGGATCATGGCCTTTTCAGGGAGGTTATTTTATAGTTGGGTGCCACAGCTGGGAAGTCCCTTTCTCCCTTCTTGATCCATAAGGTGCTTGTAGTGGAAAGGAGTCTCCAGTAATGATTTTAAATTGTGGGCAGACTGACATATGAAGAGATTCTATTCCTAGTTTTTTGTGGGGGTTTTGGGCTATGTGGCCATGTTCTAGAAAAGTTTATTCCTGACCTTTCGCCAGCATCTGTGGTTGGCATCTGGTGCGATTTGTAACATTTTCTAGTTACGGTACTTTTAAAAGTGACTTTTTATGGCGTTTAAGATTTATACCATTATTTTATAAAATCTAAGGAACCTTGTCCTGCAAAAATGATCAGACTATAATGAGGAATGCAGCTATAAGTATTTGCAATTAATTAATTTTCTATGAGTAACAGGAACAAATAACTTTTAAAAGTGATTTGCTATGCTCTGGTAGATGGCTTCTTGATCTGATTTAGCTGACCTGTTCTAACCTGCCCAAGTTTACCCAATGGCTTTCCATGACTGAGGTGCAAGTGGAGAGCAATTGCTTTATGGACTGATAGGACAGCCAAACGGGCAGCACTTCCAGATATTGCTCCATCTTAATTGGTTTTTAAATTGTGTCATGACACAACCATTTCTGCTAATGGAACTTAAAAATATTTTCAGCTCCACGTTTTTCCCATTATCGAGACAAAAAAACCTTTGTCTCAAAAGTGCTACTGCTACATAAACAGACTTTTGAGAGTGCAGAAGAGCCCTGTTGGGCATGAATGTCACACAATTGAATTCGTTTGGTATTGGAAAAGTTGTCTGTCAAGGAAGGAGATGTAGGAATGTATCCCAAGACCTATTTGGTAGTTTCAAACAGCAAAATAAATCAATGACGTGTTTGCTTTAGAAAGAGTTCTCAGAGAGCTCCCTGGATATAATTTTGTCTTCTTCAGATGTAATGTTAACATGTATTTATTTTTAAACCATTTTAGGGGGAAGGATGTCGTACTGTTCCTCTTTCTGGCCACGTTGGATTTGACAGCCTGCCTGACCAGCTGGTTAATAAATCAGTTAGCCATGGTTTCTGTTTCAACATCCTGTGTGTGGGTGAGTTCTGTCTTTCTTTTTCCTTTTTTCCTTTCCATGTTGGGAAAATTCTGTTAGAGAAACGGGGGCTCTCTAACAAAGTACTCCTTTGAGTTTTCTTGGAGACATATTCTGTGCTGTTATTTGATCCAACTTTGCAGTAGATAAATAAGATTCGCAGCCTCTTTGGGTGGTCCAGGGATGATGAGCTGGAACGGGATGCGATGCGATGAGCTATGTACTGTAACGCTAAGTCAAATGAACAGTAGAAACAAAAAGGTTGAGACTGGCTGCCTCTGGGATTCTCTGGCTTGGGCTGAGATGTCCATGCCAAGTCTTTTTGATGGAAAATAAGTGAGATAGTTTGCATTAAACTTGCATTGGCTGGGCAGAAGATATACCCAGGCTCTGCATTTCAGTGAATTGGATATATTCATTTAAGACCTACTTGTGTTAGATGGAAGAATCTGTATAGTCTGCTTCCTCTCACTTTGTCATTTTTTGAGTTTGAAGTTCAGTTTGCTCATGTGGCCAATTTGTCTACTCCATTCTTCTAATATGTCAATTTTTTATATTTGCTGGTACATACCAAAGACAGATTTAACTCCTCTTTTTCTGTTTCTGAAATTTATTTATGTGCTATATGCCTTCAAGACATTTCCGACTTATGGTGACCCTAAGGCAAACCTATCATGTTTTTTTTTCTGGGCAAGATTTGTTCAGAGGTTTGCTATTGCCTTCCCCTTAGGTTGAGTGCATATGACTTGCCTAAGATCACCAGTGGGTTTCATGGTTGAGCTGAGACTCAAACCTTGGTCTCCAGAATCATAGTCCATCACTCAAAACACTATGCCTCTTTTCCTGAAAGGAAACTCAAAGCAATGAACCAAGCAAAATTGGCAATACTGAATGCAATAACTTCCAATTTTTGCTGGTACAAAGTAACAGTAACAGGCAATGGCAGATCATATACTGGAAGGAAAACTGTAGTTTAGGAAGAGAAAAATGTACAAAAATGCCTTGGCTTAGTTGCTTTCCCTCCCCTTTTCTCCTAATCTGCATTGCAGAAACAAACAAACAAACAAGTTTCATTTATATACTGCTTCATAACGCCTAAGCAGTGTCTAAGGGGTTTACAACTGTAAGCTAATTTGCCCCCAACAGTCTGGGTACTCATTTTAGCGACCTCAGAAGGATGCAAGCCTGAGTCGAGCTTGAGCCCTTTTGCTGGTCTTGAACTCGCAACCTTATGGTTTTGAGTGAGTGGCTGCAGTACAGGCATTTAACCACTGCGCCAGCAGGGCTCAAACAGTGCAGTTTGACACCACTTTAACTACCATTGCTCAATAATATGGAATTATAGGATTTGTAGTTTGTTGTGGCATCAGAGGAGGTTAAATATCTCACAAAACTACAAATCCTAAAATTCCATAGTATTGAGCCATGGCATTTAAAACAGTGTCAGTATGCATTAATTCTAAGGTGCAGGTTAGACCTATGTATAGATCTACTGTTGGTGCATCAGTTAAAAGCATTGCCTTATTTTAAGGTTGTTGCTTTTTTAAAAAAGTCCTTTGGTCAGAGAAATTGCAGACTGAGCTTTCCCATACAGCTGAGTGAGGTGGTACAGCCCTGAAATAAATAAATACATGCATAGCTGCATGCAAACTTTCCTTTCACAGGAAATGGGTTGCGTGCTACTTCTGCACTAAGTCTACCTTCTGAACCACACAGAGCACATTGCAGTTCCTTGAGGTTACAGAGGCCCAGGTGGTGCTTGCAAGCATGGAACCCTTTGATCTGTCAGAGGCTGCTGTCTCCACATCAAATGGAAGTGGTGCAAATAACGTCTCCCTGTTCTTGTTCCTGCCAGAGCTTCTAATTGCAGCAACTGGACACCAAGAGCATATATAGATTGCAAATTCAGTTAAGTAAGGGCCACAAGCCATTGCCCCAAAGGTGTTAACTTTGTCTCTGCTTGTTGGACAACTGTTTGATTCAGTGCTTGTTAAACTGAGAACAGAGAATGTAAGAACACACTGGTGACTGATTCAGATCTTCCAACCTATATACCACCAATCCCAAACACAATAACTCCTATCCACTCTGGCTTGCAAGTTGATTGAAACTGAAATACTGTTGAGACACTTAGGCTGGGGAAGAGTGATAGACATTGTCTGGCAGCAGCACAGCAAGGATCCAGGCAGATGTCTTTCTGAGTTCTATGTAAAGATGTAATGAATTGAACATGAGACCTTCTACCTGCAAAGCATGCATCCTGTTACCAAAAAGAGGCAGACAAAACAGAGCCTTGGAACAAAAAAAAGTCCCTTATTGTTCTGGGCAGCAAGCAAGCAGACTGTAGAGGCTTTTAAAGGGCTTTGGCAGTATCCCTGTGGTTAGTTGTTGTTGAAGTTTCTTTGGGTGCATGTACACTATAGAAATAATGCGGTCTGACACCACTTCAACTGTCATGGCTCCATCTTACAGAATTCTGGGATTTGCTGTTTTATGAGACACCAGTACTCTTTGGCAGAGATGACTAAAGACTTCATGAAACTACAAATCCCAGCATTCCATAGGATGGAGCTATAGCACTTAAAGTGGTGTCAAAGAAAATTATTTCTACAGTGTAGATGCATCCCTTATTGGTCTGTCTGACTTCTCTGTAGTTCCCTTTTTGATCAGAACTGATTTCTTTCAGTTCTCACCATCTTCTGAGAACTCGCCTTACCCACATAGCATCTATTATTTTGTTCACTTCAAGGTATTGTTAGAATGATTTGTTTTAGTTTATTGCTAATGACCATTATTAAAACAAAAATTATTTGGTGACTGCAGTACAAAAAGCATTTAAACAGCTTTTTAAAAAAAGATGCAGAACACCTTTGATGTAAATAAGAAAAAAAAACCTTCTGCATCTCCCTACCCATCAATATCTTATTGGTGCAATCCAGTTCTGAGTGAGTTTTAATTGCACTGTGCCAAAAATACTTGGAAATAATACCATGAGAGTTTGAAAGAGCATCCTTTAAAATTTCATGATGGAAAAAAAGTTTCTGCATTTGATACTGAAAGCAAAAATGTGGAGCTGGCTAGCTTGGTGGAAGTGAAAATGTTCTCTGAGGCCTGGTACAGACATAAAACCTGACTGAGAGTTCCTGCATGGCAAGGGGTTGGACTGGATGGCTCTTGTGGTCTCTTCCAACTCTATGATTCTATGACTGTGGTTAAGAAGCAAACCGAGATTAAGCATTGTCTCTTATACCTGTAGCTGCACTTAAATATTGACTATAAATTGGGGTGTGAATGCATGCTTTATGGTGAGCTTGCATGTCATGGTTTATGCTACATATGCCCTCTGCATTTAGTACACCCAGATTCTCAGTCTTGTTCATGTGCTCCTGCAGGACAGGGCTCTGTTTTGTAACCTGAACCATGTTTTCACTGTTTGTTTGGGATCTTCATTAGTTTTAAGGCAACAAACCATGGTTTATGTTAATCCCACTTTATGGAATGGCCTGCCAGGTAAGATCCATCAAATTGCCAACCTAGAGAGCTTCAAGAAAGCTGTCAAGACAGATCTCTTCCGGCAGGCCTTCCCGGAATAGAACCCGGCCATGTAACGCTCCCCCCACAGACATATGTAAGCAAAGACTCAACCCACCGGTATTTTATTATCGTACTGTTTTTAGATTTTATCATTTGTAATTTTAATGCATAGAATTGTTTAATCCTTTTTAAGGGGTGGGGGAATTGTGTATATTGTATTTTTAAAAAAAAGGTTGTATGCCGCTTTGATTGTGGTAACAAAAAGTGGGATATAAATTAAAGTTTTATTTATTATTATTTATTTATTAATCAAGGCTTAGCAATCTATTTGTGCCAGTTAGACAGGTTCCTTGAATGCAGTCCTAGCAACGACTAGTTAGCTGCCTTCTAGTTCAAGTACATACAGGGGGTCCTTGGTATCCACTGGGGTTTGTCTGTCCATCTGTCAAGTTGCAGGGTTGTGCCATGACTCCTAGAATAGATCATGGGTGTACAAAGCCCCTATTTTGGGAACTGTTCCAAGGCTCCAATTGTCATAATCCAGATTTGGGCCTAAAATCCAAACCACACTGTAGAAATAATCCAGTTTGAGACCGCTTTAACTGCCCTGCTCAATGCTAGGGAAATTGGGGAACTGTAGTTTTGTGTGACATTTAGTCTTCTCTGTCAGGGAGCAATGGCGCCACAATAAACTACAGTTCCTAGGGCAGTTAAACAATCTCAAAATAGATTATTTCTGCAGTATGTTTTGTACCTAAGATCACCTATTAAATTTCATGGCTGAGCAGGGATCTGAACATGAATCCCTCTCCTGTCCTTGCTTCAATCCAAGCCTCCCATCTGCAACATGGCGAACATTGCTTTTTGGGGGAAGGGAACTAAAGCTCACAGAATCTCCTGATTCCTATGGTCAGGTTTCCAGGGTCTGAATATGGGTATAATAAATACTGGTCACAGATGAAAACTACCTGAGCCACAGATGTGACACACCTGAGCACGCTGTGAAATGCTAATCCTTCACATTATAGTGCTGAGATGTACAGTCCCTTCCCCTTAATAAATGACGGATATGATCAAGTGTGTGTTTTGAGAACCATGACAGGTTCCCTCCTTGGTACAAATACAGCAATATCCAAACGGACAACCTCATATTTATTAACCCCTGCTGAGGGGAGTGATAACTGCTAACCTTATAGAAAAACTCCAGGCTAGCCCAAGGGTGTTTTCCCCCAGTATCTAAGCTCAGGTGTCAACTCTATTCAGCGTTTGTTTTCTTTCAAAATATACTAAATTAGGCAGACAGCAGGGTGGAAAACATGTGAAGAAGTAAAATACAGTCAGCCCTCTGTATCCACGGATTCTGGATCTATGGATCCAACCAGACGTGTCTTGAAAAAAATGTTTAATCCAAAAGGCAAACCTTGATTTCCCAGTAGATAAGAGCCTCACATGCTGTAGTTTGGGTTATGCTTCACCCACTCACTCCAGTAGGCAAGAAGTAAAGAGAGAGACTGTCTGGTGACCCCACATGGTTGGAGCTAACCCTAGGAGGCCAGTCTTGTCCTGCCTATCACTCCAGTCGGATGTGTTTGCTGTTGCTCTGCAACTTCTTCACTGCAGCCACTCCAGTCCCTTTCCTTCTCTTTGTTTCTCTTGCTGCCTTGGAAGCATGAAGAAAGACTTAATATGGCAAGGGCTCCCAGGATTGGGGAAAGGTCTTGGCTTTGCCAATGACTCTCCCTCTCCTCCAAAGCTTCCCCCTTCCATGGTGGAAGCACAGGAGATTTATGAAAACACCTTTGCAGCACATGGGAGCCGTGGGAAGAGATGGTGAGGGGTGTCCCCTCCATGTCTCTGTTTCTGCACATCACCTCTGCCCAGCCCGTTTAGGGCCAGGGATCAGTGAGGAAACTGGCCAGAAGTTATGGAAACTTCCCTTCTCAGCATCTCTGCCCAGCCTGTTTAGGGCCAGGGTTCAGAGGACAGGCCAGCCAAAAGCCATGGCAAAGAGTTTTTCTGCATCACCTCTGCCCAGTCTGAAGCAGGGCCAAGGTCAGAGAGTCAAGCCAGCCAGAAGACACAGGACCAGGGGCCCTCTCTCTGCAGCCACCAAGGAACCTTTGCCAGATCTAATGCCCTCCTCGCTCAGGGCAGGCATTGCCAAGAGGCTTCTGCTATTGCTGCTGCAGGCACTGTGCCTAACAAGGTTTGGGACTCTGCCAGGAAGGCAGATGGGGGGATGGTCTCCGGCAAACCCTGGAGGACGGAGCACTGTCCTCCGAGGACTGTTTGCCGGCCTCTGACGGCCCCAAAGGGACTCTCAGAGGCCGACAAACCCAAGGCTCATTTGCTGGTCTCCGAGAGTCCCAAAGGGATCCTCAGAGGCCGGCTAATGCCCGGGGGAGGAGCCAGATGCTCCCTCCCTCTGAAAAGGGGGACAGAAGCTCCACCCCTGGGGGTGGTAGCCCCGCCCTTGGCACCCAGCCCCCATCCTGGGGGTAGAAGTCCCGCCCCTGGCATGTGAACCATGAAAAGGTTCGCCATCACTGCCCTAAATTGACTACTAAGGGAAACATAGGATTGGGTCATGAAACAAAGGGCACCCATGCCTGACATTCCTGCCGGTCTCGAGGTGAGTCCGGTCCCTCTCCATCTCTCTATACCAGGGGTAGGCAACCTTTTTGAGCCGGGGGCCGAGTTGCTGTCCCTCAGACAACTGGTGGGCCAAAGTCAATAAATGAATAAATAAATAAGGAGGGAGGAGGCCACCGGCGATCACCGTGATCGCCGGCGGCCCTGTGCGCTCCTTCTCAGCGGCTTCAACCTCCGCAGAGGCCCAGACGGAGGGAGGAGGCCACTGGCGGTGGCCCCGTGCGCTCCTTCTCAGCCTTTGCAGAGGCTTCAGCCTCCGCAGAGGCCGAGACGGAGGGAGGAGGCCGCCGGTGGTGGCCCCACGCACCCCTTCCCAGCCTCTGTGGAGGCTTCGGCCTCCGCAGAGGCCGAGATGGAGGGGGGAGGCCGCTGGCGGCGGCCCCACGGGCCCCTTCCCATCCTCTGCGGAGGCCGAAGCCTCCGCAGAGGCCAAGAGGGAGGGATATAATAATATAATATTATTATATTTAGGTGCATTTTACTAACTGACTGAAGTTCATTCTGATACACAAAAAGTCCTTGCACTTCTCCCCCCTTGCTCTTATTCGAAAAGAAAGAAAGGCAAGGAGTTCCTAGTTTTGGCACACTGTGAAAGATTGCGTTTTTCAAAACTTGGTGACCTCTTTGACAGGAAGCACTGTCTGGGCAAAGATCCAGGATGGAGCACCACTGAGAGCTGGGACTGGTCTGAAATATTCAATTCCAGGAAACACTCTTATAACTGAAAGCCATACATTAACATACTTCCCTCCTAGACAACTGATGTAGTTTGCATCTCCTCCCGATGATGTTCCACCTTCTGGTTTTTCTTAGAGGAAATCCACAGCTCATTAAATAGCTGCTAATGTTTCTTGGCAATATATCATATTGAGCAGTGACACCAGATATCTTTATTAGAGTTTCATGAAAATGGTAGAGTGCTGAACAAGCTTTTGAGTCTTACAGAATTTTTTCTTCAGGTTCAGTCTTGAAGGACAAAGTCAGGGAGAGGATGGGAGAGAACAGTCTTGATGTGGGGTGACAGAGGTCTGCAATATGGCATTTGCCGATACTCTTTGCAAACTAATTGGTTTACAACTTGTGTTTTAGGCTGCATCAGCACTGCAGAAATAATGCAGTTTGAGACCATTTTAACTGCCATGGCTCAGTGCTATGAAATCTTAGGATGTCTAGTTGGTTGTGGCACCAGAGCTCTCTAACAGAGAAAGCTAAATCTCACAAAACGACAAGTCCCAGAATTCCATAGCAATGAGCCATATCAGTTAAAGTGGTGTCAAGCTGCATTATCTGCAGTACAGATTCAACACTAGACTGTAACTCTCATCTGCCTGACCACTGGCCATATTGGCTGGGGCTGATGGTGGTTGTCATCCAAGACACCTGGCAGTTACCATGTTGGGGATAGTGGGTTTAGAATTTGCCTAGTGCATTAAATTAGGGTGGCCAGAGAATATACCTTAATCTTCCTGTCAAATTTTCCACCCTTTTCTAATGCAGTTATAAGAAATATGGTGAATGGTACTTCTGATTTTTATGCTCTTGAAGGTAACCATTCATTCAAGTTGTAAAGTTCAAGTTCATCACCAGTTTGGATGGCTTTAAAAGAGGTTTAGACAGATGCATGGGGAATAAGGTTATAATAGGTGCGAGTTGTAATAGCTGCCTTATACTTCCAGTATCACAGTATCTCTCCAAACAGCAGTTGTTGGAGAACATGTCCAAGATGATGGCATTACACTCATAACTCACCTTATGGTCTTTCCCTAAGCATCTATGGTCAGCCACCATGAGAACATAAAGCTGTACTAGATATGCATTTGGTTTGAACAGTACAGTTCTTTCATTTTTAAAAGTTTGTGGTTTGGTGTTCTTTTTGCAAACTAGTTGCGGGCATCTGGTGTAATAGACTAAGCCTATGAAAGCTTATGCTGCAAGTTTTTTCCCCTCCTGTTTATTCTCAAAGTAGTGGTTCCCTTGTTTTTGGCTTCAGATCACAGAAGTCCCAGCCAATTTGGAATGATGGGAGCTGAAGTCCAACACATCTGGAGGACCAAAGAGAGAACCGTTGTGCTACAAGATTCTTTTGTATGTTGATTCCTCTGTGTGCTGATACAGAGTAACATGGCTATGTCTTTGAATATTTCAGGCCAGATTTAGGCAAAATATCATTTTTACAGGAATGCGGTGGCTTAGTGGTTAAGATGCCAATTCTGATGCTCGCAAGGTCAGAAAGTCAGCAATACAAAACCCAAGCCCCATGTGACAAAGCGAGCTGTCCTCACTAGTCCCAGCTTCTGCCAGCCTAGCAGTTCGAAAGCATGCAAATGCAAGTACTGTAGATAAATAGATACCACTTTGGTGGGAAGAGAACTGCATTCTATGCAACCAGGCTGGGCACATGACAATGGAGTTGTCTTCAGACAACACTGGTTACCTTGGCTTGGTAATGGACATGAGCATCACCACCATCGGACACAACTAGATATTCATGTTAAGGGGAAATCCTTACCTTTACCTGATAGTGATAAATTAACGTAATGTAGAGTTTAAAAAGAACCCCATTAAAAAAACTAAAATAATTAAATCTGTTTCTTTGAAAAATGCAAATCACTGCAATTGGTGGGAATATGTTTCTAAACCATCTGATGTTTCCATAAAAAGCAGAAAGGCTTTAAGATTAGCATACTGAAACAAGTTGCTTAAAAAGTGCTTCTCCCCTGGGGCTTGAGTTGATAGGCATTCTCTCTTGCCAAGTGGTGGGTTCCCAGTGCTGTAGAGACCCAAGATAGATTTTTGGTATAAGTTAATGCTAAGCCTGGGTTTAACCCTTGGAGCATCTCAGTCATTAAGGGGAGAATGGGTCTGATGTGTAGAGTGGTTTTGTTGAGAAAATGGGAATGGCATTTTCATATATCAGAGCACAAATATTTCCAGTTCAAGGAAAGGCTACTTTGCAGGTGTATGCGCAACCCTCAATGTATATTTAGTTGAGTTGCAGTTGAAGGGGTGAAGTGACTCTGTTGTAAAAGCAATGCACAACTTGCATTATGTCTGAGGCAATGCAAATCAAGGTTAAAAGTTTTCTTTGGGAAATAATATCTATGATGTGATATTTCACAGATTAATGAATGTCCATATCAAAAGCCTGATCTCAGTTGGACTTGATTAGTCAACACCGGAGCACTTGTGAGCAGGACAGATAAAAGTGATGTTAGACTTGTGTTGGACCATTCATGACACCTTATGTGCAAGTCATTACACAATTAAGCTACATTTGTAAATGCAGCAAAAGTCAATACTTCATCACCATCCATAGTCCTCTCTTATCTCAATAGGTGATGATAATATTTGTTGTTGTTGTATGCCTTTAAGTCATTTCTTACTTATGGCAACCCTAAGGCAAACCTATAATAGAATTTTGTCAGCAAGTCTCTTCAGAGGGGGTTTGCCACTGTAACATCTGAGGTAATATTACTGTACTAATATTTAAATATGCTTAATTGTATATGTTAGGGAATTATTTGTGTATGTTACTTCAGAAATCTTTGCTACAACCTTAAAAGGTAGGGCAGAATAACCTCATATTGCATATAGGAGGCCTGAGAATGAAAGCAAGCACCTTGCCACTTAGTGACAGAAACTAAGGCTGTGTCCACACTGGAGGAATAACCCGGTTGGCACCACTTTAACTCTTGTCTGGCTGAAGGCTATGGAATTCTGAGAGTTGGAGTTTGTGCTCCCCTCTGGGCCCCACAACAAACTCCAACTCCCAGAATTCCATAGCCTTCAGCCAAGACACTTAAAGCCAGGGCCCCATAACAAACTCCAACTCACGGAATTCCATAGCCTTCAGCCAAGACACTTAAAGCCAGGGCCCCATAACAAACTCCAACTCCCAGAATTCCATAGCCTTCAGCCAAGACACTTAAAGCCAGGGCCCCATAACAAACTCCAACTCCCAGAATTCCATAGCTTTCAGCCAAGACACTTAAAGCCAGGGCCCCATAACAAACTCCAACTCCCAGAATTCCATAGCTTTCAGCCAAGACACTTAAAGCCAGGGCCCCATAACAAACTCCAACTCACGGAATTCCATAGCTTTCAGCCAAGACACTTAAAGCCAGGGCCCCATAACAAACTCCAACTCCCAGAATTCCATAGCCTTCAGCCAAGACACTTAAAGCCAGGGCCCCATAACAAACTCCCAACTCCCAGAATTCCATAGCCTTGAGCAAGAAAAGAGTTAATAATAATAATAAATAAAAATTTTATTTATATACCGCCCTTCCAACGATCAGGGCGGTGAACAACATAATAACATAATAATACAAATACATACTAAAACACATATACATATACACATATTAAAACCAAATTTAAAACCTAAACAGCCAACCCTCTTGCGGCCGATAAAAGAGGGAGGAAGGCCAACCAAGGCTTCATTCGGGGAATGCAGCTCGAAATAAGGTCTTTAAATCCCTTCTAAACTGAGCCAGGGAGGTGGCCGAGCGGAGCTCTATGGGCAGCGTGTTCCAAAGGGCCAGGGCGACAATGGAATATGACCTCCTCCCTGTGGAGGCTAGTCTGGCCCCCGGAACCTTAAGTAATTGCTGCCCAGAAGTTCTGAGGGTGCGGGGCGGAATGTATGGGGAGAGGCGGTCCTCCAGGTATCCTGGGCCCAAGCCAGGGTCCCACAATAAGCTCCAACTCCCAGAACTCCATAGCTTTCAGCTAGAAAGAGTTAAAGTGCTGCCAAACCGGGTTATTTCTCCAGTGTGGATGCAGCCTAAGATTTGACCTGCCTTAAATTCTGTATTCCACATCTTGGGAAAAGTAACTTACTTTGAACCACATCTAAAACCTTTGAGCCTGTGGAGCCAGTGGCCATGTAGTTGTATTCTTAAAAAGTAATTTTTCCAAGCTATGGTCCTCATAGCTTTAATGACAAAAAGCGGTGCCAAGCAATGCACTCGTGGATACTAGATTCTGGAGACTAGAACCTTTCATAGGAATCTAGGAAAGCTGTAGCAGGTCCATTGTCTTTGTGCGTCTGCTGGTGATCCCTCACTGACTACTTATGCTGGAAGGGAAGGATGCTGGATTAGTAGCCAACACTTGTTCTAATCCAGCAGGGTGACTCTTTTTCCCCCTTTTTTTCTTTGTGTGAATCGTTCTATCCTGCACTAATGACCAAAGTATGATGGTTTATTTAGGCCCGCCATGCAAGCATTCATGTGATGAAGCATTTGATTAAGGAGATTCCCTGCAGGTGTGCATGATGCGATGGTGTTTTGTTTTGCTTTCTCTCAAGCAAGCTTTGATGCACAGCATGCCTGCCTGTTTTTAGTCTCTTGATCTTGGCTCCTTTTACCCTGATTATTCTGTTGGTCTCTCTCTGTATGTTTGCACCACCCTCCCTGTACACAAGGGCAAGCGGCATTACAACTCTTACATGTAAATCTGTGCCTGCTTCTTGGCTGTTCACTGGCATCCATACAAATGTTGCTGCTGCCTCTTCATCTTTTGTAATCCACTCAGGATGCAGCAGTATTTGGCAACAGTGTCTGGAGCACCAATAATAATCCAATTATCAAAGTTGGATTATTGTTTTCTAATGATCAGAAAGAATGCTAAAATCACCAGAGAAAATAGCGATGGCCTTATAAAAACAGTACGTTTGTTCTTTGCTGTGTAATAATAATAATAATAATAATAATAATAATAATAATAATAATAATTTATTTATTTTTACCCGCCTCTCTGTCAAAGGACAATTGTACCTGTCTAAGTGTTAAGTTTAGATTCAGGGACTCTTAGGGGATGTTTGGGTGGCATGAGTTTTTGCAGGGCAGGGTTTGTGGAGTGAGTTATGGGAAAATGTATTTTCACAACTGTCCAGATCAATCTTTTAAGAACTTATTTTTCTTGAGCTACAACTCCCAGAATCCCCCAGCTAACATGGCCACTCCCAAAGCTCTGGTCCAGAATCAGGCCTATGGAGTCAGTAGCCCAAACCTTTGAGTCCAACTCCTTTGTTAGTCTACTGTCTGGTTCCAGCTCCTTCATAATGACAAATGTACTGTATATTAATTAGTAATAATAAATTTACTGTAGTAAAATGGTAGCAGAAAGCATTTCATCACTACCAAGTGAATAATCAGGCTACTTAGATTGATAGCATATAAAATACCTTTATTTGATTAAAATTTCTGAACAAGGAAACTTTCTTAAATTCCTGTAAAAGTAAATATGTAACAAGCCAGGCATTTAGTATTGTAGGCCTGTTACAGACAGCCAAAATAAAGCTGCTTCGAGTCACAGTGGAGGTATGGTGTTTCAATGATGCATGCGTCCTAAGAGTCCAGAAGCCACACCAAAGCCACACTCCAGTCCTTAGGGCTGGAGCATGGCTTTGGTGCAACTTCTGGACTTTTAGGACGCATGCATAATTGAAACACCATACCTCCACTGTGACTTGAAGCAGCTTTATTTTGGCTGTCTGTAACAGGCCGTAAGGATTTATTTTAAAGTCAGAGAAAGAGTCAGTACATTTCTATCCGACTCCACAGTCCTAGATTGAACTGTGGTGGTTGTAGCTATTGGCTAGTGGTCATTACAGCAGCAACATATGTAGCCCTTCCTTGCAGCAGTAGTGCAAATTTGAAGACATCTGAACTAATTATTTTCTAAGGTGAAGATTGGGCGTAATGTTGTTATAAGCAAACGTGGGAACAGCTTGCTTGGTGTAACAACAATGAGGTCTGGTACAACATTTCCACTTGAAAGCGACTCACAAATCCAGCACTGAATTTTTTGTTGGGAATGTCTTTAAGAATGTAAAGTTGGACCAATGTTACGGGTGAAAAACAAACTATGAGCCTAAACAGGCAGGCCAAAATAAAGCTGCTTCGGGTCACTTTGGAAGTATGCTATTTAAATGCTGCATGCGTCCTAAGAGGCTGGAAGTCATGTCAAAGCCATGCTCCAGTCCTAAGGACTGGAACACAGCTTTGGCTCAGCTTCTAGCCTCTTAAGATGTGTCTGTCATTTAAACAGCATACCTCCAAAGTGACCCAAAGCAGCTTTATTTTGGCCTGTCTGTTCAGGCCCTATGGGAGCCTTTTTATACTGTGTCTGTTTGCATTCATTGTTGTAAAGCAGAGCTTGGAAGAGTTCCTTTTTTTTTTAACCAGAAACTCTAAGGAATTTTGGGGAAAGTAGTACAAAATAGCTCTTGTGTCTAGGCAGGTGCTCATCAGTTCACTACACCTGCACCACATTTGATTTCATAATCCCTACGCTGAAATGGGGAGAAACTATAACACAGTGGCAGGATCATGCTATTGCTTTGCTTGCGGAAGGTTGTAATTAGGATCTTTCATTTAATGGGTTTTTAGTCAAACAGTGGGAGGGAATGAAACCTTGGAGAGCTGGTGCCAGCAGCAGTAGAAGGCTAGATTAGGGCTATACAGAATGCAGCCCCATAAGGTTGGTTGTGCAACCCTCGCAGATTCACCTTCTTTCTGACTGAAAACAAATGATTTGCTTCTCCTTGAGGGGTGCAGGGTCCCCTTATACTGTTTATTTTTAAAGCCAGAAATGAAGTTTTGGCCACTTGTGGATATTTTTTTGGGGAGTGGTGGTGGTTGTCAGACCAAACATCCCCCAAATGTCCCCTGCTGTAGCTCACTCTTGGGTTTGGGGCAGATGTGATTCTGATGAGGTGGATACCTGTGCTTCTAAACCCTCTTTAAAAATCAGGACTGTCATCTCTTAGGTTAGTCATGGACTCTCTTTGGGGCATCCTCCCACTGATGTCTGCTTGGCCCCTATGGCATTATCATTATCATTATCATTTATCAGGGATTCCCATCGTTTTGGACTTCAGCTCCCACAATTCCTGATGAGTGACCAAGTTGACTGGGACTTTTGGAATTTGAAGTCCAAAACAAACGGAAGACCAAATGGAACTACTGGGTTAGATGATGTGTTCAGTGCCACTTTATCCCCCCCCCCCCCCAGTTCTCTTGAAATGATCTTCAGAATCTTTTGCAGCTGTTGCTGTTGCCTCTTAGACCAGTAATGTAACTGAATGTCATTGTCTTGTAAGGGGATGATATAAATGAATATAATTTTTTGGAAAACATACTGCTTTTTTATTTTCAGAATATGCAAACAGTTTCCTACTAGTGCAAAAAGATTTTTTTTCTAGCAGTCTTAAAAGTCTTCCTTATTCCATTTGCTGCTTTGTGCTATTGCTTAGGTTGATGTGTGTTTCTGTGTGTGGTCACAAACTAGAAGACCTTGTTGTAATGGCTTGGGCTTCCCCACCTTCCCCCATACCTTGAGGGCAACTGCCTTTGTGATCTGTGATGCAGGAAATGTGTGTCAGTGCTTTAATGTGCTCCAAAACAACCCAACAGGCTAGGAACAAATCAGCTTGCATTTAGCTACTGCTGCTCTCTTCTGATGAAGCCGCAGGCCACAGCAGTGGGGCTGTTAAAGTGGATCATGAGGGTACAGTACTTCTACAAGGGATGCTCAGAATGCTCTCCTGCATCCAAATGTTTTATTTTAAAAAGTTTCTGAACATGGAAGTGAGGCTAGACATATGCTTGTATTCTTATTCCTAAGACTCAGAAAGAGATTTCTAGGTATCTAGCTGACCTGAAACCTGGTTTACTCTCCTATTCCATTCATCATCACAGTTAAGGCCATTTTTATGGACAAATTCAGAAACCACTAGTCCACTTTCATATGCCATTTTGCCTCTGTGTACATCTATTTTCTGCATTTTTTCCCTAATGCTCTAGCAGTGAGAGTCTATGCTCTATTGTCTTTGGGGCAAGTATTACTGGCTTGGAGATGACACCCATGGTTTGGAATTCCTTTCCTAAGTATTTTGGTTTGTCCCCTGTCCTCATCTTATATCTTTTACGTTCCTTTTACCTTTTCTGTAAGAGGGAAAAACAACTTCTGTTGTGTATTTGGTATATCTTAAATGGCTTCAAAACAAACTGAATTACCATTTGTGGAAACTTTGAGGAGTAACGATTCTAAACCAAGACATAGGACTCTATTTAAGAGTAACTTTTCTAGTTCCCGCTGTCAATTCCAGTTTTGAAAAATAAATCTTTAGAAAAACATAAATAAACATCAAAATAAGACCATGGACTCTGTAAAACTGCCCATCCCAAATGCTGACCTACATACTTTTTTGCTCTGATCTAGCACAGCTTTCCTAGTGTTCTTAAGGCTGAACAACAGACACAAAATATTTTCTGTATTTCCTTATTTTTCTCCGTGCAAAAGGAGAGACCGGGCTTGGAAAATCAACGCTGATGGATACCCTTTTCAACACCAGATTTGAAGGCGAGCCAGCTTCTCACTCACAGCCAGGAGTTCAGCTGAAATCCAGCACTTATGATCTCCAGGAAAGCAATGTCCATCTGAAATTGACCATTGTTAGCACAGTGGGCTTCGGGGATCAGATTAACAAAGAGGACAGGTAAACAAGTGGTTGTGTTCTTCATCAAATGCAAATCAGGATTTCCCTAGTTTTAGGTGCTTTCAGTCTTTCAGAATTGGTTGTAACAGTACAATACCTTAGTGGTCAACTCGAGGAAGACATAAAAAGCTGCCTTTATATGATGGCAAGTACAGACTGGACAGCCCAATAGTCTCAACCCTGCATATTATCTGGCTAGCCCAAGATCATTTTGAGGCGTGGCTAAAACAGAACTTCAAAAGGAGTTGCAGTCCAAGGAGCCCAGTTTTTCCAAACTTTGGCTAAACGTTGGGGTCAGAGCACCAACTTGGTATAGCGAAGGTCTCTTGTTTAATCCCTGACACATGCAATTAAAGGAATCTTGGGATAAAGGGATGGAAAACCTGGGACCCAGAAAAGATTCTCCAAGTTCTCATCTGGACTGCAGAAATAATGCAGTTTGACATTACTTTAAATGCCTTGATTCCATTTTATGGAATCCTGAGGTTTGTATTTTGTTGTGGCACCAGACCTCCCTGACAGAGAATCTAAGTTTTTCACAAAATTACAAATACCAGAATTGCATAACATTGAGCCATGGCAATTAAAACAGTGTGAAACTGCATTATTTCTGCAGTGCAGATTAGACCCAAGACAACACTGACTAGATAACCCAACCACATGTTGCTGTATAAATTGGCTTCATAAGTTCAACTGCTCTCATGCAGATGATTTGCTTCTGTGAATAATTCAACACTGGAGCTGGTGAACCTGAACAGGACCACAGCGCTCCTTCTCTGGGAGCTTCGTATTTGCCAGCTCTTTCTAGTTTGTGATTTTGCCTAAATTGTCCTCTGGTGATAAATTACTCACTTGAACAGGGCCAGAGGTTGGAACAATTACCCTTTTTATAGTTTTTATGGGCTTTTCCCCCCTAGAAGAGTTTATTCCTGATGTTTCTCTAGCATCTGTGGCTGGCATCTTCAGAGTTACTTTTTTTCCCTTTTTAAACTAGAACTGCTAAAGTGAAATGGAGTCCATTTTGGTCACAACTTTCTGGAGTATTTGGCAATTTGTAATCCAAAAAAGTATGGTGCCCCCCCCCCCTTTTTTTTAAGAAACCTTTCACAGGTTGCTTACCCGAGCCCTAGAAGTGGGTCTACCATTAGTAAGAATGAGGCAGTTGCTTCAGGTGGCAGGTGATAAATGGTATAGAAGGGGGCAGAGCTGTATGCGTCTGGCAGCCTGCCCTGCACTCCTTGAGGTAGCCTGGGGCAGAGGATGCTATCCTATCATCAGTGTTGAATTAAGATTCAGTTGTGGATCTAGTCATCTTCTGTAGATGGAATGGCAAGGAGGGGAATGCCATCTTGTTTGCTTCAGGCAATAAAATGTCTTGTGCCATTCCTGCTGAGCATTGAGTATTTTTACTCAAGTTGGATGCACACATAGCCAGAAACACCTCTCCATTTCTAGGACTGGAAATATTTGCTCTTTACATGGCTTTGGTTGTCAGCTGTTGTTCCTCTGATGCAAATATGAAAAAAACAAAACCAAACCTCGTGGGCTTGAGGGGAAGTACTGTTACCTTTTCATGAAAGGTTTTTGTGTAGAACAAATGATTTTAAAACTTTGCTTCTTTTCTGCTTACAAAATGTCCCATGTTTTGTAACGTGTTTCATGTTCTTTGGTGTCCCCTATCCCACCCCATTACTTCCTATAAAGCTATAAACCCATTGTGGAGTTCATTGATACCCAGTTTGAAGCTTATCTGCAAGAGGAACTGAAAATCAAGCGGGTGTTGCATAACTACCATGATTCCCGGATCCACGCCTGCGTGTATTTCATCGCCCCCACGGGCCACTCTTTGAAATCCCTGGATTTGGTAACAATGAAGAAACTTGACAGTAAGGTAGGAGTTGTGTTATCATCCAGTGAGGAAGTGTTGCTTGGTTACTATTCTTGGGTTTTGCCATTTCATGTGTGAAAACGTAAGTGACGGCATGTTCCCCACCCCCTCTCTTCAACCGTGATGTCTCCTTTACCTTGGAGATGGGTCAAAGCTTTGTGACAGAAAACATGCTGTAAAAGCGGAAGGTTCTGGATTCAGTCTCTAGCATCTCTAGTTTTAAAAGGATGAAAGAATACTAGGCCTAGAAAGTCCTTTCTGTACCAGGGCTACTGCCAGTCAGAGTAGTCAACACTGGACTAAACAGAGCAACATTGAGCCCATACAGACAGGCTAAAATAAAGCTGCTTCGGGTCACTTTGGAGGTATGCTGTTTTAGCAATGCATGCATCCTAAGAGTCCAGAAGCTGCGCCAAAACTATGCTACAGTCCTTAAGCACTGGAGTGCAACTTTGGCGCAACTTCTGGCCTCTTAAGATGCGTGTGTCATTTAAACAGCATACTTCCAAAGTGACTCGAAGCAGCTTTATTTTGGCCTGTCTGTACAGGCCCACTGTTAGCATAAAGTATAAGGTCAGTACAGTATAAATGGAATCTCCAGTTTAAAAGAAAAGAATCCAGGAGTAGCGGGTCTACAGAATCCTTTTTGTGCTGGAAACCTTGAAGAGGGATGTGTGTGGGTGCACATGTGCACACACATGTGTGTATATGTGCATGCCTTCAAGTCACCTATTGACTTAGGCCGCCTCCCTGAATTTCATAGTTTTCTTAGGCAAGGAATACTCAGAGGTGATTTGGCCAGTTCCTTGCTCTGAAATATAGCCCACAGCATCTGGTATTCATTGGCAGCCTCCCATCCAAGTTCTAACTAGAGATGACTCTGCTTCTCTTCCAAGATCAGACAGCATGTGGTGCCTATAGAGATTTTTATTTATCCCTTGGAGAGTAACTTCCAGTCAAAGTAGTCAACATTGGACTAAACAGAGCATTGTTGGCGGGGCACAAACCACCAGAAAGAGGTGTGTCCCTGGTGCCTCTCTTTGCTCTGCAGGAGCGCCGCAGCAACCAAATTGAACGGCGTTCCTGCGGAGCAAAAAAGGAACACCGGGAAGCAGCTCCTTTTTTGCGGTGCACTTCCGCGCCCTAAAGCGCCAGCGATGCCACGGTGACATCGCAACTGCGCCACCCCATTTGGAGGCGGTGCAGCTGCGATGTCACCAGTACGCACCGCGTCTGGTGGGTGCACTGCAGCTGCGGCGCCCTCCTCACGTGCGAGGGCTGCCGGGCATGTGGGTGCTCCGCCCACCAGGCAGCCCTCACACATGACTAGGGCACCTCAAAGGCCTGTCTGTTCCGGGCCGTTGTTACTCAGTATAAGGTCGTTTCATGTGCTGTGGAAAAATCAGCTCAACTTTGTACATCCTGCCCCTCCTCTGTTTCTTCTTCCTTGGTTTTCCTACAGGTAAATATCATCCCTATTATTGCCAAATCAGATGCCATTTCCAAGAGCGAACTGACGAAATTCAAAATAAAGATCACAAGTGAACTTGTCAGCAACGGGGTTCAAATCTACCAGTTTCCTACAGATGATGAGTCCGTAGCAGAAATCAATGGAACTATGAATGTAAGCTAAAAATGAAAAGCTGCTATGGTTTTTCCAAATCAGTGGTTTTCAATGTCTTTTATTTGCAAAATGAGAATAATTACATTAGCTTACCTTTGTTATAGGAATTAACTTGATAATATTACAGATGAAGCACTTTGGATGTTAAAACAAGATATAAATGCTATTGTTGCTATTTTAAAGCATAGAACGAGAGGTATCTTTTATTAAAAGTCCATTCAGATTGGTTCAGCAAAAATGGATTCTCCATAGTGAACTAAAAACCTTTCACTAGATAATCCAGCCTTTCTCAAATAGTGGGGCAGGCCCCCCGGGGGGGGGGGGGGCGCGAGGCTCTGTTATGCAGAGGTGTACTTATAACAATTTTATAGACAAATGATGCTATTTACGGTCGCGCGGGGGGCGCGAAATGTTTTCTTCTTCCTAGGGGGGGCATGACAGAAAATAATTGAGAAGCACTGAGATAATCTAACCTGGTTGGTATGATATTATTCTTGATCCAGCAGTTGGCTTTACTTTCACAGGCATTTTCTGAAACAGCTTAACTATCTATTCCTAAGGAAAAATCAGAGTTGAGACTCATGATAGTTCATTATTTATTTCCTTATTTATGTACACATATTTCTAAACTACTTAAATATGTGCAATGATAAAACATGCACTATTATCATACACATTGTTAAAATACAACATTTACGTTGTCCATAAAATAGGTAGTAAATTGTTCTACACCTAGAAGGCTTTCGCAAACAGGTAAGCTTTTGATAAAGCTCTAAAAATAAAAATGGTTGGAGCATATAAAATGTTAGAAGGAAGAGTATCCTGCATAGTGGGTGCCACTGCTCTGAAGAGAGAAGTGAACCAGCATTGTTTAGTGGTTTGAGCATTGGACTGTGACTCTGGAGACCTGGATTTGAATCCCCATTAAGCTATGAAAACCCACTGGCTGACCTTGGGCAAGTCTCACTCTCTCAGCCTCAAAGAAGAGCAATGGCAACCCCACTCTGAAGAAACCTGCCAAGAAAAGGGTCATGATAAGTCGGAAATGACTTGAAGGCATGCAACACATACACATTCAAAGGAGAAGCATTTCACATAGCTAGGTCTCACATTGTTTAGTAATTTATATATTTTTCAGAAAACTTAAACCTGACCCTATAGTTATACCTGAAAATTACTGCCTGTGGACTGCCCCTTGGTCATTGCATGACCTGCCTTTGTCCATTGCCCCTATTGAAAACCATTGCAGCAACTTTCAGCCGTGAGACTCAGAAGCTTGCCTTAAGAGAAAACCCCCAAAGGTCTCTACAACCCATCTGTAGAGATTATGTAGAATACTATAGAGTGCCTTCATCGGCATAATCTAGTGAACAGTATGTGGCTTGAGACCTGAATTCACATTTCACAACTCATTCTTAGGATGTATAAACAAGAAGCAGGGGTTTTCCCCAATAAATAGAAGAAGAAGAAGAAATAATAAGGGACCTGTGGGGGTTGAGATTAGCATGCCAGTTAAACGCGGAAACCTTTCTTCCCTCCTTTTGCTCTTGCGATTAGTCCAGTTGCGTCTCCTTTCAGCTGGCAGAGTGGCAGCTCTGCTAGGTTGCTGGAGTAATTATACGGCTCAGGTGGCATTGGCCTCCCTCTCCTTTTTCCCCGTCTGATTCCCTGTGGGCAAGAACCGCATGCCACTCTGGGCTACTATGGATTGGGAACACAACCCTCACCCACAGAGATTTGTGGAGAGGAAGTAGGAGGATTCGTTCTCACCTCTTGCTATTTTTCTCTAATTGTAAGGGGAGGTTCCTTCCCTTCTTACCCCTGCCTTTATCCTCCCCTCTAAATTTGCCACCCTCCTCTCTGTATACAGACCTCCTACTTTACTTTATAAAACTGATATTCAAAAGGGAGGCTGAGACAGAGAACAAAAAAAGAATGGTAAAGTGCTGTACCGCCTTGCCCACACATTGTGTCGCACTGCAATGGCATAGAAATGATTTAATTACAGCAATGGTATATAGCGGTAATATTATTGTTATAAGGCTTTCTGAGGCAATTGTGTAGCCTTGTAGATTTCCCCCTCCCTCAAAGGTTACTCTTTTACATCTACCCTTCTCTCCACACTGTTTTCTGGCAGCCGTCTTTGGCTCTTGCTGTCGAGGGCTGTAAGAAATAAATTTCCCATTCATTTCCTGTTGGGTGGAGGCTTGTCTTCATGTGCCATTTCTCATGGCTGGGGATGCATGCTATTTCTGTGCCTGGTGCTTTTGTTTTCCCAAACCTAGCAATGAGTTCTCTTGGTTGCTTTGGGTTTTGTTTTTTGTGTTTGATTATTATTTTTTTGCATTTTTAAACATGCGTTTTAAAGTGAAAGAACAAAAGTTAACATAAATTTTCAGCGCAGTTGTTTATTTAACACATTTCTGCCATGATTGGGAAAGACTCATTGTTCCTTTGCAATGGGCTGGGCTGACATTGTCCCTAGCAATGTTAGGTCAAAACCTTCAGCCAGCCAGAAGACATCAAAGGATTTCTTGTATGTACTATTTAGGGACATAAATGCAAAAGTTGTGGGCACAAAAGCACCTGGACAACTAAGGCTGCATCTGCACTGCAGAAATAAAGCAGTTAAACACCAGTTTAACTGTCATGGCTTCATGTTAAGGGATCCTGGAATTTGTAGTTTGTTGTGGCACCAGAGCACTTTGGCAGAGAAGGCTAAATATCTCACAAAGCTAGGAATCTTGTAATTCCATAGCACTAAACCATGGCAGTTCAAGCAGTGTCTCCACATCAAATGGAACTGGTGCAAATAACGTCTCCCTGTTCTTGTTCCTGCCAGAGCTTCTAATTGCAGCAACTGGACACCAAGAGCATATATAGATTGCAAATTCAGTTAAGTAAGGGCCACAAACCATTGCCCCCAAACTGCATTATTTCTGCAGTGCAGATGCAACCTAGGAAGCAACACTGTGCCTCTTTATAAAGAAACAGTATGACCTAATAGCTAAGGAAGTGTGTTATAAATTGGAAGGTGCCAATTCAGATCTTGCCTCTGCCATAATCCCTCCCACACCATCTTCAGTATATTAACAATAGTAATATTATTCATATACAGTGGTACCCCGGGTTACGAAAGTAATTCGTTCCGCCGCCGCTTTCGTAACCCGGAAACTTTCGCTAGCCGAAAAAGCCCATAGGCTTTAATAGCGAAAGCCGCGATTCCGTGTGAAATCGCGCCGAAAAGCACCAAAATTTCTTTCGCAACCCGGAATAACCTTCGTAACCCGGAAACAATTAATTAAGTGAATTTCTTTCGTAACCCGGAAATTTCGTAAGGCGGCGCATTCGTATCCCGGGGTACCACTGTATAGTAATAACATTCAGTATATTAACCCTTCCTTGCAGAGTTCATGTGAGAATTGAAACACAATGACATATGTGAAGTACTCTTAAAATTGCCAATTGCCAAAATTGTAAATTACCAACTGGCACATGGCCTGTAACCAGCCCCCACAGTGACATTTTGTAACTCCTGCCACTTCTTGTTGTTGTGTGCCTTCAAGTTGTTTCCGGCTTATGGCAACCCTAAGGCGAATCTATCATGGGGTTTTCTAGGCAAGGCTTGTTCAGAGGAGAATTGCCTTTGTCTTCCCCTGAGGCTGAGAGCATGTCAGCCAGCGGGATTCATGGCTGAGCTGAGAATTGAACCCTGGTCTCCAGAGTTGTAGTCTAAGTAGTATATCGCACGGAGATTTTTGGAGATTTTTCGGCTCAGATCCGACATGAGTGAGGGTCCAATGATGCGGATTCATGTCATAACGTGAATGTGTTATCAGACGAGATTCATTTCTATGGGAGCTCCTTCCGTAGCGCATCTGCAGTGATTCCAAAGTGACCCCTCATTTTGGTGAATTCGGTACAAAAGTGAATTCACAGAATTCGCATTCAAGCTCACTTCGATTTCACTCCAAATTGGTCTGGTGTGGAATGAAACTTTGCTTCCCTCCCGGTACACCCCCCAAACCTCCCATGAGGCTGCGCTGCAATTTTGCCCCAATTGCTTCTGTTGCTCGGAAGAGGGATGGAGGGAATGAAACAGGAGGCTGGGGGGACAGATGGGAGCAACGGAGGGGGCCATCGGAGGCTGGGGGGAGCAACAAACTCCAGCTCCCAGAATTCCATAGCACTGAGCCAGGACAGTGAAAGTGGAGTTAAACCGGAGGCAACTGTTACAAAGGGAAGGAGAGTGGATTGGATTCAAGGAGGTGATATTTTAGGGAGCATGGAGAATAATTATAATAATTATAATTAAAAGAAACAAATTGTTTTAATAATAATAATAATAATAATAATAATAATAATAATTTATTTTTATAATAATAATAATAATAATAATAATAATAATAATAATTTATTTTTATAATAATAATAATAATAATAATAATAATAATAAGTAGTTTGCTGAGGCACCAGAGCTCTCTGGCAGAAAAGGCTCAATGTCTCAGGACACTACAGTTCCCAGAATTCCATAGCACTGAGCCAGGACAGTTAAAGTGGAGTTAAACTGAATTATCTCCCCAGTGCGGATGCAACCTAAGAGTAGGCAACTGTTACAAAAGGAAGGAGAGTGGATTGGATTTAGGGAGGTGGTATTTTAGGGAGCATGGAGAATAAGGGAAACGGGATCATTTCTGCAGTCCTCCAAAATGGGTCTCCTTCAGATCCAAAGGATTTACTTCCAAGTAAACCTGCAGCCTCTACACCCTGATTATTTTGTAGTGAATAGTAATAATAATAATAATAATAATAATAACAACTCCTTAATAATAATAATAAATGGATGGGGGCTCTGACACGGAGGACAGATATAGATGCGGCTGAAATAGATGAGGAGAATGACAGGAGGTTAGATGTAGATATAGCTGAAATAGATGGGGGCTCTGACATGGAGGACCCTGTTTGAATTTGGCTGCCAGGGATGGGAAAATAGAAGGGAGGAAGAAACGTGAATCAGTCATTCGCGTCAGGCTGTCATTCATGTGAAAGTGGAACCAGGCTCCCTTCTTCACCCCGGAAGTGCAAAGGTTCAGGATGCCTTCAGAGCCCCACTGAGCATGCGCAAGGGTCCCAATTCGAATCGAGTCGAATCCGCATGTTATGCACCGGTGTGGTAATACAATGTGCACTCACTCCGCTTTGCTTGAATCCACATCACGTGACTTGCTTTGGATTTGATTCCCCCTTGATTCGGAAGGGTGACGAGGTATGATAAAACATTCATGTTACGACATGAATTCGCATTGTTGAACCAGGAGTCACCCTGGATCTAAGCTGCATAAATCTCAGTGTGATAAACTCCTAACACTCAAACTACTATGCCACAGTGGCTACTCATTGTATACTTGGAGCAAAATATGATAATTCCATCTTTTATTTTAAAAAGCCTTTGATAGAACAACCTATTGCATGTGAAATACTGCTGTGACTAAACTGAAGCATGCATAACAGAAACATTACAAATTCGTCTCCCGTTTGCTTTTATTTCCCTTTCCTCCGCTTTCTTTGTGCCATATTTTACTCCAGAATACCCCAGTAAGAACAGCAATGTGCTATTTTCTCCCTTGTAACTTTATGCTTGTAGATGGCACTGTATACATAGTTTGTAAAACATTTTTTGGATGTGTATTTGCAATTTACTTTATTATCTACCTCCACAGACTCTCATGGGAGGAAAGCTAGTGGTAGGTGCTGGGAAGGATGATCAGAGAGGGAGTGCCTGTAGTTGAGGTCTTATAGCTTATTGCAAAATGCTTTGGCCATTAAGGAACTTGCTGTACAAATGCTACTTTTGATTATTATTTAAATGGATCCCTTTCTCTTGCTGTGTTCTAGGCCCATTTACCTTTTGCTGTGATTGGGAGCACAGAAGAAATCAAGATAGGAAATAAAATGATGAAGGCGCGCCAGTATCCCTGGGGGACAGTGCAGGGTAAGTGATGGCATTGATGGAGTGAGTGTTTTTGCCCAGAGGTTAACCGAACTCCTGCTGAGAGCAGAGTGACAATATGGAAGTTTTTGCTCCCTGCCATAATAGCTAGACTTCTCCGCACAGACATAGAAAATGGATCAACTAACTCACAGCCAGAATATCCTAGAAAAATTAAAATCTACAAGTGGCCATGAATCTCTGTGCATGTTTGCTACAGTAATCTGTAGCCCCAAAGGGCATCTGCTTCAGACCTGGTTCAGGTTAAAACCATCCTGCCTAATGGTCGCCTGAGTTCGATAATCGTTACCATTCAAAAATAAAATAAAATAAGAAGTTGATGGTGCTAGGATAGAAAATATTTGGGAGCCACTGCTAGAATTTAAATTATATTGTCCTGGGGTCAAGTTTATGTAGGAATTCATAAGATAACTGTTATAATGCACAAGCTTTTAAAGAAAATAACAGTGAGAAACACATTAACAAATACTGCTGAAAATAAATGCTGGAGATGAACCATGAAAGTCTTTTTCTGGGACTCTTGGGAAATGAGTAACCTTTTCAAGAGCAATCATGGAAATGGCCAGCATTATCCTGGAATGTTATGGTCATTATATACTATTTCCACCTCATTCCCCTTATATTTCTAGTGGTGTCAGCTTCCTTTGTGTTCTTGTTGGTCATTTGCTTTTTAACAATATGTAGACTTTTCCTTATCTGTGTTTTTCAAATTAACAAATGGATACACAGCCCTGTATTGAGGGGAACTACATATTACAGTGTTTAGAGCAACCTGCATTCAACTGAATGCTTTGTTTTCCCCCCTTTTTGCCATGACACCTTGCAGTGGAAAATGAAGCACACTGTGACTTTGTGAAGCTTAGAGAAATGTTGATCCGTGTCAATATGGAGGATCTTCGTGAACAGACACACACACGTCATTATGAATTATACCGGCGATGTAAACTGGAGGAAATGGGATTTAAGGACACTGACCCAGACAGCAAGCCATTCAGGTATCATTCAGCAGAGCACTACAAGTATAGATCAGAAAGGTGTTGTAAAGGAATGTTTATCTACTTTAGAAAATAATAAAGGACCATCAACACTTAGTTAAATGGCCATGAAATGTGTCCAGTGCAATTCACTGAATTTTGAGCTTGCACAAATGGTGTGTCTGGATAAATGTCCTATGCAGAATTGGACTTCCAGAGAAAACTGCCATACTCTGTCTCATTACATGCATTTTCTTCTGGCATCTCAGCTTGTAATTCCTTGGCTTCATTGAAGTGTAAGCAAACATATAATGAAGGAAGCTCAATAGAACTTTTCTGTATCTATATTTTATATAGATATATTTCTCTATGTTTCTGTATTTGTGTGTGTGTGTGTGTGTGTGTGTGTGTGTGTGTGTGTGGCAAAATCAGGATGTGTTTTATCCGATATTATGCAGAATTTGTATTTTCTTTCCTGGTTTGTACTGATAGTTTTTTTTATAATTCATAACTTACAATTATGATTTATAATTTAGCATCCTATACTATTTGCAAAGGCATAAAGCTTATGCAAATAAAGAACCCTAACTCTATTATATATAAATAGCATTCCCTCACTTTACTCAAGCTTTAGCTTGATTTCTTGAACCTTGAGGTCTAGAAATTTATAGCTGTTTTTAAAATAAAGCCTCAAGTTCCATAGCAGCTAGACTTTAGAGGTCTTGTTTTGCACAAATCAGCATAACTGTGACAAGGCAATTTTATCTACTCTTAAACCAGTTGGCTTTTAATTACCTGAACTGACCTGTGAGCCAAATTTGAGCCATGTCCAGTTTGAAATGTTGCTTTGTTGCCTTTCTCCCCACACCACCCCTTGTCTCCTTAGTTTACAAGAAACCTACGAAGCCAAAAGGAATGAATTCCTGGGAGAACTACAGAAAAAGGAAGAGGAGATGCGGCAAATGTTTGTTCAGAGAGTCAAGGAAAAAGAAGCAGAGCTAAAAGAAGCTGAAAAAGAGGTGAAACATGATGACTATTTGTGTTTTCAGATTTTTGCTCATATGTTAACTATTTAAAGATGTAGCTGTGCAAGTTTGTATATATATGATATAAAGGAATCTTATAGCACCTTTGAGACTGAGAAAAAGATGTTTCTTGCAAAACATTTTGTGGATTCCAGTCCACTTCACCAGGTGAATTTCTGGATCTAATGAAGTAAACTTGGGTCTGCAAAAGGTTATGCTGGAAAGTTTTCCTCAGTCTCAAAGGTGTTACAGGATGCCTTTATATCGAGGAGCCTGGTGGTGCAGTGGTTAAATGCTTGAACTGCAGCCACTCACTCAAAACCATAAGGTTGTGAGTTCAAGACCAGCCAAAGGGCTCAAGCTCGACTCAGGCTTGCGTGCTTCCAAGGAGGTTGCTAAAATGAGTACCCAGACTGTTGGGGGCAAATTAGCTTACAGTTGTAAACTGCTCAGACACTGCTTAGGCGGTATGAAGCGGTTGATAAATGAAGCTTGTTTGTTTGTTTGTTTTCATGTTGAAGTCTGAAGGATCTTGGAAGGCCAGAAATTAAGAACCATTGCCTTAGAAGACTTGCCCTCATTTTAGATAGTGTTTTACTTATGTCTGATGTGCTTCACACATCAAAAAATTAAGCAGAAGAAGAATATAGACATTATATTGGTAGCAGAACTCGGAAATATAAGCATTAGAGGAAACAAAAGAATTTGTGGGAACTCAGTCTCCCATATACAGAATGTTACCCAGATTTAGAAATGGGATAATTGTCTGTTCTTGCATTCTCAGAATCATAGGCAGGATTATCTTTTTTCTCTTAACTTTATGCTAGTGGTTTTCAAACTTAAAGAAAACCCTTTTCACAGAGTCTTGCTTCTCAGAATGCTTGCACATATTGCAAAGGGTTTCAGGGCACATTTTTTGGTGTGTAGTCCCTTACAAAGAAAGCTGGATACCGGAACATTGGGGCACACTGTTTGCAAACATAATCATACACACTAGAATACTTGCAACACTCTCCAGAGGATGTACATTCCACAAGAAGGCTGGAAGTGGTCTGTAAAATGTTTCCTTGGGAGATTTATCCACTGTCACTTCATTAGAGTTGGAAGAGATCTTGGAGAGCATCTAGCCCCAGGGCAGGCAGGTGTGACCTTCCAAATATAGCTGGATTGCAGCTCCCATAATCCTTCACAACTGGGATTGCTGTTTGGAGCTGATAGGAGTAGCAGTCAAGAACATCTTGATGGCCTGTTTCTCACTTCTGATGTAGTCAGCAGTTTGTTGGGCAGTGCAGGATACAACTGCAATGTTCCTTACAGTTGTCCATATAGTTTAAGGCACTCATGATAGTTTTTTGAAGAGCCCCATCCTACCCTAAAATACCAGCTTGAAAGAACCTCCCTTATGTGAAGCATAAGTTCCCAGCATTTCATACTACGTGTGCATACCTTTTATTCTGCATTCCTGTTTCAGTTACATGAGAAATTTGATAGGCTGAAGAAGCTGCATCAGGATGAAAAGAAGAAGCTGGAGGACAAGAAGAAATCCCTGGATGATGAAGTCAACGCATTTAAGCAGAGGAAGACAGCAGCTGAATTGCTCCAGTCTCAGGCTCAACAGGCAGGCGGTTCGCAAACACTGAAAAGGGAGAAGGAGAGAAAAAAGTAAGTTGGCTTCTCTGGGTGGCATTTTACATCCTGATCCACACACACACATCCCTCTGTTACTTTTATTACCCTCTAGATGCTAAAACAGAGCCTGCCTTGCCCTTTGTAGTTCTCTGCTGTGGTTTTGGTACAGGCAGTTGCTTGGAACAGCTGAGCAAGAGGTTGCTGTGTTCTACCTCAGAAATCCCCTGATTCCTCTCACCATTTCTCCATGTCAGCACTGTCTGGCCTCACCAGAAAGATCATATGCTGGTGGAAGCTGGACAAAATGGGAACTGTCCTCACCAAATCCTTATCTTAGGAGGGCCTTGTCCAGAAGGCTCTCGCTGACATAGAGCTTAGTTCTGTGTTAAAACCTGCTGTGTGGAAGTCTCCTGAGAAAAAGTTGGTCTGTACATGGCAGCTCTTGTGAACAGGGTGCTTTAAATTGGTTTCTGTCAATTGGCCAAACCTTCAGCAATTCACTACAGAGCCACCCATAGAAATGCACAGATAGAAAATACTCCAACTAACTTTCTAAAGAGTTGTGACTTTAACTCACAACTGGAACTTTAGGATTAATATTTCAGCTCTAGTCGAGGGTCTGAATTATGGGAACCAAGGTTGAAATTCACCAGCCACTTCTTCCCTCTCCCTCCAATTTTATTGCAGTCATCCTCTGTAGTGTTGGAAATATATAATTAAAGCAACCCCACAAAAACTAACCAAGTATTAATTGACTATTAATATCCTCTTCAGTTGTGAAGTGGTTTCCTATTTTTAGTTCAATTGGGGGGGGGGATTCAACCCAAAGTCCAGGATTTGGCTTCCCCCCCCCCCCCTTTGTTTTCCCTTTTTGCTTTACCTTTTGATACAATAAATTGTCTTCATCTTCCTTAGTTGTCATTTGTATGCTGTTTTTACAGTTAACCCTGCTGTTTGCTGCATGGTGCATGAGGCACAATGTGCTGGTAAGCTTTGACTAAATGAAATAGCCATTGCAGTGGGATCCAAAAGTTTGCAGTGTCATGACCATAGCCACTCTGAATCTGCAGTTTGGCCTGTAGGCTATCCATCTGTGTACACATATACGTATTCTCACACATCCCCCAGTTATGCACCTCTATAGCTTTCTCTCACATATGGTACTTTCACCCTTTAACTGTTAGAGAAACCAAGAGCTTTAAACTGAAATAAGCTGGTCTTTTGGTCCAGCCTCTTTACCTCTGGCCTTCCTCACCACTGGAATGTGACCTCTGGGAATTTTTCTGGGCTAGTCTACATGATTAAAGTATTCTTCATTCCAGTAAAATAGAATGTGATCCAGTCACATATGATTTGCAGGAATTTGGGCTTTTTGTGTACCCTCTGACAAACTCCTTAAACTCAGTGGAAAAAAGGCTTCACAGTTTTTTTACAAGAGTATCTGTGGAAATGCACAAAAATGTGCATTATCGCACTTGTGGCTGCCCATCTGCTTGGCATGGATTACGATGGCTGCAGAGGGAGGCTGAATAGATGTGAATTTGTGCGGGTGATAGAGGTTTCCCGCCCTTACTCTCATCTGTACCTCAGATGCTCATTCCTCTTTTGGGGACTTGCTCACCTCAAAATCAGTGTTGTGCGAGAGGGGAAGCAGCATTTTGATAAGCCCTCTTTTCACAATCAGGAGGAGGAAGGTTAAAAGAGAAGATAAGAATACAGGAGTCTCTCTTCTAATGACTCCCTGTATTAACTGGGAGTAACTCTCCTAAGATTCAAATAGAATTCTTTCCTGTCCTCACTTGGATGTGTCAGAATTAAACTGGGCACCCTCTGAATGTAAAGTATGTGCTTTAACTCCAGGCAGTGGCTCTTCCCCCATGCCGTCAGGCAGAGCACTTTGGATGACCCTTCACCTTAGCTCAACTTCAAGCTATTTTAAATCCTCTTGGGGAAAAAGTCTTCAGACTAGTTTCCCACAATAACATAACCTTCCACCTGCCAGGCCACAGCCCTTCCCTGCCCAAGAAAGTGCATTCCAGTGGTGTTCAGGATGGCATTCTGTTTGAAAGCTGCATTGGCACTTATGGTTTCCCCAGTGTTTGGAAATGTTTCTTTTTTAGACTACTGCTCTCAGATTTTTCCAGCCAATATAGCCAACCCCCCTTTCCCTTTTCCCTTTGGGATTTCCCCTTTTCAGAGCTAGTCTTTAGCCTAAATGGGAATTCTTTTGCATTAAATGCACCCTTGCAGGACAAGAACTGGGTTGAGCAAAAGAGGGAGGAGAAGAAAAGCCAACAGTTTGCTCTTCAGAAGGCTAAAAATGTGGGGGAAACATAGGCTGAAACAAAGGTAGTGTTTATATTGGGCCTGAGAACATATCCAGGGGCTGGAGTGCAGCTGGAATAAACATTGTGCTTTCTTATGAGCTTTGGACTACTCTTGGCAGGCCGCCTTGTGCTACACAGTGGCATGCTGGTCTGTGGCTCAAACAGGCTTTCATTTTGTTGTTGTTGTTCCTAAGACAATTTGCAAACATGGCCTTTCTGAATGGGCCTTCTGTCCCTGTCCTTGCCAAACATGGTAACCAAATGTCTTGTTTAACAATTCACAAACAGTCCCAGTATTGATTTGGTCTGAAAAGCCATGTGTGGCTTGCCTATTTATGCCAGGGCACTAACAATATCAACCATGTATACAAACCTACTGCAATCTGCTGAAAATTGAAAGGCTGCATTCATACCATGTTCAAGCATGTTTGAGTAAAGTTAAAAGCCAGTTTGTTTCCTCCCTTCTCCAAATTCGACCCAGGGGTGGGCAACAGATAGTCCCCATCTTACATGGGCATGCTAGAATTTTTTGGTGCTGCTCATAAATTGCAGCGTAAATGTTTCCTGAAGTTTCTAGTCCCTTTAACAACATGGTGTTAATATTTGTGAATTTAATGCCCCAGCAGCCCAGAAGGCAGATAAATAATTGGTTTATTTTCCTCCTGAAGGGCATTAGTGGACATGTAAAGAATCTGGTTTTAAATTATCCCCATACATTTTCAAAAGGACTGTCACTGTTGATGCAATGATACCAGTGGCTTCCTGTTTATGGGAATCATATATTTTAATTGTATGTAACATCCCAACAAATTACTTTGTCCCTCATGATATGCTGCCGCATTAGCCTTTGATTAAGAACATGTTGCCCACCCCTGTCAGAAACACATTGTTTATTCTTATTAACTTACTATTAATCCAGAGAAACATTAATTCTTTTTTTTTCCATTTTCAGTTCAGGTTTCCTGTAGATCTTATCTTTTTGCTCCAGAAACGACCATCCCACCTTTTGAGTTAATATGTACTCCACTCCAGTAGCTGTTTGTCCAACTCACCCCCCATTGTACTTTCTTGCTCTTTTTTGTTTGTTTAAGTCCTAATGTAAAAGGAAGGTGTACTCACTCATTATTCTTTTGGAGAACTCAGTAGACATTTCTATGGAGCTGATGGGAGAAGCTCTGAGTACTTCTTTGCCTTAACCCAAGCTTGCAGGACTAATGTCCCCAATATGTTTTTGGTTTGCATCTCATTAATGTGTTGTTGGGGGGGTATGCATAAAAATTAGCATGTTTGCTTTCAGGCTGCACCACAGCACCTGAGCCGGTTGCATTCTCTAGCGAAGGCAAAAACATTGTGTAGAAGAGCTTTCAAGGTTTATAAGATTCTCCCCTGCAAGTCATTTCCCCATTTTAGGGTGCATTCACGCTGCAGAAATAATCCCGTTTGACTTTACTTTAACAAGAATTCTGCAAATTGTAGTTTGTTGTGGCATCAGAGCTCTGTAAGAAGGCTAAATGTCTCCCAAAACTACAGTACCCAGAATTCCATACTACTGAGCCACTGCAGTGTCAGACTGGATTATTTCTGCAGTGGAAATGCAGCCTCAGTTTTCTCACTGCATTTTGACAATTAGTGGTAAAAGAAACTCACTATAAATACTTATTGCAAAAACAGGATGTTTTACTAGAAAAGGATCAGTTGGTGGAATAGTAGTCCCAGAGCTTGGGAAATTTTTTTTTGGGGGGGGGACTGTAGCTGTCAGAACGTCCCAGCCAGCATGGCCAATGGCTATGATGGGTGGTGGGCTTCTGAGAGCTATACTCCAAAACAGTTGTATTTATAATCTGGGATATAGTTCAGATGAATTGTTCATCTTGTTTTATATGATCAGGAGCCATTCTGCAGGTCTCAGTAAGATTATTTTTCCATTAGCTTCTCTTTAAAAAATAGGAATTACATGAAGGATGGAGCCTAAGTCCCTTTGCATGCAAAATGTGTGCTCTATCTCTGAGCTATGGTCTCTTCAGAAGAGCCTTTCAACTCATGACTTTTTGAATTATTGGTCCAAAACACACTGCAGAAATAATCCAGTTTGAGACTGCTTTAACTGCCCTGGCTCAGTTCTAGGGAATTCTGGGAACTGTAGTTTTGTGAGACATTTAGCCTTCTCTGTCCAATAGCTCTGGTACCAAAACAAACTGTAGTTCCCAGGATTCCCTAGAACTGAGCCAGGGCAGTTAAAGTGGTCTCAAACTGAGTTATTTCTACAGCATGTTTTGGGTCATTGTCTCTCTTTTTGGTTCCCTTTGCTACAGTGGACAAATTGTAGTGCATCCATACCCATAAAATGCTTGCTCTGATTTAATGATTGTTTGCACACATCTGACCTCAACATGCATGTCCCTCAACTAACAAGAACTTCCCCAGTCAGTTCCATATGTGCACCTGTCTGTGTGGAGCTCTTTTACTCCACATGAAAGGTGAATCTTGTGCAGGAGGAGTTCCATGTACATGTTGGAGCACATATGGGGATTTTTCTGCAGAAAACCATTTGGTGATCTGAGTGCCAACATGGAGGTTACAGTGTGGTATAGCCACAGGTTTACTTCAGTGGGAACTAGGCCAGTAATTAGTTTAATCCTAATGCAGTAGAGGCTGGTGAATCCATTCCATACTTTGAAAGGGTTACTCATAGTGCCAAGAGGTTCAACACCTTGGGTAGTAAAACACATTTACTAACAAGTACACCTGACTGGGTTCAGTGGAATTTAACTTTACATTCAGCATATTTGAGATCACACCATTCCTTTACTTGAACATTAGTGATACCTTCTTTTGTTTGATTGATTTAGGATTGATTTTGTCTGTAAAATATGTTCTCAGTCACTGTGTACTTAAGACCCACAGTTAGGGGGATAGCTCTTAAACCTGAATAATGGCAGTTATGCCCCTTTCAGTTTAGTGGAGCTTGCTTCCAAACTAGTACCTTCAGATTTGCAGATTTCTGATTTGCAAATTTCATCATTTGTGGATTGTCACATCCCATATTATTAAATGGCAGCAACATGAATATGAACATGCTGAAATGTGCATGTTTACATAACTGCCATTTAATTTGGAGCATGATGATTCATAGTTTTTTACATCCATGGAGGGTCCTGAAACCAAACCGTACAGATCCAGTGGGCCAACTGTACTTCAGGCTCAGCTCCTCTGATTTGATTAAACTTGGAGTATTTTTTAAACATAACCTGTATTTTCCAAATATGTTCTCATGTTAAAGTTTAGTTTTTAATATAAAGTATTACCTATTTGATAAGTAGTGTTTACAGTTGTCCATTGGTATCTGCTGGGGTTTGGTTCCAGGATCCCCATGGATATCAAAATTTCTAGATGCTCAAATCTCATTATATACAATATTGTAGTAAAATGTTGTCCTTTATATAAAATAGCAAAAATCAAGGTTTGCTTTTTGGAATTTCTGAAAAATATTTTCAAGCTGTGGATTTAACTATGGATGCAAAATCTATGAATAGAGAGCCAACTTTATTTTCTTGCCCAAAGGTAGAAACATATGGCATAGCTGAATTTTTAAAATATCTGTTTTTAATTAAAAATTTGTACATTTTTTTATTAGCCATATCAATTTGTTAAATACTTTTTATATAGAAGTATAAAATAAAAATGTAGGAATAATGATAATATTAGAAATCCTGTATATACAGCAAAATAAAACCAGCTTGGAAATAATCCTGGCCATGGTTACCTGGATTGATTTCTCCCTCCTATCAGCACTGGGAAGTTGTTGGCTCATATGGACTAACAGGGAGGATACTTGAGAGTTTTCTGCATCTTTGTGAAACTACATTTTCCAGTATTCTCAAGCAGATCAGTTGCAGTACAATCCTGTGGATGTTTACTTGGAGGTAATGGATAAATCTTTGTAGTATAGATGCACTTTATCTATGTTATGATAGGCATTTGGTAACAGGCATTCAGAGTTTGGAGACGTATCTTTTTGGATTACAAGTCCAAGAATTCCTCAGCTAGGATGGCCATTGTCCATGCTGGCTGGATGATTCTAGACGTTGAGTCCAAAAAAGTAACATTTCCAAGCTCTCCTCTCCCAGCCCATCTTTATCAGATCTCCACAAATGTGAAGTCAGTTGTGCTTAGTGGTGTCAGGTTGAACAGGTGACACTGGTCCACACTTGAAATAGGCTGAGGTTCCTGTGCACCAAGGTGCACATCTGTCCTCTCGTCTACTCTCTAGAAAAGAAAATACCTACCTCTCATGGTGATGCAGAAGTTGGTGATTCCAGAAGCAAACACTGAAAGCCATGATAACTTGTTTAGCATTTTGGTGTATCACTGGTCTGCTCCAAACTCATATATATGACCAAATCTTGGGAAAATTTCCCTTTCTTAACTAAAACTTACAGAATCTCCCAGCCAGCATGGATTCTGAAAGTAGTAGTCCAAAAGGGGAGTATTTCCAAGCTCTGGACCCTACTGTCTTTCTTAGGCTTGCTAGACAAATACAGTGGACTCTTGTTATCCGCTGGGGTTTGGTTCCAAGATCCCCCGTGGATAACAAAATCCGTGGATGCTCAAGTCCCATTAAATATAATGACATAGCAAAATGGTGTCCCTTATAAAAAATGGAAAATCAAGGTTTGATATTTGAAATTTATACTTTTTTTTAACATTTTCGAACCGTGTTTGCTTGAATCCGTGCCTAAAAAAATCCATGTATAAGAAGGGCCGACTGTAAGTACGTTTAGTTTCAGAATATTAGAACTTGGATAACAGATACTTTTTTAAGAACTGAAATTATTGCACTGAAATAATTTTGATCAGCTAAGGTTCCCCAGAAATGTATTAACAAGAATATCCTCTGTGTTGTTTATCTTGTTGTATAGTCTAAATTTTTGATGGGAAAACCTTTTTTTTTTTAAAAAATAAACTTTTTTTCAGACAATAATTCTGGTTAACACTTAGTTTCTGTTTTGTTTCTGTTTTTCTTTCTTTCTTTTGCCCTTCTTTTGCAGTAACCCATGGCTGTGTACTGAGTAATTTCACTTGAGTATACTGGGCTGGAATTGGACCTTCACTTATTTAATACCCTTCAGTTCAGCCATGGTCTTCTCATGATGCTTCTGCCAACGATAATTTAAATTCATATTCTGCATAATTGGTGTCTGATTTTAAACAAATGGTTGTATCGTGGTGTGTGTGCTTGTATATCATGTAAAAAAACCCCAGTGGTATTGACATTATGGAATATTTAGGACATTGTCCTAAGACAGCTTTGTTAAATAGGTCAGCAACAGATGCTGGCCTGCAAACCCTGCTCCTGGCCTGGTCGAAGCTGGTTTCAGCTCAGGGAACAAGAGAGTTTGGAAATGTTCCTTTTGGATTACCATTCCCTGAGAGTCATAGTCAAAACGTAACTTTTTCAAGCATTGGAGAGCAGAGATGGCTTCCGCTACTGACAGTGTGCTTGGACTCTGTGCAGAGTGCAGAGAATAATGGGTGACTTACTTGTGCATGCCTGCTAAGGGGAGTACTTAAAATACAAGGCTCTCCTAGGTTCTGTTGCATAGCGATGCTAAAGTTTATATATACATTTGTCCGCATGAACCTGACCAATGCATAAGATAGTCTTCCAAGGCCTGCCCTGAGGCAAACTCGCCATTAGAGTAAGTGAAAGGGACTGTTTTGCGTGTAGCATTTATCCTCATCTTCCACCTCCCTCATTTTTGTGGAATGCACTCCACAGGGTTGTTCGCTTGATGCAGAACTTGTCACGTCTTTTCAGTTCCAGGTTAAGAGCTTTTTGTTTGACCAGGCATGTTGGAACTTTTAATCTTTATTTTTATTTTTATCACTCTTGGAAGTTTTTCTTTCTTTCTTTCTTTCTTTTTTAAATCACTATTGGAAATCACTGTGGTGGAGTGGTTTGAGTGTTGGATTACAACACTGGAGACTAAAGTTTGAATCCCTGCTCAGCCATCAAAACCACTGGGTGATCTTTGGCAAGTCGCACATTCTCAGCCTTAGAAAACCTCATGATAGGTTCACCTTAGGTTTGCCCCAAGCTGGAAATGACGAGAAGGAACACAACAGCATTGGCAGTTTAACATATTGTAATATTTATGTATTTGTTCTTTTTTATTATTGTAAGTCACCTTAATGGTGTATTTAGCAAGTATTTTTTTAATGTAAGGGCAGTATAATTTTTAAATAAATAAATAAAGGGTGCACTATAATGATGCACAGGAATACTGCTCCAAATGGGTAGACTTTTCCAGTGTAGTGTATACTAAACTCCCACAGAATATAAAATGCTGCCTTATACTAATCCAGCGTTACTGGCTCTGTTTGGCAATGGCTTCCTTGGCTATGCTGGCTAGGGACAATGGGAGTTGTAGTCCAACAACTTATGGAGGGCCCCAAGCTGACTACACTTGCTCTAATTTAATATTTGGGTCATTTAAAAAAATGCTTCTGCCTCCAATGAATAAAATGTCTGTTCTTTGTTCCCTTTTCTTTTTGGTTGACCAACTGGTGAGTTGGTAGGTTGGTTGGTTTTAAAAGACAACACCAGTACCTTGGTTAAAATCTGGAACTGCGAGATATATTAACTAAATATTACTTGTATTCTGGGTGCCATTTTAATATACAGTAATGACTAATAGTTATATGCTACTTTCCCCCTTGGTATTATACTAGTCATACCCCTTTGATGAAACTTTGTAGTAGAACCTCATGTGGTTAGCGAAGAGCTTGAAAATGTTACTTTTTGTACTTAAAATCCCTAGAATAGCCCAGTCAGGCTGGCCATTGTTGCTGGGTGCATTCTTGGAGTTGTAATACAAATACAGAAACTTTGGCACATTCTGGGTCAACTCAGTACACTGTGTTCCTCAATACTCTGTGGTCCTATCTGCACTGCCCAAATACTATGGCTTCTCCCTGTTCTTTTGCCAGGGAGACCAGATGATGCATAGTCCAATGTCCAGTTCTGGTGTGAGGAGATCAGACAACCTCTGGCCTGCTCAGCATCAGAAGAGAGGTTTTACCCTCTTCAGAAACTTCCAGAGCCCTCCATTCTGAAGCTGGGCAGTTGTTTGAAATGTGTCCCATTGATCTGCTCAGCGTGTCCACTGTTGCCATCAGTCACTTGCTCTGAGGCCAAAACAAAACACCCCACCACATGACCATTGCTGGGCACTTTGTTCTGACCTTAGCGCAAAGCAATCCACAGTGGTGGTGGATGCATTGGGTGGCTCAGTGGCATGTGCTTGTGATCAGCCACCTAGCTTCAGTATGGAGGGCTTTGCAATGGAGGAAGGTTGGAGGCAAGATATCTTGGGCTGTCCAGCTCCAGTGCAGTCAGGGCCCTAGAAATAGGAGTGTTGTTCATGTGCAAACTCTATGGTTTTGAAGTGGTGAGAGTCCTAAAAATCCAGCCATTTTGAATAATAAGAACCCTAGCACATTTCTCCATGGATTTCCAAAGGATGCTTTATGTTTACAATATATACCCATTTAAAATAACAACACCTGTTGGGGTTCCTGTTTGAACTGAAGCCGCTGAAGCTGCATAAGGCTCTTTAGGTGAAGCCAGGGATGGATGCAAAATCCCTTGAAAAGATAGTCCAGGTTCACCAAAAGGTTAATGAGATTTAAACACAACACAAGAAGGATTTAATTCTAAGAGATGCCCCTAAACAAGATGGGGGTGTGATGCTTCTTATTGGTGGTTCATCTGGCTGGCCAAAAGACTGAAAAGGGTCCCTTTTAGCGGTATCAACTGGTCCAAATGGATCTCCAGGGGTGGGGAAGGAGAGCCAGCTACTTTTACAGGAGATCTTGTCTCCTGACAAATCATTTGGAAGCTTCCCCCTGCAAACAACATTGAAATAAAAATGGTGTCCATTTTTCTTACAACGTTTGTATCCCTCCCTCCAAAATAATAATAATAAAGAATGTAGACATCATGATTTCCCCATTTCCACCCACCCACACTTCATCCTCACAACAATCCTGTGAGTAGTTTAGGGAACAACCCAAGCCAGCGCAATAGTTCCTCTATAGAACTATTGTGGACGTTCCCAATTTAGGGGCAGTACACCTCTTTTAAGATTCCAGATGCTGGTGACAACCAATCCAGCAAAGCCATGCTTGTGTTTTTTTCTTACTACATTCTGAGCATTTGCACTAATCTGAAGAAAGGCCTATATTTTGTCAATATGTTTTTGCATTCTAATTGTACCATGGTGTGCATGGTGTTGAAATATTTAACATGTCTGATTTCCTCTAGTGCATCAGTGCTGCTCCATTTTGGATGTTATGCAGGAGTGGGGAACCCCTTGCCCTCAAGATGTTATCAGATTTCAATGTCCATCAGTCCCGGTCAGCATGGCCAGTAGGCAGGGATGATAATGCTAGCAACTGTAGTCCTATAGCATTTTGAGAGCCTAGCTGGCCAGTTGTTTCCTAATGTGGGAACAAACAAGCCCATATCGACTCACCTGTCCTCTCTCTTGATAAGGTTGCATTCTGGGAGCTTGATGTCTGCTTCCCCCCCCCCCCCCATGAATGTTGCACCCCTTTGCCCTGCTTTCTAATTGACAGTCTGTGTTTTTTCTCCCTCCCTCCCTCTCTCTTTCTCTCCCTCTCTCTTTCTTTCTCTAGCTTTTTCTAATCTGTCTCCACCTGCTGCAATGTGAGGGAGAAGATTTCCACTTGAGGAAGCGTTTAGGGGTTCCCACTCTGTTCGGGAGAGGGAGGGGGGAAAGAATAAGTAAGTTTTAAGAAACCTGGAAAGACATGGTTTGGTTTGGTTTCCTGATTTTTTTTCTGACTGTGCATGGAGTATTGTTGTTCCTTTAAAAACAAAAAAGCAAGCTGAGGTGTCTTGTGGTTTGTGCAACAAGACGGGAAGAATATCTGAAAGGCGGACGTCTGAGTACCAGTTTAAAAGCTTGGAAGAAGAACCTAAAGGTGGCGGACAAATACAATAATGTGGACAAACGGCATTGAGACAGGTGTTTTTTTTTAATGTTTCCTATTTTGCCTCAATATAAATATGATGGGTGTTTTTATCTGTGGAACAGTTGTGCTGATTTGTTTTGCGCGGATTAAAACAACAAACATGTTTTATGCAATGGACAGCAAACAGAGAAACAAGCGACTTTGCTACCTCTGAAGAATATTTAATTTTAACACTGAAGTAAAGGGCAGTGAGGGAGGGGCAAGGGGGGGATAGTATATTTTTCATTGGGGTCATAGATAACCCTCTGCTGTCTCAGTAGAAAGTAATCAGCTTGATGGAGTAATATTTCTAATTTAACTTTAAAAAAAGAAGAAGATCCACTTAATTTTTGCAGGCCGGTGCATCACAGTGGTTTAGAAGGAGATGTGAACCAGACACATGCCATCCAGGTCTACCATTCTCTCAGCTTTGGTTGCCTGCCCTCTCACAATGAAGGAATGATCACATTGGCCCTACCTTACGGGACGTTGTAAGGACCACCATGATGACATGAAGTGGTTTGGGCACTGACAAAAGCTGTATAAAAACTAAGTGTTAACAGTGCAGGCTGGAAGCTTCCATGCCAGTGAGGTAGTGAATCCAATCCCATTTTTAGCCCAAACATAAAAGGTGTATCTAGAGGTCTGTACAGACAGGCCAAAATGAAGCTGCTTGGGGTCACTTTGGAGGCATGCTATTTAAATGATGCATGCGTCCTAAGAGGCCGGAAGCCGCACCAAAGCCACAATCTAGTCCTTAGAACTGGAGCATGGCTTTGGCGTGGCTTCCGGCCTCTTAGGACGCATGCATCATTTAAACAGCATGCCTCCAAAGTGACCCCAAGCAGCTTCATTTTGGCCTGTCTGTATGGGGCCTAAGGGACTGCACCTGTTTTAGAGATAGCGCTTAGCACCTAGGATAGCTCCTTTTACATTTGGTCTAAAACCTGGCATAGATTTGCCACCCCACTGGCATGGAGTCACCCACCGGCTGCCGTCAAGTATTATTACTGCAATGAGTTTAATTCCGAAAGCTCAACCCTCCCTAAAGTCATTCTAGCTGACGAACTGAATTTTCTGTGACGGATATCAAGTTTGTGGAGAAACTTGTCAGTATTCGGTCGTCTTGTTTTTTAATGTTACCATGCAAGTCAAGTGTTAACTGCCCTTTAAACTGCATTTTTCCAACCACTTTCAGGACCTTTTTGGAACAGTCACTGCATGGGGTCTATTTCCCAAATTGTTATTCACCTGTCTCTCTTTTCTTTTCTTTTTGGTTTGTTTCTTGATAAACAAGAATTGTGATTTGACAGCTGCACTCAATAATATCTATTTACATGACCCACATGGAAGAACCAGCACTGTTGAGCTTGATACCTTTCTAATGTTGTCAATTTTCAATAAAAAAATAATAACCCTCCCAAAAAGATGGCCTTCGCTGATCATTATTTGTTTCTGCTGTCTCTTGAGTGAGTTCTGTCTCGGGGGTGGCTTGGCTGATTTTGATTTTATCGCTGGATTTCTGAAACGGTCAAAGGCTATACCGTTAAATCAATAACAGCATTCAACATCACTGTTAGGAAGAGTCGAATTAGGGGAATTTTACGAGAGGCGTGTCCTAACAACGCACGCAGCGGATTGGGTCCCTATGTGTATACCAGAGGTTATCTAGTCCAGCCCCAAGAAACAGAGACTCCAACGCCAATGAGTTGCAATTAAAATATATACATTTATTAAAGCCACACAACAAAGGGGATCACACACGCACACACACATTCAATGCTTAAGCAAGGGAGGTGGAGAGTTTGGGAGTAAAGGAGAAAGGATAGAGGCACCATTGGAATAATTACCTTAGGAGTCTTCTCCAAAGCGACGGATGTGAGGGATGGTGGATGGTGAACACGGCCGCAGGGAACGGGGAGAGCAAGCGGTGACCACAGTGGCTAGGAGCTGAGTTCCGGTGGGCAAAGCTAACTTAGAGGCCCGAGAGACTGTGAGCTTTGGCTTAGCTCAAGTGATTTCAGCGGAGCACGAGGCTCAAAGACCGCCAGCTCAGAGCAAGAGAGCTCTACAAGCAGGGTATGAGGTTTGGAACTCAAAGCTCGACAAGCCCAATGAGGGCAGAAATCTAGGTCCTATTTAGACTGCGAAAGATATCCTCTGGCTATGGCTACCTGGCAAACAAAGGTCTTGATGGCTGTCTTTTGTCTAAGCTGAAACTTACACAATGGACACACAAAGAAGAGGTCTGACACCTTTCAGGGGAAGACAAATATCTAGATGGCAGAGTTGTAAATTCAATCACTTGCTCATAGAGAGAGGCGACTTCCTTTGTCCTCTACTCTCTGGGCTGCCTGCGAGACTTGTAGGGCAACTCCCAGAACTGGTTTCTTAAAGTTTAAATCTACCTTTTTCTATGACCAAGTCCAGCAATGCTTAGCTGGTCAGCTCACTTTTAGGGTAATGGCGGCTGCGATGGGGTCGGTCAGGGCTCATGATTTTTAGTCGCTTGGCACCCAAAATTTATATAAAACCAAACTCGGTAACATCACCGTCACAAAAACAGTTTGTTCCTCTGAAGTAACTGTTGTTTTCCAAGAACTAGTTCTTGTTAGTCCCTTGCAACACAAAAAGGAAGAAGGAAGGGAAAGAGACAGAGAGTAATCTGGGAGCACCTTTAAGACTAACTGGTTTTTATTTTTGCATGGGTTTTCATGGATATAGACCCACTTCTTTGATGCAGATCTTTCTAGAGGCCCTCCACATTCGCTGGGGTTAGGGGTCCACAAAAGTGGGAAAACAGCAAATAGAAAACCACTATATTTTTTTTAGGACTGGAGCATGGCTTTGGCGCAGCTTTCAGACTCTTAGGACGCATGCATCATTTAAACAGCATATTAAACATTTAAACAGCAACAGAGTATTGCCTTTGTACATTGTAGTTGCCATGTTAGTCTGTAGAATCAGTATGTATGTAGAGAGATCTTGCATCACCTTTGAGACTAACTGAAAGAAAGAAGTCAGCTGCAGGATCTTTTGTAGAGTTCTATCTACTTCCTAAGATGCATTTGGTGGAGTGGTAACCAAACCAACAGGGCTCTGGCAGAGAAGGCTAAATGTCTCACAAACCTACCAATCCCAGAATTCCATAGCCTTGAGCCACAGCAGTTAAAGCAATGTCAAACTGCATTATTTCTGCAGTGCAAGTCCAGCTACTAGATGTAAAGGGAATGGCAGGGAACGGCATTATATCCATCCCTGCAGCCACAACAAACTACAGACCCCAGGATTCCATAGGATGGTGCCATGGTAGTTAAAGCAATGTCAAATTGCATTAATTCTCCAGGAGGTCCTCCATGGCAGGGTGCCCAAATGTCCTCACCGCAAAGGAGGACAAGGCACTTCAAACTACGACATTCAAGGAAAACGTAGGGCGTGAGCAAATTGGTGCTAAAAACACTTGAATAAATATAAATGCACGCTTGTTAGCCATGCTCAAAATGGAGAACATTTTGAAATTCCACCTGGACAGAGGCTTGAAAGGTAGGTCATGTCCTGGAAAAGGAGGACATCTGGTCGCCCTCCTCCTTGGTCCTTATTTTTCTCCCTCTTCCCAGCCAGTAAGGAGTGGGTTGAGTGCTGGGCCTTGACTCTGGAGATCAGGGTTCAAATCCCAGCTTGGCCATAAAACCCACTGGTTTTTATGGTAAGTCACACTCTCTCAGCCTCAGAGGATGGCAAATGGCAAACCCCATCTGAAGAAACCTTGAAACCAAGAAAACCCCAGGCCAGGTGCACCTTTTTCATGTTCTCTTGGAAATATTTCAAACACATTTATCTTTTGATTTATATTTTATTTTGCATGCACTCTGTCTTCATATCATAATAATTAATCCTGTTTTGATGTAACACTTTTCTATGTTTTTAATTGTATGGTTTTGAATCTGAGTTAAGATTCATTTCATTTAATTTTATGGTACTGTGTTTAACCCTGTAAAGCGCTCCGAGTCCCAGTTAACAACAACAGCAGCAACAACAATAACAAAATAATAGTAATAATAATCGACAAACCAAAGTCACAGCCATATTGTCGTCGTGTTGTTATTGTTTATTTGTATGCTCCAAAACATTAAATCCTGCCAGAGGCGTACAATCGAAGGAATAATAAAACATAAAACTGTACATGATAACGATAAACAAATTGTGCCGGTAAAGTACAATACTATCAAAGCAGCCGATACATATAATCAGATATAGAACTATAAAACAGCCTTAAAAAAATAAAGCCCAAGAGTAAAAATACATTCAAAATAAAATAAAATTCAAAATTAATCCCTTCCAAAACAAGAGATGATGATGATGATGATGATGATACAAGAACAGTAGTAGCACTCTAGTATTATTATTATTATTATTATTATTATTATGCTTTATATAATACTGCTGCTACTACTACTACTATTATGCTTTATTTAAATGATGATGATGATACAAGAACAGGAGTAGCAGGAGTAGCACTGTAGTAGGAGTATTATTATTATTATTATTATGCTTTATTTATATAATACTACTGCTGCTACTACTACTACTACTACTATTACCATGCTTTATTTAAATGATGATGATGATGATGATGATGATGATGATGATGATGATGATGATGATGATGATGATGATGATGATGATGATGGGGTAGCCATAAGTCAGAAACGACTTGAAGGCAGACAAGTGCCCTCCCGGCCGCCAGGTGGCGCTGCGGCGCTGGAGAGACCGGAAGCCTCCTCCGCTGCCGCTCTGGGCGCGCGTGCCTATGCCTTCGGGCGGCTCTCGCGAGACTTGTGCGTCCCATCCCGATTCCCGAGTCCGACCCACGTGAGCCGAGAAGGAAGAAAGAGCGAAGCAGGGCAGGGGAGGGGAGGGAAGGGGGGCCTGGTCTGGCTGCACGTGTGAAGGGCGCCGAGAGAGAGAGACGCGTGTCCGTCGGGGGCCCATGGCCGGCGGAGGGTGGGCCGTTCCCGGCGGGGACCTGCTGGGCCCTGAGCCGCCTTCGGCCTCGGAGCTGGAGTGCTGGCGGGAGCGGCAGGAGAGCGAGGCCCACTGGGCGCTCCGCAGGCAGTTCCTGCTCCGCAACCTGGCCGCCCAGGCCTCCTGCTCCTTCCCGCGGCTGCTGGCCCTCTCCCACGCCTGGGCCAACCACCTCTTCCTGGGATGCAGGTAGGCAGCGAGCGCCCCAGGGAAGTGGGCTGGCCTCCAGGCACACTGCCGCCGCCAAGGTCCCCCTTGATGGGTCGGTGGGTCTCTCTCGGTCCTGGCCCCAGAGACTGACCCAGCGCCGTCTCTTCAGGAGCATCATCAGGAAGTGGGTCGAACCCCAGGAAGCCCATGCTGCCAGCTTCCCTTCCTTCAGGCCGTAGCCATAGGAACTGGGAGACAGGTTGGATACTGCCGGATGGGGACTAGGCTCTGGGAGGAAACGGGGTGGCCTTCCGTAAGGCCTGGCAGCCATTCATAGAAGACACCCAGCAAGATTCAGTCCCTAGACAGGGACTTGTCTGGAAAGAGGCCTTTCCGGGTCCCTGAACACGCCTTTTAGCCATGCTTTCCTTGCCTGGGTTGATTGCTGTTCCGGTCTCCTGTTTGGTTTCAGGATGTATCAACAACATTTAAAATAACAACAATAGTCATAGGATCCAAAGGTACAGAGCTCTTGCAGCAGCTGTGGTCCTCAGTGCCTCTCAGGAGGTAGGATGAAGTCCAGGGAAGCTGCTGCTGCTGCTGCTGCCCCTTCCTTTCAGTGAGTCTCAAAGGTGCCCCAAGACCCCTTTGCCTACTTTTAAGGGTGTGCTCCTTTCAAACTGGTGTTTGGCAAGCAATAGGTTCCCAAAAGATGCTGCTGTCTGTCCTAGGCTGCCTAGTCTTTTGATTTGGTCGCAGTACTTCTACCCGGCGGCCCTTCAGCCCTAAAGGCTCTCATACCCGCTGCCCACCAGATGTCTGGGATTCAGCATTCATGGTGGAGGTGGGCAAGAGGTTAAGCATCCCTTTGCTTTGGTGGCCAAGGAGAGTAGGCCACAAGTGCCAGCCAGAGCTCCATGGACAACGCATGGCAGACCTTGCTCCTTCTCACCTTTCTGGAGGCGGCAAGGGGAGCTTTGCTTGGGCCAGGAGTCCAGCAAGGTGATCAGGCCAGTGGACCCATCCAGACCACAGAGTAGCCACTTGGTGGCCATATGCATTCCAGCTTCACCCCACAGAGCAGGAGTTGGGACTCTTTTTCAGCTTTAGGGCCAGACTCAATTTCTTAGGGGTCACATTCAAGTGATGGTTGGGGCCAAATGGTAGGACCAAAAATACCATTGTATTTTAGCTTCAAGTTCTTACTTGGTGGCACTAAGCCTAAAGAGAGCAACACTTCGAGTTCTTAGAAAGGGAGAAAAACCTGTATAGAAGCTGGAATCCACAGTGACATTGCAGTGAACCAAAGGAAGGCGAGGTCAATCCTCCAGGAGGGCCACATTTGGCCCAAGGCCCATAGCTGCCCACCTCTGTTCTTCACTGCAGAATGATGATTGATTGGTTAGGTTTCCCAAATGCATCAGGTTGCAAGCCAGGATCCAAATTTTTCCTATGTCAAGGAAAAAGGTGTCACTAACTCAGCCACTCATGTCGGCAATTTTGGATTTTGGAATATTTTGGGATTCTGGATAAGGAGGACTCAACCTATATTTCGGATGCAGGAGATCCCATTTTCAGTTCCCAGCGTGTCTCTATAGGGTCATAAGAATACTGCTGTTTGAGATTCTGCAGAGCTGCTAGTCAATACTGAGTGTTGACTCTACTGAGCAGAACTGACCTGCCAAAGGCCTGGCTCTGAGTAAGACAACTTTTAATGCTCGGAGAAAGCCTGAAACACCCAGAACTCCTCAGCCTGCATTTATAGTCTATTCAAGTCATTTCAGTTTTGATCCTGTCCTCTGGGGTATTAGCTACTCCTCCTAATTTGGTGTCATCTGCAAATTTGATAAGTATGCCCCCAATTCTGTCATCTAAGTCATCCCCAGTTCTGTCCCCAATTTTCAGCCAGTATGTATCCATTTGTCTGTGCTGAAATTTTTTGGTAGTTCTCCTTTGGTTGTGAAGACTACCGTTCAGCATGTAACATGGCATGCAAGAAACTGATGCTAAAAACTAAATGTACAGGCCTTAGGCCCTATGCCCACCCAGACAGACTACTGGAGGCCATATAGAGCAGCCTAGGGGGTGCTGTAACTGTAGCCTGTAACTTGTAGTGTCCTTTACTTCAATGCAGGTATGGCTCCCAAGTTATGGAGAAGGTCCTTCAAATGGCTGAAGGAATTGATGTGGGCAAGATGCCATCGTTTGAATTGGTGCCAGGCTCCAAGGCAACAAAAAGGCCACGCTCTGCATTAGATGAGTCTCCTTCTTGCAGTGAGTATCCCAAAGGTTGCTCTTTGGATAGCAGCCTTTGGCAAAGAATCGTAAATGTTTGATACCCAAGTAGAGTGTGTGTGTGTGTGTGTGTGTGTGTGTGAGAGAGAGAGAGAGAGAGAGAGGTCATTTACCTTTAGACAGCTGACTGATATGCCTTGTGATCTGCCAAGAGTGCAGCTGTTAGTATGTTGCACTGGGACTTGGAAGAGGTGATCAGCCTCGTCTCTCATTGGGATGTCAAACTAATTATTTGACTTTGGGTCAGTCTCTCTCTTTCAGGCTCACATACCTCACATGAGAATTGAGAGAATAAAATGTGAGGCAAGAGAGCCATGTATAGTACATAGAGTTCTTTGGAGATGGAAGAAGGTATAAATGTAGATTGAGATCCTGCATGTGGGAGATGACATAGCTGTAAGCTAAGATGACAGCTACAATTTGTCTTCACATCTGAAACCCCCCCCCCTGCCCCAACCCACTTTAAAAGCCAAGCATATAAAGGAGTTCCTGGTGGTGCTGGTGAGTAGGGTATTGAAGAATGACACATCCAGCCCCCTCTAACCAGTGAGCCACAGTGTGGTGAGTAGCACCCTTTCAGGGCTGTGTTGCAAATGTTTGTAATTGTCTTTACAACAGTTTACCTGAGGAGGTAAATTGGCTTACTTATGAGATTTTGTTAAAGACAAAGATGGTCACTTTAATCTGAAAACTCAAGAAGAATTGAATTTGGAAGGAAATAAAATAGACAGGTTTCCATAAAGACAAATTCTAGAATGGTACAAAGTGGACAGTAAATTATATGGATTTGATGATAAAACAGGTGAGCTGGGAAAAATTCTAACAGCGGAATATAAGAAATGGATTGGGAATTTTTACACACTACTATTAAGATGGGACCTGGAAGAAGAAGTGGTAAAAGAAAACATGATACAATGGGCAAAAAAATGTAGGGCACTCAAATTGAGATGAATAAATGGGAACAAACATGAAGAATGTAATGAAATTTACAGTGTCCCAAATTTTGAGAGAGAATTATTACAAATTAGATTTTTGCTGGTTTTTGACACCAGAGAAAATACCAAAAAATTACAAGAACCAAAGTAATTTATGTTGGAAATGTGGGGAAAAACCAGGTACTTTTTTATTGCTGGTGGTCCTGTAAATCTGTAAAGAATTATTGGAGAAAAGTAAATGAGATAGTAAGCAACATTAAGGCAAAGATACGATTGTGCCCAGAATTGTGGGAAGATGAAATAGAAAAGCAGTTTGGCAAGGTACTCTTCTATATGATTACAAGTGCAACTTTGGCTTGGAAATGGAAATCCAAAAACATACAGACTGTAAAGGAATGGTTAATAACACAATATGATGTCATTAAGATCATACAACTAACAACTAAGATACGCAGTTATTAAGAAGAAAAAGGAGGATTGGGATCTAATATTAGAATATTTAGATAAAGATTGGGGTAAGATAGCCACAGTCGGCCTGAGAGATTGAAGATGATAAGAAACAATCACATATAAGAACACAAAGGAGCAATATATGTAAAAGGAAACTAACAATGAAGCAATAAGTGGGAAACGACAAGGAACAGAGTATAACAGTGATAAGGTGAATAAAAGAAGATAGATCACTAAGATACATAGAATATGGAACTACAATAAAATAGAGGAAATTATAGAAGTAGGTGAGATTTTATGGGGAAAAGATTCAAGACGGTCACAAGGCATGAAAGGGAATATCTAGCATTGGTTAAAAGGAAGTCCGGTATGAATGGGATGGAAGAAGCAGTATGAAGATGGGAAAGTATGTAGTTAGAAGGCCTGAGTAAGTGAGAAAAAGGTATGAGGAGGTGAAAGATGCAGAAGTAAGGAAAGAAAGGTGGAAATAAGGAAGAACGTTAAACAGCGAGAAGTTGGGGTAGGCAGGGAAGAAGTAGAGGAAGGGTGAGGGATGATTAGTTGAGAAATGGATGGAGAAGGAACTGAAAAAGTGGAATAGGAAGGATGATGAGGAAGGATGAAGGAGAGGGGAGGAAGAAATAAGGAAGGAATGTGTCGGTATAATGATAGAAGAGGTCTAAGACCAAGGCCAAGAACCAATTATCTGGATTATGTATGGATATATGTAGAAGTATGTAATGTACATATGTAGAAGTATTTAATATTTTATGGGTTTTTTGTGTGGGTTGTTTTAAAATTGAGTGTAATAAAATTTTCTAATTAAAAAACAACTATGTTGGGCAACTGCTGTGGGTCCAAGGTCCTGTTCTCTGCCTCTGGGACACTGGGAGCCAAACAAACTACTGAAAATGCCAGAACAACACTGGAGGTGACCAGAGGTCCAGTTCTGGTTTCAGAAATGGGTACTTTCATTGCTAAACAAGGCTGAAGGTGTATGAATATATTCTTATGGTGAGTTGCCACTCCTGGAGTTCCAAGAAAAGCAATAAGCCTTTACTTTTGGCCAGTAGAAAGGACAGTTTGGAGAATGTAGAAGGCTTGAGGGCCACAAAAACAGTCCCACGGCCACACTTCATGCCATCCCAGCTTTAAAAAGGGGGACAAGTTTTCTTTTAACCTGATAAACCTCTTGTGTTTCACAGATCTTGCAGTTCCAAGGAAGCAGGCTCCCAAATTCCGTGCCAGACCTCGTTTTGAACCCATACATTTTGTAGCCAGCAACACACAAGACAAAGGTAAGGATGAGCCTTCAGAAAACCAAGCACAGGTTGCCAGAGAGAATATCACAACCCAGCAAATCCAGAACTATGCAGATCGGGTTTTCAGCAGCTTCAGTACTCAGGATTGCGATGGTCATTTTTCAAGTTCAATGGGCTTAGGCTTTGGAAACAGCCAGCCGGAAGCCAAGACTGTTTCCAAAAACAAAGACACTTCTGCCGCAAGTGATGTGGAGGCTTCTGGTGAGACTTCTCTTCTCCAGTCTGACTCTGAAACGTTTCCCAAATCAGTTATAACAGCCAAACAGTATTTCATTAACAAACTTGTAGCTGCAGTCCGCAAGAATCTTACTAGTCCTGATGCCGGTGGAGGGCCAGACAAAATTAGCTACACTTATCTTTTGACACGGTCCATACAGGCTTGCAAGACAAACCCCGAATATATTTATTCTCCCTTGAAAGAACTTTCCCCTGCTGATCTTCCCAAGAGCAAAAAGCTGCTTAAAGATGGCTTTGCTTGTGAGGTGAGGTGTCAGAATGTGTACCTCACCACAGGGTATGCTGGCAGCAAAAATGGGTCAAGGGACCGGGCAACAGAACTGGCAGTGATACTGCTGCAGAAGCCTGTGGAGGTCAAAGTAGCACAGCGGAAGTTTAAGAACACCACGCGTGAAGACTTAGTGTTGTGTGAGAGAGGCACAGCGCCTTCTGAATTCCCGCCAGCACTCAAGCAGCTGGATGACTTTATTGCTGCCATCAAAGAATGCACCCCTGGACAGCCAAACTCTGACCCTCAACAAGGCCCCAGTTCAGGAAAACACTGGACGAACTTCGTCCTCACTGAGAATGCCTGTGATGCTATTGGGATACTGAACAACTCAGCCTCCTTCAACAAAATGACGGTTGATTACAAATATGTCCTGATGCCAAACCGCTTGTGGCGCTGCAGTGTCTATTTGCAGGATCATTTTTTAGCAGAAGGGTATGGCACCAAGAAAACCAGCAAGCATGCTGCTGCAGATGAGGCACTAAAAATACTCCAGAAAACCCAGTCCAATGCTGGAGCTAACAAAGCAGTCCAGGTTCAGAAAGTTGGTGGTGCTGCCCGAGATCCCTCCAAAAAGAAGGACTTGAAAGACCTTGTTGTATATGAAAACTCTGGGAACCCCGTGTGTACACTGAATGACACGGCTCAGTTCAATAAGATGACTGTGGAGTACGTCTTTGAAAGGATGACAGGGATGCGGTGGAAGTGCAAGGTGATGCTTGAGAATGAACTAATCGCTGAAGCAGTTGGCATCAAGAAGATTGTCAAGCATGTGGCAGCTGAGGAGGCCGTCAAAGTTTTGAAGAAGACCCAGCCGACTGTTGTCAACAACCTGAAGAAAGGTACTGTTGAAGATGTCATTTCGAGGAATGAGATCCGTGGGCGCTCGGCAGAAGAAGCCTTGAAACAGCAGATCAAGGAAGACAACATTGGGAACCAGATTTTAAGGAAAATGGGCTGGACAGGTGGTGGCTTGGGCAAAAGTGGGGAAGGGATCCGGGAGCCAATTGCTGTGAAGGAGCAGTTCAAAAGGGAAGGTCTTGGGCTGGACGTTGATAGAAGGTCAAAGATCACGAAGAAAGATATTGAGCAGATCATCCAGAATTACGCCTTCTCGGACAGTAAGATTGACCTGACTTTCTCCACAGAACTCACCAACGAGGAGCGCAAGCAAATCCATCAAATTGCCCAAAAATATGGGCTTAAGAGCAAATCGCACGGCCAGGGCCGAGACAGATTTCTGGTGGTTAGTCGGAAAAGGCGCAGAGAAGACTTGTTAGACCAGCTAAAGCAAGATGGCCAGGTTGGGCACTTTGAACTCATTATGCCTCAGGAAAAATAAGGCAAAATTAATTTGTTGGGGGTGTCCAAAACTGAGTTAGAGTTCTCCATTAAACAGTACAGGGGCTGCTGTTTGTTTGTTTGTTTGTTTTGGTAGAATAACTGGGAAGAAAGTTTTACATGTTCCTTTAATTTCTAAAACTTTATTAGAAAAGAACATGGAACTTTTAAATCATAGTTCTGTCCAAACATACATAGTTCAGTCTGGATAACATGAATGCAGTCACCTGTTTTATGAAATGTCTTCAGAGAATGGCTCATTTCCTTCACATTTTACTAGTTTTGTAATTTCAGGAACCTGTCTGCCCAGAGGAAATTGGACACATTTTAAAGAGAGATGATTCTCTTGTCTTTTTGTTTTGCCTCTAAAAATAAGTAAAGCCGGGGGTGGGAATGAAAGGAGATGGCAGTATGAAGAATGCTATATGTACAGATGGTATTAATAAAAATAGATTTTTATTTCTAAATTTTTATTTCTTATTTCTAAGTGGCGGGATCCTTCCTTAGGTCAGAGTGATCATATTCTCCTGGAGTTGGTTATACAGTGGAAAGGAGAAGCCAGGCATAGACACTCATTCTAGACTTTAGGAGAGCAGATTTCAGTAAACTTAGGGAGATACTGGAGGTGATCCTGTGGTCAGGAATAGTAAAAGGGAAGGGAGTTCAGGATGGATGGGAGTTTCTCAAAATGGAGATACTCAAGGCACAATCTCAAACTGTTCCAACAAGGAGTAAAAATGCATCATTGAAACACCATACCTCCAAAGTGACTTGAAGCAGCTTTATTTTGGCTGTCTGTAACAGGCCAATGTGACTGTTGGGTGGATTTGTAATTGGTTGACCAGCTGAACCCAAGGGATGCTCAGCAATAGCTCTTCATCCTAGAGAGAAGTGACTAGTGGGGTCCCACAGAGCTCTGTCCTGGGCCCAGTGCTATTCAACATTTTTATCAAGGATGAAAAAATAGGGGCCATGGTCATCAAATTTGCAGATGACACCAAATTAGGAGGCATAGCTAATACCCCAGAGGGCAGGATGAAAATTCAAAATGACCTTAATAGATTAGAAAGATGGGCCAAAGCTAACAAAATGAATTTCAACACAGAGAAATATAAGGTACTGCACTTAGGGCAAAAAATTGTATTGCATAGATATAAGATGGGGCAGGGATGTAGCCAGGATTTTAGGAAGGGGGGGGGGGGTCCAGACTAAGTGTCACCATTATAATGGGGCTTGGGCATGGCAGCGCAGCAGCACGCACCATTCATTTTTCTAATGGAAGGGGGGGGTCCAGACCCCAAGAACCCCCCCCCCCTTGGTTGAATGATACTATGTGGGAAAGGAATCTAGGAGTCTGAGTACAACACGAGTTAAACATGTGATGTGGCAGCTAAAAAGGCCAATGTGATTCTAGGCTGCATCGATAGAAGTATAGTGTCTAGATCAAGGGAAGTAACAGTGCCACTCTATTCAGCTTTGCTCAGGCCCCTGTGTCTGCTTCTGGGCACCACAATTCAAAAAAGATGTGGAGAAACGAGTGTGTCCAAAGGAGGGTGACTAAAATGGTGACGGGTCTGGAAATCATGCCCTGTGAGGAATGACTTGGAGAGCTGGGTATGTTTAGCCTGGAGAAGAGAAGGTTAAGAGGTGATATGATAGCCCTGTTTAAGTATTTGAAGGGATGCCATGTTAAGGAGGGAGCAAGTTTGTTTTCTGCTGCTCCAGAGAACAAGACCCGGGACAATGGATGCAAGGTCCAGGAAAAGAGATTCCACCTAAATATTAGGAGGATCTTTCTGCCAGTGAGAGCTATTTGATAGTGGAACACACTCCCTTGGAGGGTGTTGAAGTCTCCTCCTTTGCAGGTCTTTAAGCAGAGGCTGGATGGCTATCTGTCAGGGATGTTTTGGTTGTGAGTTCCTGCATGGCAGAATGGGCTTAGACCGGATGGCCCTTGGGGTCATGCAAAAATTGGCATTTTTTGTATTTAAAATGTTGGGTTATCCTGTCAACAGGGCACAGTGGGAGGATGTGTTCAGTATATTCAAAATGCAGCATTGTTACAATAAGTAATGTTTCAGTCTTTGATTGTACAACGTTTGATAGTATAATGTTGCATTGTGCAACTCTTGACAGTAGAACAGGAGGAAATCAGCAGATCTTAAGAATCTCCACTTTATGTCTGTTGTATACATCCAAGGCATCATCAAGTCAAGTTTCAGCCCTCCAGATTGTACCCTAATAATTATAATTAAGGCTGTAGTTTCTGTGGGGCAAAATTGCTGAAAGAACGTTCCCATTGAGACCGGTGGGCCCTAAGCATGTTCATTCACAGCTGGAATTGTGTCCCAGATCTCCAGTCCACAAGACTGTAAGTATGGGAGAAAATGCCATGGTATTTGGGGAAGGGAGGAATCTTTCACCTCTGTAATGATCAGAATTATGCAAAATAAGCAAAGAGCAGCAACACATGCTTAATTTGTGTAATTTGAAATTAATCCAAAAATATGTTAATATCATTTGGCATGGAATGTATTTTTTTGTATCTTTGTGTCACAGAACATGCATGATATTTCAGTTTTTCCTTTATCTGCCAGGCTTCTGCTTTTCAAAATGGGAAATAAAGTAATGCAGTTCTTTCACCTCTATGGGAAGATTAACTCTGGAAGAGTGTTTTCATGCCCTCTTGAACAGATGTATGTAGGGGAGACCAAACTTTGGGGCGGATGGAGCTGGCATCTGGATACTTGTTTTGTTACACAGCTGCTTTTGTGTATGTGTGCTTGTATATTTCATAAGGAACTCAACAAGTAAAAGGCTCTCTCACCACTGTAGCTTGTCTGCTTTGCATGTGGAATATTCTCTGACTTCTCCCTTTCTTCTTTTTTTTTCAGATTAATTTTTAATTAATTGTTAACTCAATCTAATTTACAGTCACAATCATGTTCAATCAAATATAAACCAGAGGTGGGGGATTAAAATATAAATCTTAGACAAATAACTTTTTGCCTTCTTATAAGTCCACCACAAATGAAAAAGGAGCCCTCCTTGACATCTTCAACATTGATTTGAAACAGTCCAGGCCTTTTTTGGCAGCTTAGGTACCATCTACACATCATCTTACATAGGTTTTCTTTTAAATTACTGCACAAAGTAAGTTTTATAGCTCTGGACACATTTTTGACATATATCTGTATGGACATTATGGCCAAAATGTTTGACCCATCTTATCATGTACTCTTTTAGAACCTCATCTTCTGTCTCCAGTTACAGAAGCCCATTTATACACTTAATTATACAGGCATAATCTTCAATAAATAAAACTCTTTTTCTCTAATCTCTATGGCTGCATTTCTCTTGTATTAAATATGTCTTTACGTTGCATATAAGCAAACCAATTAAGAGCTTTGCCTTCCACAAGAATCATCTCTCTTGATTTAAGCTTCCAGCTATCTTGTTCAACACATAAAAGATCATCATAGGTGCGCTACAGACCGTCCTTAAAGGACGGTCTGGCGGCGGTGCCGTTTGTGCCGCCAGCAAGCTACAGCGGATACACCATGCGTCTTGGCGGCAGCAAGAAAAAGAAGCCGCAAAAAGTGGCTTCTTTTTGCGGTGTGTGAGTGACGCCGCAGTGTGCCATTGGTGCACTCGTGACGTCACCTGTGTGCCACAATGTGTGGATGCTAGGCATCCGTTACATCAAAATGGCGGCGCCCGTGTGAACTGGGCACTGCCATTTTGTACGTACTCTGTACCTACAAAATGGCCCGTCTGGAGAGGGCCATAGTATAACCATTTCCAATTTTTCACCCATTCTTTCCTGAAAGGGCTTCCTGTGGTGAGGTCTCTGCTTATAATTAAACTAAACTCATAGGAGATCTTTTCTAATACTGTACACTGATTTTTAAATTCAGCATGTGCATTATTTTTTATAATGCCAAAAATAACCATGCCAAACAAGTCTTAAATTATGCTCTTCAGGTTCCAAAAAACACCTTCAAGCATATCACCTGTTCCTTCAAGCATACAAAACAGGCCTCTTAATACAATTCAACATCCTCAATGTGACATCCCTTCAAATACTTCAACAGGGCTATCATATCATCTCTTAATCATATCTTTTCCAGGCTAAACATACCCAGTTCCCTACGCCGTTTCTCATAGGGCATGATTTCCAGGCCCTTCACCATTTTGGTTGCCCTCCTTTGGACACGCTACAATTTGTCAACATCCTTTTTGAATTGTGCCAGAGTGGACACAGTACTCCAGGTGAAGCTATTTGTATTGACGCAGCCCAAAATCGCATTGGCCTTTTTAGCTGCCACATCACACTTCTGACTCATGTTCAACTTGTGGTCTACTTGGACTCCTAGATCCCTTTCACACGTAGTCTGCCTAAGCCAGGTGTCTCCCATCCTATATCCATGGATTTCATTTTTCTGCCCTAAGTGCAGTACCTTACATTTCTCCCCGTTGGATTTCATTTTGTTAGCTTTGGCCCAGCTTCTAACCTATTAAAGTTGTTCTGAAATTTGATCCTGACCTCTGGGGTGTTAGCTATTCCTCTTAATTTGGTGTCGCCTGCAAATTTGATACGCGTACCCTCTATTCTTTCATCCACATCATTGATAAAGACGTTGAACCCGGTGGCACCCCACTGCTCACTTCTTTCTAGGATAAAGGGCAGCCACTGCTGAACACCCTTTGGGTTTGGCCAACCAATTTTACAACTCCACCTGACAGTCACATTGTCTAGTCCACATTTTACCAACTTGTCTGCAAGAATATGAGGGACCTTGTCAAAGGCCTTACTGAAATCAAGATATGCTATATCCACAGCATTCCCTTCATCTGCCTTGGATGTAGGTCACTTGGTCCTGGAGACTTAAATTCTTTTAGATTAACCAGGTATTCCTGTACTTCCTCCTTATTTAGTCTGTGCTGCATTTCTCCAATTGTGTTCTCAGCTCCATTTTCCTCAGGTTGAGCACCCGTTTCTTTTTCTGATAAGACTGAGGCAAAGAAGGTGTTGAGTAATCCTGCCTTTTCTCTGTCCCATTAGCATTTTGCCATCTTCTCCATGTAGTGGCTCTACCATTCCTCCTTCCTTTTGCTATGGACATACCCCCAAAAGCCCATTTTCTTGTTCTTAACCTCTCTAGCAAGCCTGAGCTCATTCTGTGCTCTTGCTTTTCTGACTTTACCCCTATATGTGCTATTTGTTTGAATTCCTCTTTGGGGAGCCCCCTCCCTTCCATTTCCTATGCAGCTCCCATTTAAAACTTAGTTCAGTTGAAAGTTCTTTAGTCACCCATCCTGGTTTCTTGAGACACCTCCCATTGTTCCTCTTTGGTGGAACAGTTTGAAATTGTGCCTTCAGTATCTCCCTTTTGAAAAACTCCCATCCATCCTGAATTCCCTTCTCTCTTACTATTCCTGACCTCAGGATCACCTCCAGTATTTCCCTAAGTTTACTGAAATCAGCTTTCCTAGAGTCTAAAATGTATGTCTGACTATGGCTGGCTTCTCCTTTCCACTGTATAACAAACTCCAGGAGAACATGGTCACTTCCACCTAATGATCCCACCACTTGCACCCCATTAACCAGGTCATTCTTGTTGGTTAGGATCAGATCTAAAATGGCTGACCCCTTTGTTGCCTCTTCCACCTTTTGGACAATGAAATTGTCTTTCAGGCAAGTGAGGAATTTGCTAAATGTTAATGTTTTGGCTGAACTTGATTTCCAACAATTACCAGGATAGTTGAAATCTCTCATCACTACTCATCACCCATCTGAGAGTGGTCATCTGTCCAGTTCCTTGTCTGTCTTGGCGGTCTGTAGTAGACTCCCACAATAACATCCCTGTTGTTTCCCTTCCCGCCCCCCTCCCCCCCCCGATGCTCTCAACTTGGCTTCCTGGATTTAAGTCCAGGATCTCTTCAAACGCGTAGACATCCCTGACATATGCTAGTCATCTGTCCTAATTTGGTGTCATCTGTTACTACATTCCAATCAGTGATGCCTGTTATATTGTATTTGCTTTGCTGTGCTAGGAGTTCAAGTTCATCAAGGGAGCGATCAGGCAGACCCAGCAACATCAGGGACTGCCTGAAGGATGAGACTCCTCCCTCGTTTAACTGTCACATTGTAGTTTGTATTGTATTGCAATTTTTTACTGTACACCGCTATGATCATTGCGGAATAGCGGTCTATAAATAAAATGTATTATTATTATTATTATTATTATTATTATTATTATTATCATGCCTATTTCCCATGCTCTGGGCATTAGCGTAGAGACACCGAAGACCATAGGTTCTCTCCCCTAGCTGTGTAAAGTTTTTTCCCTCCCACTGTTGGATCCCTTCACTATTTGCCTTGTTTCTTATATAAGAATTTGACTATTATCTCCAGCCATTGATGAATTCCAAAATACTGTCTCCCTCCCCTGCCTATCTCAGTTTAAGCCCTCCTGATCAAACTTTTGAGACTATTGGCAAAAACATTTCTGCCAACTGGTGTCAGGTGCAAGCCACCTGTCTAGCCAGCACTAATAGAACAGGCAGCTAGAAATATGGGAATTCCTTACCAGCTTCATGGGAAAACAGTGCATTAACTGATGAGAGGCCCCACAAGTTTACTAAGTGCTCATTCTAATAGAATACCTTAGGATTTAATTTGTATTGGGAATGTCACAAGCTCCTCTCTTATAAAGAAATATAGAGTAAGGGGTGCCTTACTGTTCAACTGCACAATGTTATTAAACCAATGAATACCATGTAGGAAAAAAGCCAGTTATTCTGGCTTTTCCTTCACAGGGTAGCAGCAGTAAGCGACTGAAGCAACCTGCATATATATATATATATATATAATCTCAGGGTGATCTGTTAGAAGAAGCAGTTATACATGTCTTCCCTATCTGAACAATAAGCACTTAAGGTTACACATTTTATTTACAAGTAATTGAAAAATGTACATTTTCTTACATGGGTTACTTGTGCAAAGTTGTACTCAACAGATCAATGTATACACAGAAGACACTGGAAGAGCAGACAAAACACACTGATCAGTCTCCTCCCACGCTGCTGCTTAAGGTATCCAAAATGTACAAACTGAGCTTTACAAAAATGCTTCTGTAAAGGTGGATCAACTTTGTAAAACTGAGGGAAGGAATGCAGAGAAAAGGAGGCATGCAATAGGAGTACTTGTGATTTTTTTACTTTCTCCAACAGAACATAAATCAGTGGCATCTGGTGATCTTTTCCCACAACAGAGGTAGACATTAAAGTCATAAAATGATTTTTTTGAAGCAATCTGATTCCTTTATCATTTACCACTAAGCTAAGCAACAGAATTCCATCCCTTCCCCAGTGTATCCACTCTCAAAGGTTGTCAGTCATTAACTAATTCTGATAGTGTAAAGAGTCCTGCAGAAAGGATACAGAGCATTTTAACCTTCAATGTGTTGCCACATTACTCTGACGAAGACTATGTACAATACCTAAAGCAGAGTACAACCCTTTCTCCTCCCTTTCTGCACTCCCATTCTCTCCATATATTTTGAAGCTCAAGGTATTTTTCACTACACTGCTGAACAGAAAAGAAAGAAGAATGAAAAAGAGCAGGGAAAGCTTTGTCCTTTGCCCGGTACTTACAGATGTAGTGAAATTGATACCAGCAGTTAAATGACCAGCCTGGACAGATCAGCATTGAAATCGTAATTAAAAATGTATATTGTATATAAACATCCCTTTTTTAAACCAAGCTACACATAAGCATCACTGTGTATAACACAATTACAATTAAAAGCTCCGTGTACACTACAGAAATGCACAATACTGCCCTTAAGACTGGAGATGGAAAGACCACAGAAAGTGGAATTCAGCCTCAGTAATTCTTTTACAAGTAACCCAAGTACAGTACATTTGACCTCAAAGGGAATGGGAGGGGGTGCTTTCTGATGTCCGAGGAGAAAAGCTTCAGCAAGGGTGGGTGGCAACAGCACAACAGCTATTTTGCTTTCAAAGTAAATGCAGTGATGCTAGGAGGAGGATGACTCAGACACTTCATACATATATTTTCCTCAGAGTGTTCATTTGCATCATCCAGGGTCAACAGTCACGCCAACTCTGTTCTACTATTGCAGAAACCCGTTTTTCATATTCCCGTTTATTCTCTTGGTATAGTTGAGCTGCCTGGCTGTTTGCTGGACTGTTTGGATTAGGCTCATCTAGTAAAGACTGTGAGAAGGAAAAGACAAGTCAGGTTTCATGGTGGTTTCACATTAACAGATAATATGCTGATTCAGTTCAACTGAAATGACAACTCCCCAGTAGTGTATGTTGGGAACACAGCTTACATAACTCACACCCCCTTTCTGCCCTTCATTCAGCTGTCTGAATGCTGGGGACAATAAACAATCTTTGCCACTTACACAAAGATGTAAAGGACTCAAGTTCATTACAGCCTTTGCTCCTGTATATATCCACATTCAGTATACACAACTATCTCCTACAAATTCTAAGGTGGCCTTCAGGCAACATTTTGAGGGTAAACAGTTTCTGAGTGTTTTGAGAAGTACAGGCAAAAACAAAACAAAAAAAAAACCATGCTTCTGAAACAGTGAAGCAGAACTATATTCATAGACAAAGGCTGCAATCCAACATCCCCTCAGCATAGCGTAAATATGGAGATCATGCGGACATACACTACACCAGCATTATGCAAGCTTTATGTACAATAGCAACACCCTGCAAATAATTTGCCCCATGCTCAGGATGTCACAAATAGGACCCCAGCCAGCATCTTGATCTCCCAGCACAAAAGTACAAAGGGGGATAATCACAATGAAACGATAACTGCAATGCACCTTAACTTATAGATGATCAGCTACTGCTCTGATTTATAAAAGTATCCAATTAATAAAGAATGTAAATACATACTTGGGAAAGTTCAGAACCAGTAGAGGAACAGCTAGAAGTCAATTAAACAAACTTCTTCCCTTACTTCCCATTACATTTTATCTTTAAAATTATGGCTGGTATCCTGTTCAGTAATTGTAAGGTCTTAAGCTGGAACTGCAATTTCATAATTGCTTTGGGGATTCCTATTTATGGTCACTAATAACTGAATGTGACCCCAAACCCTACCTTTTCGCCTTGGTAGAGAACAGTGTGATGTAGTGGTTTGGGCACAGGACTTGGACTCTGTTTGTTTGCCTGCTCACCCATGGAAACCCAATAGGTGATTTTAGGTGAGTCACGCCCTCTCAATCCCAGAAAGCGCCGTGACAGGTTCACCTTAGGATCACCATAAGTTGAAAATGACTTGAAGGCACACAACAACAAAGAAGTTCCTCACCTGAAGGGTTTCTGAGGTGCTGCATACTAGAGTAGTGGGGAATTCTGCAGTGCTCTCTCAGTTGCAGGATGCCTTGCGACAAGCAGCTGTAGCAGGCACCTGAGGGCTCTCCCCAGCTGCCTGTTCTCAATGATTCATCTCACTGTCTGCACTGCAGATATTATTTCCCCACGCCCTGATCTGCAATGCCTAGGAAACCTTTCAGTTAGGGCCTTACCAGGCTGAAAAGGTAGGATTTTGGAGGGCGGCATCACCACAGGTAAGTACAACAGTGGATCTGTCATCATTGCTGCATCTGACAATGCAGGATTATGGCCTGTGTGTTTTATAAATTTGAATGTAATTCATTACTGTATTATTTCATAATTAAAATGTTTATTTTCCCTCAGCTTACTAGGGGCTTTGAGGCTAGGCAGAATAGGTAAAATTAAACACAAACATTTTTATCAAACAAAAACAATTAGAACAGTTTCAAAGCTAAACCTGGTTTTGAGGGGGGAAACCCATAAAAAAACAACATGGTCTTCGCTGCTGGAAGTGCAAAAGGGAGGCAACCAGCCTGGCATCCCTTGGGAGAGAATTCTATAGTTGCAATACTGCCACTCTGTTCATGACCCAGAGTGAATAAGATGGCAGAGTTACTACTGTCCTGGCCAGAAAGTATGTTTCAAACTGGGCCAGCAAAGTCAGCTGATGCTGTTACCTGTATAGATGTTAAGATGGATGATACATCATAGGTAGGACTCCAACGATTCTGAAGAATATCCAGACATATACTACCATCTGCATAGACTACAAAAGCAAATTAACATGTTTTGTTTTTAAAAAATGCAGTACCAGTTCCCCTGTTTCCAGAATGCCACACACAGCTCACTGTCAGCATCTGCAGCACAGCTATCTGAAGCAAGAATGTGCAATGCACTCCTGAAATTATAGCCACACATGGTCCCAAAGCCACCCCATCACTCAGTATAAGCTATGTTGGCTAAGGCTAACAGAAAGTATACACTAATATCTGGAGGGCTGCTGACTGTCTAACCCTGATTTAAAACCATCCACACAACACAAGTCAGAGAGCATGCAAATTAGGAAACAGACCCTTGCCTGATAGCCTTTCAAGCCTACTTTATTCCACTGCCATTTTGTACTTTATAATTCCACAACTACAATTCTACAATTAGATGTTCACTGCATAGTTATTGCAAACAAGGATTAAGCAGTGGGGATTATTTGAGGAAGCAAACCAAGTCTACAAAAACTCATACTACAACTTCTTTCACGCACAGTCTGAAAGGTGCTGCAAGATCTCTTTGCATAAGGATCTGTACAGTTATCTAACACGAATGGTGCAAGATTAGTCACTTATAAAAACTCATTTACAAAAGCATTAGTAGCTGATGGCCATAGGCCATCTGGTGTATTTTTCTACTGATTTCAAGAACTGTTTATTTACTGCTGAGTTCTAGCTATATTTTATTTTTGGTATCTCAGTTTTACAAGGCTCAGGGCCACACTTGTGGTACTACAGGCTAGCACTGCATTCAGCCTGATTTTCTACAGACAACCATTTGTTATTTTAAAAAAACAAAGTACTTTGAGGTCATCTGCCCATCCCTTGCCTCAGTGCAAGAATTCTGCAACCAGACCATTCCTGATCTCTGCTGAATACATTCTTCCTTTTGGGTCTGGGAAGTCATGGGGGCATACTGCATGTTCTCACTTGGGACAGCAAACCTGAGTCATGTCTTAGGATCAACTTTCTTAAGAATAATCAGCAACTATTCCATTATCTTCCATTACCACCACCGCTGCATAAATGACTACACCTTTAGAGTCGTACATACCATTTGGATGAAACATTTTAGAGACAAATCTAACAGTAGGTGGCTTGTTTGGATATTCTTCTGTGAATTCTATGGTAAGCTTGAAAGTTCCTGCAATTGACAGAGGCAGGTTCTAAGTATCTCAATCACGGACTGATCAAATTTCCCCTTTACCCACTGGCAGAGATCTCAAATGCGGAAGCCCCAACTGTTTTCCAGGACTCCACTGTGAGAGAATCAAGGGCCACTATGCTTAGCAGTGGCCACCCAGGTGCCTCTGGGAAACTCAGAGGAAAGACATTACGATTTGTGTGCCTGATGTCCAGGCTCCTACCTGGATTTGACACAGAGAGAGAAGAGGAAAGGGTGAGACATGTACACAGGGGGAATAGGTAAAAAATTGTGCTTTTTCAGTTACATCATTGATGCACAACTGCAGAGCCAGCAACCAATCCCATCCCATCACCAGGGCGGCCACACACAGGTGCCAAAAACCACCAAAGGGTGAACCCGGAAATAACAAGGCAAGCACAGGCCAGACATCTTGTTCTATAAGAAGTGCACTTTTTCAAGTAATTCTTGAAGAGAGGCCTCCAGGGCCTGAAAACCCACATGGGACCACAGTTCATATGCTGCCCATCTACTAGTCATACATCCATAAGACTAATTAATTACTGTGGGGTGATCTTATATCAAATGCTTCAGAGAAAAAGTAAATTTAGAGGGATTTGAAGATGGAGATAATTATACAAGGAGCCTTAAAACACAGTTTAATGTGTAAGTGACAAGGATTAAAATCCTGAAGGAGCAAGAGAGGGAGGGGGAAGGTCTCTGATCAGGAATGTGTTGGGATCTGATACAAGGCAAAACCAAGGAACTTGTGCTGGATCCATAAAGAAAGAGAACTAAGGATTTAAAGACAGCCATCACACAATGTGAGCAAAAAAGCCCACAGCAGTCATGGTGAGGGGTGGCCAGACCATGAACCAAAGTTTTGGCTGAGGGGCAATAAGGAAGGGCCATATTCATAAAGTGCACTAAAGGTCCAAAACAAAAGGTCAATCCAGTTTGAAACCGCTTTAACTGCCCTGGGTCAATGCTAGGGAGTTCTGGGATCTGCAGTTTTGTCAGACATTTAGCCTTCTCTGTCAGAGAGCTCTGGTACCACAATAAACTATAATTCCCAGGATTGCCTTGCACTGTGTTGAGGCAGTTAAAGTGGTCTCAAACTGGATGATTTTTGCAGTGTGTTTTGGACCTAAAGGGAGAAGCAATGTCCTACCTAGCTGAAATAGCCACCCTGTACATGTTCTGATATATGGTGATGAGCCATATACTGCCGCTTTCATGAAAGACATTCTTTACATAGTAAGCTTATTCATCAATTCAAGGTAACATGATTAACTGCAATAGTCTACATTTTAGCCAAGATTCCCATTCCAGCCTTCATGACCAGAAATGGACCTGCAGCTTCTGCACGGGAAAGAGGACTGAGCATCTTCTCTCTCTGAGGCAACGATAAAGGAGACAAAAACATTGGTTCTCTGGTTTTATGTTTACCCAGATTCATGGAATTCTAATGTGGGATTCCCAGGAGCAATTAACATATGAGTCACAGCAAGTTTATGGTCAAAACTTACCATCTTCAAATGGAGTTCCCTCAGGCCTGAAAGAAGAAATAACAATGTAATACTAATCAACATTGTAAAAAGAAAAGAAAAAGCACAGTGATGCTGAACTAAATAATTAGAGACAAAACCCTGAATCAGAAAATTCTGCCTAGAAAGAGTGGCTTTATGGAACTTAGGAGAGTAAGCATCCGAACTCAAGTTTCCTTGTATTGCTTCACAAGTTGTGGTACTTTAAGCAGCACCTCTTTGTACAATCATATTTCAGATGGAGGGTGGGAAGCAAGCAAGGACATGAAAAATGCAACAAATGTCACTGTGCTGATAGCATTTGTTTAAAAAGTGTAATCAGATTTCTCGCCTGGCAATTAGGGTTTACCACATGCTAACTATAAAACTGTTATTTGTGAATGGACAGACTCATGAAATCAAAAAGCCAGAGAAGGTGAAGATGGGCAGCAAGAACTCATTCTTATTTTTATGTTATTTATTTATTCTTCTCAAGTCCCAGAACTTCAGGCCTAAATGAGGTGACTGAAGGGGAGAACTGTGTGTGAGCTTTAGGAGAGATAGGATAGCAGTTGTTCATCGGGAACAGTTCCTCAGCTAGGAGATCATCAACAATGCCAAAGAAACTGCTTGCCCAACTTTCTGCCTTCTGAACTTTCTCTGCTAAGCAAAGTCAAACAACAGCACGGGTTCCATTCTTTGGTGGGATTTCAGACCATGAGGTGACAATGAAGCCCAGCAACTGCCCCCCACAAACCCCCTAGAGTGCATACCAGAACCCTCCACAACCTATAGCAGTGAAGAATCCCCTCAAGGTTTACGCTATTGGGATTGGGCATCCTGTTAGGAGAAGTGCATTCAAGCTCTTGCTCACCTACAAAAATCACTAGGGATGTTGTGCCAGTCGCCCACCCTATCTTACAAATGTTTCAAAATGCTGGGTGTGCTTAACACTCAAGCCACTATCCTGATTTGCTTCCTCCTTGCATTCCTTGGTGGAAGAATGAAAAAACTAACACAAGGATAAATGGAAAGTGTAATAATACTTTAAGAATATTTCAATAATTATTCAGTGATTTAAAAAAAGAATTAAATACAAGTATGACAGTAATGGTTATTCCCACTCATAGGAGACCAATGGGCTGCACAGCAAGGCAGGGGAGAATTACAGGGAAATGCTGGACCATGACACTGATATAGCATGGTCCAAAACTAAAGAGGCAGCCTAGCGTAACTGCATTGCTAGCAACTTCAAAAACAGTGGTTTACTCCCAATGATGGAAATTCCAGCAGACTTTTGTCACTGGCTACCACAATTAAAATTTGTGAGTTGCCACTGCCAGTATGATCATATTTGCACTCCTCCTCCCCCTGCTAATCTTATAGGGCTGTTGCAAAGAAGGGATGGGGGAAAGCTACCCCATATGGCATTCTGACCTTCTTGGAGAAAAAGGAGGAGAAAAATATAAAACATCAGCTGGTGGTTAAAACTTTTACAGATCTGACCGCCACTGGTCAAAATATTTAAGTCCCAAACTAAAATGACTGCTATGCATATTTAAAAAAAATAATCTGCTGCCGTCTGTGGAGTGAGAACCCCTCTAATAATAAGTAAACAGTATTTAACTGTGCCTCCTTGTCCTCCGTGAAAGGAAACAAGATGCAATAACAGTAATAAGTAATATAAAATACGCCCCCCAACATGGGGGAAGTATGCCACACAAGTGAAAGATAGTGGTAGCAGAGACTATGATAAATACTACAGACGTATTTTAATCTTCATTTAAGAAGATTAATGCTATATGCTGTAACCCGTCTTGATCTCTGGAAAGGCGGGCTAAAAATAAAGTTTTATTATTATTATTATTAAGGAATACAGGCTATGCATTCTAATAATAATGCTGCTACTAATATTAGATATAGCACTGCATAACAGAAGACATATTACAAAACACTCTCAAAAAGAAGAACGGCTCCTCTTCTGTTGAGGAGTGCCTCCTAGTATGCCTTCTGTCGTTATGTCCATGCTATTACAGAAGACAGGTGAGCAAACTATGGCCTGTTACAGACAGCCAAAATAAAGCTGCTTCGAGTCACTTTGGAGGTATGGTATTTCAATGATACATGTGTCCTAAGAGTCCAAAGGCTGCACCAAAGCCATGCTCCAGTCCTAAGGACTGGAGTGCAGCTTTGGTGAAGCTTCCAGACTCTTAGGACTCATGCATCATTGAAATACCATACCATCAAAGTGACTCGAAGCAGCTTTATTTTGGCTGTCTGTAACAGGCCTATGGTTCCTCCAGATGTTGTTGGACTACAACTCCCAATATTCTTCACCATTGCCTCTGCTACCTCAAGCTGATGGGAGCTGCAGCCCAACATCATCTGCAGGGATGCATTTGACTGCATTTACAGAAAACAGAGACATGAGCAAGAAAATCAATATTTTCATCCTGTGTCCCTTGAATGAAGAGTATGATACAACTATGCTCTTGCTGATGATAGCAAATAATACGTTATTATAATAGAACTTGCCTCCCTGCATTCCTTACAGTAGGAATGAGATATAAGTGTGCAAGTAAGGATTGTTATTAATAACACTTATAGTAAATCACAGGACTCTGAATGTGTTGCAGAATGAACAAAGTGAACAGAGACTGAACAAGGTTTTAGAGGGATCTACAACTCCCAGAATCTCCTAGTCTGCATGGCCAGTGGTACATTCTAACACTAAATACTAAAATAACCCCCCAAGTAAACATTAGTTTAGTTGCAGGTGAAGTTAATGAATATTTATTTAAAAAATCAGTTGACTAAAATGATAACTGATTAGAAGAGTCAAGAAATCAGTGTTTAGTTCAGGAGCAGGGGGTGACTGCAAAACGCTGACTGGAGACTGTGAAAAACTCAGTCTCTACAAAGTAACTTCTCCAGGCTCTGAGTGGAATGTATTCTGCTTTCTCTTTCCTTTGCAAGAATGACAACATAGTTATTATATTGGCATAATATTTACTCCAGCAACAGAGAGAATATAGTTACAGGTTGAGTCTCTCTTATGTGAAGTTCCAAAATCTGCAAGACTCCCAAAAGCAAAATGTTTTTCATGGGTTGCTGAGACAGTGACATCTTTGCATTTTGATGGTCTAACGTAGTTTCATACACAAAATTGTAGGAGAGAAGGGGGCGAACAGGGGGCCTACTCACCCGAAGATGACGGCGTTCCACACCATGATGTTGTTCTCCGAAGGGGCCCCGCTAACGCCAGCCGGGGGGTCTTCCTGGAGCCTGTCATTTGGGGGGGGCAGAAGAGAGGAAAAAGACAATAGTTTGTGGCAGAATAATGTAAAACCAGAATTTCTTATCAGAATTAGCAGAGAGACCCAGAGCCGACTGGAAAGCAAAACATTATTTTGCTGCAGCTGTTCCCAGAGGAAATACATCCAAATTACTGGGACCCCTGATTCCAAAGTGAACCAAGCTTTTATAGTACTTTGAACAAAAACACCCCTACAAATTACATTTCCACTGGTTACCTTTGAATTCAACATTTTACACCCCTGTATATTCATTGAATACTCTAACATTACACCTAATGTACCTCTCTTATCCCTTGTGGGGTACCCATCGATCAAAATATTATCTATATGTTTTTTCTTTTGCTGTCCCCAACTGTCCTGTATCACATCCTTTTTTGATTTGAATAAATAGCTCAAAGCGGGGACTGATTCAGAGCCATTGCATTCCAAAGCCAAGGATTTGACACGGCCTGAAATAGCAACCTTTGCTCTCAATACATTTCAGCACTATAGAATCACAGAGTTGGAAGAGACCCCATTCTGCCATGGAGGAACTCACAATCAAAGCATCCCCATTGACAGATGCCCATCCAGCCTCTGTTTAAAGACTTCCAAAGAAGGAGAATCCATCACTCTCTGAGGGAGCGTCTTCCAGTGTTGAACCTCTTCCTAAAGTTTGGGTGGAACCTCCTTTCCTTTGGGCAGCCATCATATGCCGTCTCCCTCCCTCCGCCTGGCTTACCTTGCAGGGGTGTTGTGAGGAGAACAGAACGCACTGCTTTGAACTTGCGAAAAGGAACCCAAATACAGCCAAAAAATGGTCTTTATGCCTTCAACAGCAAGCCTGCCTTAGCACTTTCCTCTCTATCTTTTGTCATTGTTTCCAATCTTTGATGCTTTCTGTTGGTAGTACGGTGTCATCTGCATATCTTAGATTGCTAATATCTGATTACAGAATCATAAAGTTGGAAGAGACCCCAAGGGCCATCCAGCCATGCAGGAACTCCCAATCAAAGCATTCCCTGTGACAGATGGCCATCCAGCCTCTGCTTAAAGGCCTCCAAAGAAGGAGACTCCGAGGGAGTGTGTTCCTCTGTCAAACAGCCCTCACTGTCAGGAAGTTCTTCCTAATGTTGAGGCGGGATCTCTTTTCCTGGAGCTTGCATCCATTGCTCCATTGGGTCCTAGTCTCTGGAGCAGCAGAAAACAAGCTTGCTCCCTCCTCAATATGACATGCCTTCAAATACATAAACAGGGCTCTCATCATATCACCTCTTAACCTTCTCTTCTCCAGACTAAACATCCCCAGCAATTCCCTAAGTCTTTCCTCATAGGGCACGGTTTCCAGACCCTTCACCATTTTAGTTGCTCTCCTTAGTTGCCCAGAACTGGACCCAGCATTATTCCAGGTGAGGCCTGACCAAAGCGCAACAAGAGTGGCACTATGACTTCCCTTGACCTAGACACTAGACCTGTGTCCATGAAGCCTCATGTGACAGAATGGTTAACGTTCAGAATGACCTGACCAATGCTCAGGTTGTTATTCCAGGGCATGTCAAACGTTCTGTTTTGGAACGAAAACCATTTGGAAACGGCTCCTAGCTTAAAATTTTAACCCAAATAAAAGGAAGTACAGGACAAACAGTTTAAGGACAGTGAAACAAACAAACAAACAAACAAACAAACACAGGTAAAAGATCGATGGACATGGGATAGAGACAAATGCTAGGGCATCCAATGAATATAACAGGGGTGTCAATGTTTCATTCAAGGTAACCAAAGACAAAACGTGGTTTGTCGTTTCCCTTCGTTCAAAATGCTATTAAAAACCTGGTTTGTTTCAGAATCATGGCCCCAGACATTTGGATGCATTTGGATGGAATTTGGGGAAACAAAGCTGCAGGTAAAAAAGCAAACAAATCGAGCTCCTTGGTCTCCCTCTTGGCTTCTGGTTCTGAAAGGTCAACCACTAATCAATAATCAATAACACTAAAAGGTCCAACTCCTGATTCCAATTGAGAAAAAAGGGGGGGGCTGCTGCTGCGCCTCCAAATCTGCGCAAACGACGTAACTCCCGCTGGCTGCCATAGACTCCAACGCGCGCCTGCGCAAAGAGCGTAACGCCGGGGCTGCGCTAGTAGCGTAGCGCTTGCCTTCTGTCCGCCATGTTGGATCGCCTCACCTCTGTTTCCTCCTCTTCCCTCGCCCCCGCCGCCTTCCTCCTCCTCCTCCGGCTGCTTACCGTTTGAAGTCCCGCATGAGGCGCCTCCGGGCGGGCGTCGACATGGCCGGCTCCCCGGTTATAAACCGCTCATACACCGGCCCAAAGGAGGCGGCAGGACGGCCGAGGCGGCGGCAGCGGCGGCGGAAGAGGAAGAACTCGAGCGGCGCCCTCGAGCGAGCTAGGCCTCTACCACAACAATAGCTGGGGGAGGGAAGGAAGTGAGACGGCGACAAACAACACTCCCCCTAAAGACGGAGGTGGTAGCGGCCGCGGAGGCTCTTCGGCAATGCCGGACAGCACCACTACGGTCGCGAAATGGGGGGGGACAAGAAAAAAGAAGGCAAGAGGCGGAGCTAGCGACCGACGAATCACATTATGCCGCTGCGAAGGGAGGAGGCGGGGCTTCGACGAACAGGGCGATACCATTAGAAGGAGGCTGAGGCGGCGACGTCAACCTAAGGATTATGAGAGATACCAATGTTCCAGGGGGGCTGGGGGGAGAAACCATTCCCTTTTTTTAAAGTCTGGAAAGGTACCTATGGGTCGTGGGTTTTTTTCCAGGCGTCCCCTCCTCCTCATTGGTTGGCGAGGAAGCTGCAACCACGCCCCTGGGCGGAGCTTACTTTAGGATTTCAAAATGTCCTCTTAAATGATTTTGGACTTCAGCTCCCACAATCCCAGGCTATTGGCCAACGTGGCTGAGGCTTCTGGGAGACGAAGTCCAAAATCTCTTAAAGGGCGCATTGGAGATTGAGGCGTAATTACGAATGGTTTTTTGTTTTTGTTTTTCTTGTTATTAGTAAACATAAACAACTAGTAAAACGTTCTTTTAAAAAGGGCCTAATAGAATGTAGGAACATATTGATATATAGAAATATGATATGTATTCTATATATTAAAAATAGTAATTAATAAACATTTAAAAAACAACGTCCTGCGCTCATTTAAAGTGCTTTTCTCTCTTTTTTAAATGGTCTTTTTTTAAGCAAGTGATCTTTTTTAAAGTTTAATTCTGCTTTAATGGTCACTTTTGTATCCTTTCAATGGAACCGTGCTTTTAAATTGTGAGCCACTTTGGCTTGGAGGCCCGACCGGGGCGAGGCCTGCTGCCTGGGCGGAGCACCGCCCTCCCTTGAGAAGGCAGCCGAGGGAGTCGCTCCGAGCCCGGCTGCCTTCCTTCTCCTCCGCGGCAGCCGCCATGCCGAAGGTGGTCTCCCGCTCCGTGGTCTGCTCCGACACGCGGGACCGCGAGGAGTACGACGACGGAGAGAAGCCTCTACACGTGTATTACTGCTTGTGTGGACAGATGGTGCTGGTCCTGGGTGAGGAGGAGGAGGAGGAGGAGGAGGAGAGGCCGGGAAGGGAAAGGGAAAGGGGCCCCACAAAATGGCGCCCACCGACTCTGAGGCCTTTGAGGAAGGGATGCCCACAGCCCCCAAACGGCGCCCTTTAAGAGATTTCTTTGGACTTCATATCCCAGAAGCCTCAGCCCTGTCGGCCAATAGCCAGGGATTCTGGGAGCTGGAGTCCAAAAGCCCTTAAAAGAGCACAGTTTGGGGAGTACTGTCTTAAACGTTGCTTTGGACTACAACTCCCAGAATTCCTGGCCATTGGCCAAGCTGGCTGAGGCTTCTGGGAGTTGAAGTTCCAAAAAAGGCCCAGAGGTTGGGAACCCTAAAGCAGTGGTTCCCAAAATTTGGTTTCCCAAGGTTTTTGGACTTCAGCTCCTCTCAACACATTTGCGGCTTTGAATTTTGTGGATTTGATCATTCGTGGGTTTTATTAATACGTTCCTCTCTAGGAATATCTAGGTCCTCCAGTGCAACTCTATGGTCAAGTTTAACCAAACGTTGCACTGAAGGAGCTAGAGATTCCTAGAGAGGACACTCCACTAGGCCTTTGTAGCTCTTCCAGCACAACTCTATGGTCAATGCCTGGCAGATGTTGCACTGACAGAGTTGCACAGGAAAAACAATGAGGAAAAACAAGACTCAATTGGGGGAAAGGAAGAAAATCAATTATGGAATATTTTATTTTAGCACGATTCAGGAAAAACACAGACAAAACAGGTTTTCCCCCTAGTTTTTCCGCAAGCCTTTGCATCTCCAGGTGGGGTACAACACAGATTAAAATACAATATAGAGGCTGACTCTCCCTTCTCCAAGACGTTTGGGACCACGCTTGGATTTTTCAGATTTTGGAGTGCTTTTATGTCTATAATGAAAGGAGAAGGGATTCAGGTCTAAACGCGAAGTTCATTTATGTTTCGTATACACCTTATAGACATAGATAATGGTTTACACATTTTGTGCCTGAAACAAAGTTTAAGTACACTGAACCATCAGAAAGCAAAGGTGCCACTATCTCAGTATTATCCCACTTTAACTGCCATGGTTCCTAGGGAATGCAAGGGTTTGCAGTTTAAAGAGGGACATTTAGAAGCCTCAGCCAGAGCACTCATGCGCCTCACTGGGATTCCATAGGATGAAACCATGGCAGTTAAAGTGCAACAGCAGCATTATAATTGCATAGTGTGAATGGCCCTAGAAGATGACCCCACAGGGGAGTTGTTATTATATGTATTTATATCTTGCTTTCTTCTCCCCGCCCCCAGCGTTGGAACTGAAAGCGGAGTTCAGCAGTCCAGAACGTTGTCCTTACGCAGTGTAAAAATGTCTAGTAGATGAATCTCATTTGAGTGTCCCTTTCTCCTTATTTCTTTCCTTGCAGACTGCCAGCTGGAGAAGCTGCCCATGAGACCCCGAGACAGAGCCCGGGTGATTGATGCTGCCAAACACGCACACAAATTCTGTAACACTGAGGAAGAAGAAAATGTTTATCTACGCAGGTAAGAAGATCCACGCTCACCCATCATCCCAAAAAGTTCCCACGCAGAGAGAACTGGCTTTGTCCATGCCTTCAAATCGTTCCTGACTTATGGAGAACCTAAGGCAAGACTATTACAAGGTTTTCTTGGCAAGATTTGCTCAAAGGGTTTTTGCCAGTGCCTCCCACGGAAGCTGAGAGAGTGTGACTTACCCAGTGGGTTTCCATGGCTGAGCAGGGATTCAAACCCTGGTTTCCAGAGTCCTGCTCCAACACTCAAACCACTACCCCACACTGGCTTTCTCTACTGGTTAATTAATGACTAATGATGATTATTGACTACTGATTTCAAATAGCTTAGGCTCCCACACAAGTTTAATTCAGCATTTCATTGTAGGCTTTACTTGGGGTTTTTTACTCATATAGTTAACACTGCCTGTTTTCTTCTCCTCCATCTCCAGGCCAGAAGGCATTGAACGGCAATACAGGAAAAAGTGTGGAAAGTGAGTATGGGCGGAGATTGCATTTGAAGAACATTTTAGGAAGTCAGAGTTCTCAAGAAGCTGGGAGGCTTACCTTTTTTAGATTATAACTCCCAGGGTTTCCATTCAGCCATGAAGCTTGGGGATCTTGGTTCCAGTCACTAGCTCTCAGTCATTCCACAGTCTATATGGCAGCTCTGAAAAGTAGGCCAGTATTTAGGATACTCATGCTGTAGGGTGGGAGTTGGTTACTGAATTCGTAAGAGCCATATCATAAAGGTTAGAGCATCAGACAAGATTCTGAATCAAAGCTGAGGAGTCTCTTTCAGCCTGTGGGCCAAATCCAACTTAAGAAAAGTTTCAGAGGGCCACTTTCCAAGATGGTCAAAAAGACAAAAGTACAGGGCCCAAAAGAGCAGCATATTTTATCTTGAAACTCTTACTGTCGTTCATTAGCCCAGCCATTTCAAAGTGAAGGGAAACCCACAGAAAACCTGGGAAGTCATCAAGGGATGGTGTAATGGGTTAGGGGCTGTTACTTTCTAGAGAACCACAAAGAGCCAGATTGAGACCTCAGGATAGCCAGGTTGAGCCCCAAGTTCAGAAGCTCCCCATTTTTGCTCTGAATGAGATTTTCCTCTCCAGGTGTGGACTGCTTCTGTTTTACCAGCATCAACAGAAGAATGCCCCAGTTACCTTCATTGTAGATGGTGCTGTTGTCAAATTTGGGCAAGGCTTTGGCAAAACAAACATCTATACCCAGAAGCAAGAGCCACCCAAGAAGGTAGGATGTCATAATTTTAAACCTTTACATTATGGAACAACGAGAAGAACCTCAAAGTGGCAGTTAATTTCCAAGTCTCATTTCTAGGTTTCCAGGTGGCATTTCATTGGCCATGATGGGATAATGGATGCTGGGTCATTGGTCTGATCTAGCAGGACTCTTTATAACTGGATATTCTGAATCTCTGCACCTTACTAGAATGGGATTAAGCAATTTGGCATCCTCCAGATGTTTTGTACTTCAGTTCCCAACTATTATGGGCATGACAGTTAAAGCGGTGTCAAACTGCCTTAATTCTTCAGTGTCTAAAATAGTACCTCAAAGGGAAATTCATCTATTTTCTCCAGGAAAATAAACCTTCAGAACTGTGAAGCAGAGTTGCTTTTGTATTATCTAAGTTATAATTGAAATCACAACTTGAGGGGGGAAATCTCTTTCCTTTTTAGGTGATGATGACAAAACGGACAAAGGACATGGGCAAATTCAGTTCAGTCACCGTCTCCACCATTGATGAAGAGGAGGAAGAGATTGAAGCGGTGAGTTTTCTCTGCCTTCCTTGTTGGAAGTGAAAGCTAGCTTGCCTTTTGTTATGGAACCAACAGTTTGACTAGTTAGTTCAGATCAGATTTCTTATCTCTCTACTCTATTTTTCTACTTTGTGTTCCTGCTCCTCCTTCCCTTTCTCTTTTTCTTCCATCTCAGAATGAAGGAGTAGTGGTGTGGTTGAAATACTAGCTTTAGAACTTTACAATTTAGATTTAGACATTTCTTTGGATTTTCACATCAACCTGGACATGTCACAAGAAGTCTCACCTGGCAAATCTCAATTTGAGCATTGATACCTGTGTGAGGCTTGCAGGGCATTTCCAGGAGCTAAACGGCACACAAAATGTTTGAAATATGAACAGTTAAAACCTGCATAATTGGGGGTGGGGGTGGGGATATGCAAAAGGACAATTTAGTCAGTAGGGAAGGTTATATAAATTGGTTAAATTGCTTAAATAAGTGTGTCCAGTGTTTTAAAAATATGTGAAAATAAATAAAAGGAAAAATAATAAATAAAAGCCTGAATCCTATTCATTAGTCCCAACTAGGGTGGATGTATTGGTTGTCTCTTCTCAAATTGCTTTACCTTAAATTGTGTTTATTATGAATCTGGTTGGATGGTGTGAGTCTTCTCCCCTCTGAGTTCTGGTCTGGTATAAACTATGCCTTAAGGAATGCATAGTTAATTAGTTATTGTGAAGTGTAACTGCAATCCTGTACATACTCACATCCCCATTAAACTCATTGGGGTTTACTGCTCATATAATTGTGGTATAACTACCTTCCAAACACAGGTCAGGAGAAAGGGAAAGAAGTGCAATATAACTCTTTTATTCCATAGTGTTGTTGTTGTTGATATTATTATTAATTGTTGTAGAGTGTTGTGTGTAATTGCCAATGAGAAAACTTCTGTCTTGTTTCTTTCCAGCGAGAAATTGCAGATTCATATGCACAGAATGCCAAAGTGATTGAGAAGCAGCTAGAACGGAAGGGCATGAGCAAAAGAAGACTACAGGAGCTGGTGAATGTTGTTTTATATTCCCTCCCTCCCAACGCTATCTCTTTCACATATTCTGAGTGGGTTTCGGGCAGCGATGTCCTCCTTATGCTGTTGAGCATGGGCTTACTTTCTCTTTCAGTAACAGAAACAACCATAAAGTCTTATGGCCATTTAACAAAGTTTATTTGGCATAAGCTTTTGTGGACTTCAGCAAATGGATATAGTATTACCAGAGCTAGCAGACATCTGCCAGCCCACAGGGCTTCAGAAGTTTCCACAGGTTGGGAGGCACCAGGAGCCCTGGTGGCGCAGTGGTTAAATGCTTGTACTGCAGCCATTCACTCAAAACCACAAGGTTGCGAGTTCAAGACCAGAAAAAGGGCCCAAGCTCGACTCAGGCTTGCATCCTTCCGAGGTCACTAAAATGAGTACCCAGACTGTTGGGGGCAAATTAGCTTACTTGCTAATTAGCTTAATTGCTGTTCACCGCTATGATCTTTGGAATAGCGGTATATAAATAAAACAAATTAAAATTAAATTAATTATCTGATATTGAAGTGCTCCCTTTGGGTGCAGACTGATCTCTCTCCCCATCTTCACGGGTGGAATCTGATTTATGCTTTGGGCCCTGAGATGCCCTCCCAGGGACCATAGGATTACACCTAAGTCTCCGAGTTATTTCTGTAGCACCAGCATAGTCAGCAAAATATAATTCTGGGCCTATGCATATGAATTCATGCATTCTTTTCCTTTTCGTTTCCTTTTGATTTTAATCAGGCTGAACTGGAAGCAAAGAAGGCCAAAATGAAAGGCACCCTAATTGACAACCAATTCAAATAAGGAAAAACGCAGTCAAGTTTGAAATTATCATTTTTGGAAAAGAGCACGGTCCTATTTGGTATGCCTTGTGAAACCCAGATCCATCCATTGCAAGATGCTTTGTTGTCTTAGTCGATCGGACTGTTCCATTCTGTTTAGAAATTTTGTATTTTCTGTGTCATTTTTAAACATCTTCTAAAACCTTTTTGAGTCTAAGAAGTATAGTTTGCAGTATTTCACAAGAACCAGTCCACCTGGTGGCAAGTCCATGGGGGCATTAGCTTGGATCAGTCATGCTGAGTTCCTTACTTGTATATTTCCATATGTACATAAAATTGCAGACATGTGTAAAATTTGTATTGACAGGGCAGAAACAAACTGTACATAAAATAAATCCCTGGGAAGGTTGGTTTAATTTGGGTTGTTTTGCTGCTGCTGTTGTTTCTGGTGTTAGGGTTGTGTTATCATTTTCATCCACAATTCATAGCAGTTCACGATTATTATATATATTTTTCACATTTGCATTCTCCTGTTTCTTTGGGACTTCAATGAAGAACATTTAGAGGGCTACCTTTCCTTGGGATCAATCTGTTGAGGAAAACCAGCTGATGGTGTTCAAGGCTTAAGCAGAAATGCAGAAAGTAGAACACTTTCTCCCTTCTTCCCCATCTCCCGACTTCTCTTCTTTTCCTTCTCTTGTTCTGGCATCACCTTCTTTCCATTTTTGATGCTGCCTGTATTAAACAAATTGGATGTCTGTCTGACAGACATGTTTCAGCTGTGGACTTCTGGTATTGCCAAGGGTGAGCCTACGTGGATCTTGGGCAACCTTCCAACTGTACAGCTATATGATCCTATGCCACCTTCATCCTCTCTCTTACTGTCATCCCCTCCTTTTGCCACTCATTGTCACTCCTATCTGTAGTGACAAGCAACAGAAATTCCTTCTTCTAGACAACTAGTAAAGATACAGGAATCCTTTTCTGGCAACCTTAAATGTATTCACCCTATTGGCAGAGAAAGCACAGCTTAACACACACATGCCACCTGGAATGGCCCATGAGAAGTTGCATTCTCCCCACTTTTGCTTTTCAAGTAAAAAATAGAGTACTTGTAGATTTCTGTCCATTAGAGAGAGAAGATGAACAAATGGAAGACAGCTTCTTCAATGTCATATTGAAGATGGCATAAGATTGTCTTCTGCTGCTCCAGAGACTAGGACACGGAGCAATGGATTCAAACTTCAGGAAAAGAGATTCCACCTAAACACTAGGAAGAACCTGATGGTAAGAGCTGGTTGACAGTGAAATGTGCCGCCTCGGATTGTGGTGAAGTCTGCTTTGGAGGTTTTTAACACAAGCAGGATGGGAGTGCTTTGTGTGTTCTTACATGGCAAAAGGATTGGACTGGATGGCCCTTAGGTCTCTTCCAACTCATGATTCTAAAGCCATGAAACTACATACATCAGCCAAGACAGCCAGAGGATCATGGGACACATAACTTCACATGCCTCCAGTGCGACCCAGTTAACTTAAGTCACAGAAATCCCTGTACCCAAGACTGTTTACGGTTACACAGATTTGGTTGTATAGGTCTGCTTTTTAAGAAATGCTCTGAGAGGCAACAGTAACTGATGGAAAACAGCACCAGCCCTATGTCAGTATGTACAAGGAAACCTGAAGTGGCAGATACAGTGGAGCCTTGTTATACACTGGGTTTGGTTCCAAGATCCCCCGTGTATAACAAAATCTGTGTATGCTCAAGTCCCATTAAATATAATGACATAGCAAAATGGTATCCCTTATAAAAAATGGGAAATCAAGGTAAATTTATACTTTTTTGGAACATTTTCAAACCGTGTGTGCTTGAATCCGTGTATAAAAAATCTGTGTATAAGAAGGGCCGACTGTACTGTGAAATATCTGAGGATAGTGTTCTGTTGAAGAAAACTCTGGTCTGCTTGGTTTCTGTACATGGCTGCCATTCATGGTTCTTTGCCTCAGGTAGAAAAGTGTCTTAGGTCAGCCCTGTTGCAATGCCTTTTGGTGGAGGAACTTGGTAAAAATGCCTCATATTTCATTCAAGAAGCCGCAGTTGTAGTAGCAGTGTTTTGCCAGTTGGGGACATCAGGTGGACAACTGCCAAAAGATTCAAGCTGGAGGATCAAGCTCTTTTAGCATCCGAGTGTGACATCAAAATCAGTTCTTGACTTTTGTCTAATTTCATTAGGGTTCTCTGTGTGTAAACTATGTATCAACAGTATGATTGTTAGGGACTAGATCCAAAACCTGCCTATTCTGTGATATTCAGGGTCTCCTGAATTTTGTGATGCAGTTTGCAATTTTAAAAATATGCAGAGGTTTGGGGAAAGTATGCACAAAAATGCATGTATCGATGAAATCAAAGTTTTAAAAAGCAGTGTCCCAGTAAAGTTCCAGCTAACATCCCACTGGCTTATGTCCATTTAATTCTGCAGAACTTGAGGTTGTTCCAAATCAGCTGATACCTCCCACTTGTACATGCATGGTGCTGTTTTGACTTCATAAGCAAGAGCGCTCACACTTGTACACTCAAAAGTAGAAGATGCAGTGATGGTAGGCATAGCCAAACAGGGTCCACTTTCTGAACCCAAAGTGAAACCCAAAAGAAAGACCTGAAAAAGACTGTTGTGTACATTGAACATAAGCAAACCTATGAACAATGTTGTTGAATGTCAGTGGGTGTACAGTCAGCCCTATGTATCCACAGATTCTGCATCCATGGATTGAACCATCCACAGCTTGAAAATATATTATTTTTTAAAAATACATATTCCAAAAAGCAACCTTTGATTTTGCCATTTTCTATAAGGGACACCATTTTAATACACCATTATATTTAATGAGACTTAAGCATCCATGGATTTTGGTATCCAGGGGGAGTCCTGGAACCAAACCCCAGTGGATGACAAGGGCCCACCATACATTGTGCACATTGAACCATCAGAAAGCAAGCCTGCTTTGATTGTGTCTTCCTGACAGGGAGTTGGACTGGATGGCCCTTGGGGGTCTCTTCCAACTCCATGATTCTCTGAATTTTAGGTTTGGGAGTATTTCAGATTTCAGAATTTCAGATAAGGGAAATTCAACCTGTACATGTTACAGTAGGCCCTTGGTATCCACTGGGGTTTCGTTCCAGGATCCCCCGTGGATACCAAAATCTGTGGATGCTCAAGTCCCGTTAAATACAATGGCATAGTAATGGTGCCTCATATATACAATAGCAAAATCAAGGTTTGCTTTTTGGAATTGATATATCTTTTGACTATTTTCAAGCCGTGGAGGTTTGAATCCGTGGATATGAAGATCCGTGGATGCAGAGGGCTGACTGTACGTTCTGTAAAAGCTTTCCTTTTGCAAAGAAAGCATATGGTATCTATCCAGTGTGCACAGGTGTTGCAGTGCTGCCCTTCCTTGCTGTTCAGAAATGTATTCTAGATGCCCATCTGAATCAAGTGGCCAAGGTCTGATCTTCCATGTTCCAACCCAGTCAGCTGTCAGGTCACCCTCTGGCCATCTCCTTGCCAAAGTGACACGTGGGCCTGCTGGCCGACGGTTTCCCAGGCAGCTGCAGTGATGACGAACCAAAGAAAGGTGGAGCTTTGGCTAATCTAAGTTGGCAGAGGGACGGAAACATCACTTCCTGGCTTCTTGGATCGCCTTAAAAGGCAATCCATCAGGAGGAGGGAAGCCACCTTGGCCGACGATGAGTGACCTTTAGTCAGGTGATGATAAAAAGGGAGAAAGGAGGAGAGTACAATGTGTAACGAGCCTTTTTTTCTGCTGCTGGAGGTCATTCTCCCAACATGGAAGCTGAAAGTTTTCATTCAGCTGAAATGCACATTACACACGCTGCAAGCTTTCAGAGCTCCACAGGCTTCTTCATCGGGCAAAGGTGTTTAAAATAACACATGTGTGCACCTTTGCCTGGTGATGAAACCAGTGGTGCTTCGAAAGCTTGCAACATGTGCAATGTGCATTTTGGTTGGCCCAAAAAAATATCACTGTTTTGTGGATTTTGGATGATACGGTACTTTGCTATATGGCCAACCCAGCTACCCCTGGATATGTTTTCATTCAGTTGATGCAAAACAGACACTTTGACTTGTCTGACATGTCTAGAAGCTTTTTTGCAGTTCATACTAGCAAGAGGGCAGGTGGGTTAATTTTTCAGTATCTTTCTGGCCAATTTGTCTAAAGTTGAATCTAGAGGTATTGTTTTTAACAGATTATATCCTGTTATGCTTCAGAGGAAGGAACTGCAAAACCACCTCTGAAGGTTATCCAGACTTCAGAAATAAAGTAGTTTGACACCACTTTAATTACCATTACTCTATTCTATCAAATCCTGGGATTTGCACCAGACCTCTCTGACAGATCAGGCTGAATATCTCACCAAACTACAAATCTCAGGGTTCCACAGGATGGAGCCATGTCAGTTAAAGTAGTGTCAAACTGCTTTATCTCTGCAGTGTGGAAGTGCTGGAAGTATTCCTTGTCTAGGGGTACATCTACACTGTATAAACAATGCAATTTGACATCACCTTAATTGTCATGGCGCCATCCTACAGAAAACTGGCATATATAGTTTGGTGAGGCACCAGCACTCTTTGTCAGAGAAGGCTAAAGATCTTGTAAAACTACAAACCCCAACATCCTATAAGATGGTGCTACAGTACTTAAAGAAGTATCAAACTGCATTATTTCTACAGTGTAGATACACCCTAAGAAAACCTGATGAAGTTTATGGGGTCGCTATAAGTCGAGAGGTGCCTTGAAGCAACATATATGCACACACCAGATCATGGGGTGGGAAGCAAGGTTCCGTGTTCAAATCTTCCCAACCCAAAGTCCCCTGGGCATCCGCAAAAACAGGACATTAGGATCAAGGCTAGCATGTGGGCTAGATGGGCCTCCAGATATTTGGGACTACAGCTCCCATAATAATTTACCATTGGCCTAGGGGATTCTAGGAGTCCCAAAGAGTAACTTTCTAAAGCTCCACATAAGACTCACACTTTCTGAAGGACATGTCACACCTGGCTCCTGGCCCAAACCTGTGGAATAACTGGTTCAACAAGTATGTAGCCTTCATGTTACAGGTAAGCACTTCTATATCTTGTTCGGTTTGGTCTAAACCAACCTGCACAGTTGATATTCACTAGCCAGGTGGTTTGGATTTTTGTTTTTACATTTGTGAGGATAGATCTAAACAGATTTTGGCCTCGCTTTCTTCCTGATCGACTCGTTTTCTAAGGCAATGGAGGTTTTGGTGGCAGGGTGTGGAAGGGAGTGTATTCTTGTATACACCACCACTAGTAGCTACCTGCTTAGTTGCTTGTTGTATCAGGTCCTTGGCTTTGCCCATGTTTGAATTTGCCCTGCCAAACTTTCTCTTGGTGGCTGGTTTTATATGATAGAATCTCCTGTCTTTTAAATTATATATTCAACGCTTTTATCAGTTTGCTTGAAAACAATTGTTTCCATAATGATTTTTAAACATTAGTACTAACCTTGGCTGTTGTGTCTGCAGTGCTAAAGCAGGATATATATTTCCTTAAATAAATATACATTCCTACCTGGAGTAGTCTGGTCCTGTAAAGGCTCTATAGTACTACAGGTTTAGAGCCAGTGCCAGATAATTTGCTGCCTGAGGTTAGGAAGAAGATTAAACTTTCCTCCGCCCCATTCCATCTGCAACCGCACTGCAGAAATAATCCAATTTAAGCTCATTTCAACACTGCCAAGCAGATGTTGTTCTCTACAGAAGTAGCAAGATTGCAGTTTAGCTTCATAGTAGTGAAAGGAGAAACTTATTTTCTAGCAATTAGATTGTGAACGATACCAGTTCTGATAGAAAGCATTAGTCTTGAATAGGTCATGAAGACCTATTAGCTTTGCAAAAGAATCCCATTTTGAGAGAAAGGCGGGATATTAATCCAATCAATCGATCAATTAATCCTGCTCCTAAAAGAGATCAAACTTGTCAAGACTGTTTTGTTGAGATGGATCAACGCAGATGCTGGGACTTGTGGACTCTGCAAGGGGGACTGCCACAAGGTGCATTGATATTTCAAAACTCATAGTTATGGCACAGTGGCTGCCGGCAGGGACTGCGAATTTTAAAAATTAAGCAGCCATGGGATCTGTAACTGAAAACAAAAGCTAGCATTATTACGGCTGCTCAGATGTTACAAAAGCGATGCATTCGTGGCATGAGCTTTTCGGTTCGCCAGAACTCCTCTTCAGGCACAGTACTACAAAAATTAGGGGGAGAAAGAGAAATTTAACAAAATAAATTAATCCTGGTATCTCTGCAGCTGCAAGATGGATCCTGGAGTCTCACCGAAGATAAAAGGCGCTAAAGCAAAGTGTGGCCTATGGGCAGCACATATGGGCTCCAAACCCCACTTTTGCAGCCCCCAAAGCACCCCAGGAAATGCTCAAAGCCTCCCATGACTCCCCAGATTTTAATTTTAGGAGGGGAGCAATTTTTATATACTATTTCCCAAATGCCACTATGCCACAATGGCTCAAGAAGCTAGCCAGTATTAAAGCCCTTGTCCTGGTGTTGCCTATGGCTACAGAGAACATATTGACATGTTTAAATAAGTGTATCTTTCCACACTACCATCTGTCTAATTGATGTGTCTTTTCCTAGCAGTGTAGAGTTATGCCGCCAACTGTCAATCATTCCACCAAATGCTTTCCTCTCTCTCATCTCTCCACGCTTTCTCACTCACCACCTTCACAGGTCAGAGCACTTTCAGGGCAATAAGTTTTCAGCTGCTTATCCTGGTCAGAGAGAACATTGTGTGAAATTCCTGCTCCACACAACTGTTGCCAGAGAAAGCCAGCAGAGCTTGCTTGTGCGAAACAGCAGACATGATAATTTGCTCAAAATCCTTTGGCCACCGTCAGTAGTTTTTATATGGCCGGAGGTTAAATTTGCATTTGCAGCAGCTGCTGCCCTAGGCCAAAAATTACAAAATAAAATAAAATGAAGTGGCTGGATGTCCATGCCCATTTTTGACACTGTGGTTTGAGAGGGTCCTGTGGCCTCTTCTCTAGTACAAAACCCCACAATTCCAGTTGCATTTCAGGAGCAGGGGAGGGGAAATATGGGATGGGGTGTCAGGGCCTATGAAGACCTGGAGGACACATGTGGCCTATATAGTCCACACTATGTCCATCCTTGCTTTATAAGAATCAAGCTTTGGCCCAGCCTTGAATGTGCTACAACTGTGCAAAGTGATGGTGACTGTCAGGAAAGGCATCTTTTCAGCAATGGCTCCCTTTCTATAGAATGTGCTCCTAGGAAGATCTGTTGCTTGATACTGTCCTAGAGTTGTCAAGTGTCCCTTATTGTACAGGATGCCCCTTATTTGAAGGCTGGAAATCTAATTGATTATTGGGTGGGCAGGTGTTCTTTGCACAGTAATTTAATTGAGGCTATAATATTCTCATTCATAGTCTCATTAAACATTATATTTTAATTGTGGTTAGATGTAACTCTCTGTATTTTTATTGGCATGTTTTAAATTCAGTCATGAGCCACCCTGAGTCTCGAGTTCGGAAGCTGGAGAAAATCTCAATGAAATAAATAAATAAATACAAAACTGTCTGCACTTGTATTAAACTGTGTATGTCGTCTACTTCCTGATTCATAAGGGCACCTTTCCAAGCAAATGAAATCCTTTCTTAACAGCATCTGCCCACTGAGTCACCAGTGCGATGTTGCAATGCAACGTTGTGACATCTCGGCTAAGACGGGGGAGTTATTGTGCCATCCCTAGTTAAAATTTCACCCCTGCTGGGGTAGTGTTACATAGACTCTTGCTTGGCAAGATGACCTACTTTGCAGGCCTGTTGTCAGGATGACTGAGATTACATATGCAAAGCAGACACTAGCCATGCTTTGAGAAAATTTGGGGAGTTGTACTCCAAACCAGTAGTTTCCAAATTCCGGTTTGAACAGAGAGAAAGACAAGGGAGATCCACAATTGTAAAGCCTCAGTAAATTACACTTGAAACTAAGCATGCCACACATTATCTGGCGTTGATCCAGAAGGCTTCAAGGAGACCATGCTGGGTTTTTCCTCTGTGCAACCAAAGAAGTTTCCAATCCCGACTCAACACCTGGGCTTCTGTCCAAGTTTTAGGAGGAAGATGGTGAACTTGCATGACTTGAAATTCCAATCCCAGCAGCTTCCTTTCCTAGCCTTTATAGCGACACATGACAGGGAAAGGAATTTGCATTAGAGGCAGCAAACGTGGGTGTCTTGGACAGCTTCGTGCATGTTGTGAAATGTAGCAGTGTGCTGGGAATATTGACCAGGGAAGAGAGAGAACAGCAAAATGAAGGCAGCGCGGCCTCATTGCTTATTCCAGAGCAATGCATTTACTGGGCCATTTGCTTGTTCCAATTAGCGCCTTTCAATAAGAGTGGCCTCCATTTGGCATTGCACAGTTGTGACCCTTTAGCAATTCACACTTTGCAAGGAAAGAAGAAAACGGGCAGTGGCTTCCACAGAGCATGATCAGAGTATATCTGGTTCTCCTTAAGAGCAGGAATACCAGTGGATCCCTAATGTCTTTGGAAATGAAAACCTGCTTTCTTGTAAATGTGTTGATAAAGCTAGTTTGCCCGAATGTTACTTTCTGGGATTCTGGCAAGAGTGGCCCCAAAAGAAACTTTTTCTAAAATCTGGTCTGACCATGATTTGTCAGGGAGCCAGAGGAGATGGTTAGCACCCAGCAACTGTTAGTTCTTTCCTGGCTCCTTGTTCCAACCAGCCTTAACCACTGTTCTCCAAGTCTCTTGGCAAAGGTTATTTTCACAGTGCTAAAAACCAAATAACTGAATTGCTATTAGTCAGCCCCAAAGTCTTTGGATAAGTAACCGCAAGGTACTTCTCCCATTTTTGGCTACTGAGCACAAAATAGTAACTTCTCCCATTGATTCAAGAGAGTCTCTGCAGGCTTCACTTAGTCTCCATAACATTCTCACATTGAAAGGCAGATTGTTGCTGTCCTGGGTGAACCTGAGAGTGCATCTATATTGTAGAAATAATACAGTTTGATACCACTTTTAACTGGCATGGATCCATCCTACAGACTCCTGGGATTTGTCATTTTGGGAGCCACCAGGACTTTTTGGCAGAGGCGGCTAAAGACCTTGTAAAATTGCAAAGATATAACATTATCTTCATCTCAAAGTATTTGCTGGGAACTCCTGGCGTTACTGAAAGCCTTTTAATCCCCACTCCCTAGGTCAGTTTAAATTAGGGCCCATACAGACAGGGCAAAATAAAGCTGCTTTGGGTCACTTTGGAGGTATGCTGTTTAAATGGTGCATGCGTCCCAAGAGGCCAGAAGCTGTGCCGAAGTTGCACTCCAGTCCTTAGGAATGGACCATGGCTTTGGCGCGGCTTCCGGCCTCTTAGAACGCATGCGTCATTTAAACATCACACTTCCAAAGTGGCTCAAAGCTTTATTTTGTCCTGTCTTTATTTTGGGCTCTTAGCTCAGTACTTTTTGAAATCAAATGTATCATTACTTGCTGTGTTTCTACTCTCTCAGGACTTGATTCTGGGAGCTGTAGGCCAAAGAAGTAACTTTTCCAAGCTCTGCAAAGATGCCTCAAAAACTGAAGACACCTGTTTAATTGTGCACACTGAAAATAGACAGAATATTAGTTTTCCCAAATGAGGAGTATATCCTGGAAGCATCCCTGACAAAATAACCACTTGATTTATGAAGATTCAAGGTGCAAAGTGTATCTAATCTTTTAAATTTATCAATTTGGCAAAGCAGGACTAGCTTTTCTTCCACCGCTGAAGCACAGGACAAGATATTCAAGACGGGGAGAAGCAGCACAAGTGGGTTCCAGAGATGTTTTTTTAATTTTATTTTTATTTCTCTCAAACTTATTTTAACAGGAGTGACTGAATAAAAATGAAGTTTGAGTCCCATTGTCAGGGGAATGACTCAATAAACAGATCAGGCAAAGCAGAACTGTGGTCCCTTTGCCAACCAGCGGAAACCTCAGTGGAAACTGATAAATAGTTTTGACGCAGTCCATGAATATTACACCGTTAAGTGCCATCCGCAGGCACAGGGAAGGAGCTTATGTGTATTTCTTGATTTCATCATACAAGACTAGGACAAAAGCACCCCCCATTCCTCGGAGGACGTTGGACCACGCACCCTTGAAGAAAGCCTTGCCACCTTCATCACGGGCAATCTTCTTCCAGCAGTCAATTGTACCAGAATACATGATGTCGGCTGGGGAAAAAGGAGAGAGAAACAAATTGGGAATGGGAGGCAAATAATGCTTTTCGGGCCTTCTGAACCCTTCCCTGGTTGTACTCTGCTCCCAGATCTATTAAGACTTATGTAGTACTAGTGCTTCTGGGGCTTTAAAAGTTATGACGGTAATACCTTGCTCCAAGAAGCTTCCAATATAAAATTCAATATAGAGGAAATTAAGGAAAGGTTGACAGAAGATATTATACACTCTTGTCTTTAGGTAAATTATTGGAATAGGGGTTGTCTCCACAAGTTGGAAATTCTATTCAACACAACAGTTGGTGTGCTGCATAGATTATTTTTCTGCAAAGGAACTGATTGGCTGGACGTTTTAACTTTTCCAGTTATTCCAAGTATTGATGTAGAGAAGAAGAGACACAGACAAGAAAACTTTTGCCTGTGTTGCATGAATGAAGAATATAACGCAGGGGGTTGGCTAGATGAACTTAAGGTATGCTTCAGTTCTGTAACTGTTCCATATGTATTTAATACTAAGTCTAAACAGGATTATAAGACTGGAAAGATCACAAATTCAAAATGTATTTAAGGATGATGTAACTCAGTGTTTCTTAGGCTGATATATAAGACTGGCATTTTTTGTTCCTTGTTAACTTTTTTCCTGGAAACTCAATGTGGGCCAGCAGCCAATGATTCACAGATTGATATCAGTCCAAAGACCAGCACTTTGACCAGCGCTGACTTAGCTCACTGTCCCTTCATGACACAGGAGTATGTATCACTTTAAAGCTGATTTTCCAAGAATAGACTAAGCAAACATCCCATGTGTGTGTACTCAAAAGCAAGTCCAATTGAAGCCTACTTCAGGTGAGGTCAAAAAGGCAGACTTAAGGGAACCATCCTAATTTCCTAAGGTTCAGTTTATTCTTATGGAGGGAGACATTTTGCACTTTCATTTGTACATTCCCCTGAAATTTCCTGTTTCTCTGTAGTTTTGAAATCATTATCTTGGGCATTAAAAATGGCTCAATCAGCAAGTAAGAGGCACAGTTTTTGCATGTGGTCATTCTAACTGAGGCCACATCTGCATTGCAGAAATAATTCAGTTTGGCACCACTTTAACTGCCACGGCTCAATGCTATGGAATTCTGGGATTTGCAGTTTCGTGAGACATTTAGCCTCCTCTGTCTGAGAGCTCTGGTACTACAACAAACTACAAGTCCCAGGATACCACAGCATTAAGCCTTGGCAGCAAAAGCAGTGTCAAACTGCATTATTTTTGCAGCGCAGATGAGGCCTGAGTCTGATATATACACAACCCACAAAGGATGATTTATAGTCTTTTCAGTCTAGATTTTCCTAAGCCAATCCTCCGGTCTTGCCGGAAAGAACTTCCTCTCCATATACCTCAGCATACATTGCAAAGTGCAGTACAGCATTTGAAATTCTGTGGGCCTCCAGATACTGCTGGCCTAAAACTGCCATCATCCCTGATCACTGCCCATGCTGGATGGAGTTAATGGGTATGGCAATCCAACATAAGCAGAGTATCCATGCCAGGCATAACCACAGCTAGAATGTTATCAGCTTTTAACAGAAAAGATTCTAAGTATCATCTCCACTTTGGAGACACCATGCAATGGAAGTCAGGCTATCTGGTTGATACTGTAGCTGCATCTGCCACTGCAGATCCTGAACTAAGCAGAATGACCTCCGAGGCTAAATGACTTCCAGGATCCCTTTAAAATGTATGGGATTTTGGCCATTTTCAACTCACAACGACGAGTCAGATGAACAGACTCTCATCTGACTCTGGCCCAAGGAATATGTTCTTATTCTTATTTTCTTATATCCCGCCTTTCTCCCAACATAGGGACTCAAATCATGACAAGCCTAATCTACACAAAGAATGGCAATGTAAAGTTCCTTGGATGACAACTCCAGGACCCCCCCCCCCCCAGGTAGGATGATGGGAATTGTCATTAGAAAAAGACCAAGCTCTAATTTCATACAGGGACATCTTATTGTCAGTGGGACTCCATGGATGTAGTGCACTTTCTGTGGCCCTTCCAGCAGGGAATGTGAGATACATACCACCTCTGCGCCCAGACTGCATCATCATACGCCGCCGGACTGTATCAAAAGGATAAGAGGTCAGGCCAGCAACTGCAGTAACTGTCTGAGCAATCATCCAGCTGATCAAGATGTGGGTATTCTTTGGGTCTGGAAGCATTCCTGTGAAGTAAAAGAAATTAGGAAGAAGAGTCACAAAGCCATTCTTGGGCACCATCATTTTGAGCATTAGCTGAGAAACCAAAAGTACTGAAACACTGCTGTTTAAGAAAAAATGCCCCAAAGGGTTTTACCTTTTGCAGTATCATAGATGCCAAAGTAAGCAGCTCTGTAGATGATGATGCCCTGGACAGAGACGTTGAAGCCCTGGTAGAGACCCCGGAGGCCGTCCGACTTGAAGATCTTGACCAGACAGTCACCAAGCCCTTTGAACTCTCGTTCTGCTCCGGCTTTCCCTACGTCGGCCGCCAGACGTGTTCGGGCAAAGTCGAGCGGGTAGACGAAGCAAAGCGATGTGGCCCCAGCAGCCCCACCGGATGCCAAGTTGCCGGCAAAATAGCGCCAGAACTGGGTTCTTTTGTCGACGCCACCCAAAAAGATCTGCTTGTATTTGTCTTTGAAAGCAAAGTTGAGGGCCTGAGTGGGGAAATATCTGATCACGTTGGCCAAATTGCCGCGCCAGAAAGACAGGAAGCCTTGCTCCTTGGGGATCCGGACCACACAGTCCATGATGCCCTTGTATTGTTTGTCTGCTGTGATCTGCATGCTGGCATGTTGCACCTGCCAAGATAGAAGAGGTGGAATTAAGTGGGGCTACATCATTCAGGGCCCTTCCCGCACCTCGCTTTAACAAACCTACGTGGTCAAATGATGCAGCAAAAAATGGAAATTTAGTGGTGGGGAACAAGTAGCAGAGAAAGAAATTCATATGAGAGATTATCAAATCACTACAAAACCTATTAAGTCATGCTTTGAAGCTGGCAGTGGTCCAACCAAGCACTGTGTATGCCACTTCTCTCTTTCTCCTCTGGAGAACTATGTGCTTGAGTTCAAAGATCAGATTTCCGTTTTTTCTTGCTGGGAAAGACCTCAAGGGTTCTTGCTTCTGTCTGCTCTATCAGAAAGAGACCTTGAATGCCCCCGTGTCCTTCATATGCATGCCTGACATTGGCCTAGGGAAGAGTGGCCCACTTTCATGCCTACTTTTTCAGACAAGAATCATTGTCTTTGAAGAACACAAAAGTAAGAGTGGCACCTCTCGATGTGGAACACAGACTTCCCAAGACAATACTAGGCTTTTAAGCAGGGATTCAGATTTATGGGATTAAAAAGGCAGATTTTAAAATATACACCTTTATTATGCCCAAAGTGTTTCAAGTCTGCCTCCTAAGCAGGCCCCCATTTTATTTGGCTTTCTGCAGGATCACCAGACAATGATCTTAATCCAGCCAGTGATAACGAATTCATTGCAAGGTGACCTCTCTTCCAAGCCGCTCATGTCCATCCAGATCAGAGCTTTGGCAACCTAAGTTTTTGGACCACAACTCCCAATATCCCTCAGACATTATAGCCAGTGGAGCTGCAATAGTCTACATCATGGCCAGATCAGAGCTTTGGCAATCTATGTTTATGGACTACGGCTCCCAGAATCCCTCAAATTCCAGTATCCAATGGAGCTGTAACAGTCTGAAAGGTTAACTTTTCCAAGCTCTGATTTGGATGATGGAGTCTCAATGCCCATTCTGGTCCCAGGGAGTCCCTAGGTCCCTTCTCTGCAGCAAGTTTTACCGGCAGATTTGGAAGGCCCCAATCCAGAGTCCACATCCTCAGATATTTGGGGGGTTGCCAATATGGTTCCCCCTTGCCTTTGCTTCCTGGACTGACTGGCTACAGGCCCCTTCTTACCGGATCCGGGAGTGGAAGCCATGTGGCCTTCCAGATGGTGTTGGACTGCAACCTCAGTATTTCTTCCTTTCCAGGCTGCTGGGCCTTGCAGCCCAGCAATATCCAGAGGGCTATCTGGTTCCCACCCTCCACTAAAGCCTGTTGGGCTCCTGTCTGGCACCTGGTTGGTCACTCTGGGGGACAGACAGCTAGACTAGAAAGCTCTGACAACTATGTCCTTCTTTTCAAATCCAGATATCCCCCCTCCAACCCACAATAGCTTGGGAACTGCCAGGTTGCTGCCTGGCAGGGATTCTGGGGGTTGCAGTCCAAAAAAAGTAATCACTTCAACTCTGATTCTGGGAGCTGTAGTACCAAAAAAAGTAAATCACTTTAACTCTGCTTCTCCATTTTTTGGGAAAGCACCATGCGACCTTGACAGGCCTTTCCCTCTCATGCCAAGGTGCTCTATTTAGGATACATGCATTTTTAAAATCCCATTTTGAGCTTTTCCAAGCTCATGTTTGTAGCATGCTGATTTCCTCTTATCAAGGGCACCATCCACTGACCCCAGGGCCCTTTCCATTGCCCTTTCATTGCTCCTGGCTTAGCCGCCCTTCAAGGTCACCACCGGATTCCATGTCTGTTTGCCGAGCTCCGCTCTGGTGTCTCTCACACCAGCAACTGTTCCCAGAATTCCACAGCATGGAGCCGTGGTGGCCAATGTGGTGTCAAACCAGGTGATTCCTGCAGTGCGGCTGCAGCTTTTGCCTGGGGAGCCATTCTCCAGGATGCCACTGGGTTGGGTGCCAGATGGGCCTCTGGCACCTCCGCCTGCCCAGCCACTAATCCTGGGCAAGGCTGGGATTGGCATCATAAGCAGAACGAGTTCGCTCCAGCCCTGGCACCTCCTCTGCTGCCACTTTGGACCCCCATTAGAAGAAAGGACTGGGCCCCAGAAAAGGATGGAGAAGGCCAAGCATCCTGCATCACCTCTGGGGCTTGATCCTGGATGCCAAGGCAAGGCAAGGCCCTGATCCACTGAAGCCTCAAGGAGACCCTCTCCTTGCGCAAAGACACTGGGGTCCAAGGCAGGGGGAGACCAGGTGTCCTCCTTTTCCAGGACATGTCCTCCATTCAGGGTGCTCATGTGTCCTCACTGCCAAGGAGGGTGAAATGTAGGACCTGCCAGGAAACATGGAGGACAGCCCCACACCCAAAAAAATAAATCAATGCTGGAAACACTCACTGGAATCCCTCCTGGAATGGAAAGGGAGGACGTGTCCGGGGGGAAAAAAGGAGGACGCTTGGTCACCTCTACCTCCCTTTCAACCTTGTGTCCCTAAACCGTCCTCCATTTTGAGCAAGTCAAAGAAGCAAGGATGGCTCTTTCGAGGAGTGTGGCGCTGGGCGATGTGTGGGCCTTGTCCTCCATGTATTGCTGGGATGTCCTCCATTGGACAAGGCCTGGTAGAGATCGACTCCTTTGGTAGGCCTGATCTAGGCTGCTGGGCCTTGGATCTCCTTGGGGCGACCTTGAGAGGGAGGAGGGCGACCTTTAAAAAGGAACAAAGGACCCCTCCTTGGCTGACCCTAGGAAACTACATCTCTCTAAGCAAAGAGGAAGGAAGGAGGGCCTTTTTAGGCACAAAAAGGAGCCTTTCTCTGGCACAAAGGAAGGCCTTCCACGCCTTTGGGATGCTCCCCCCCACACTTCCCCCTCTCCCTCCGCACTAGATCTCCCATTTCCAAACCACATCCTTTTACCTGGAGCAGGAGCTTGACCCTTTCGATGGGAGCCACCGCCGTTTTGGAGATGGCGGCTGCCACGCCGCCAGCCAAGAAATCCTTCAGGAAAGAGATGGCTTGGTCAGTCATGGCGATGCTGCTGATGCTGATGCTGCTGATGCTGATGCTGCTGGGGAAACAAAGGGAGGACCAAGGATGCAGATCAGACGCAAAAGGGGCCTGGATCCAACGGGGAGCGAGGGAGAGAGAGGAGAGAGGAAAGCCAAGGACGAGGCTGCCGGCTCAATGAGGGCGAGCGCCTGAAATGGCCGGTTCTTATAGGGCTCCTCCTGGGCACAAGCCCTTCCCTGGGCCCTGATTGGCTCCGACGGCAGGAAGGGAAGGAGGGAGGGACCCGAGAGAAGACTGCTGCTGCTGCTGCTGCAAAGGGAAGGAAGGAGGGAGCCCACTCTCCCCAGAGCCCAATGGCAAAGGACCGGCCTTCATTTCCCAGCCTGGCCAGGGATCTTCTCCAGGACCCCTCCTCCATTTCAGGCACCAGGGGTCCTACTTTTCCAGACCTGCCCTCCATTTCACCAAGGCTCCTACTTTTCCAGGACCTGCCCTTCCTTTCAACCTTCTGTCTAGCAGGAATGCCAAAGGTCCTCCATTTTGAGCCAGGCTAAGTGGCATGCATGAATAATTACTTCTATTGACTGTCCTACATTTTGTCCTCTGACCAGCCATGTCCTCCTTTTCCAGGACCTGCCCTCCATTTCAACCTTCTGTCCAGGAGGCAGTTCCAAAAGGTCCTCCATTTTGAGTATGCTAAGAAGCATGAGCGAATATTTCTAGGAGCATATCAAGCTTTTCTTTGGTCCTGGCCTCCGTTTTTCTAGAATGTCCTATGTTTCTGCAGGGCCTTGTCCTCCATTGCAATGAGGACTCACCCTGCATATGGTTGGATTGTGGGCAAGTGGGGAGGCAATAAGGTTGCCTAGACTACGGCAAGAGTTGTTGCTGTTGTTGTGTGCTTTCAAGATGAATCTGGGGTTTTCCTGACAAGACTGTGTTCAGCGGAGGTTTGCCTTCCCTTGAGATTGAGAGAGTGTAACTCCCAGGGCTAGTCAGTGGGGGGTTTAAGTGGCCAAGCCAGGATTCGAACCCTGGTCTCCAGAGTTGTAGTCCAATGCTCAAACCACTAGGCCATGCTGGCTCTAATGGAAGGAAAATGGAAAGGGCCAGGCGAGTAGGGTGTGTGTGTGTGTGTATATGACACACACAGAGAGCCATGCAGGGGGTTCCTAAGAAAACCTTTGGCAGGCACACTTTGGTCCTAAAATGTCCCTCTCTGGCTGAGAGCAGCAACAACCCAATGTCCCAACAGCCACAAAGGAGCACAGAGCTCCTACATCAGTGAGAGTGACGCAGGAGGAGGATTTAAGCAGAGTTATTTCATTTCACCTTTGGATGACAAAACTCCCTCTTTTGCAACCCTGAGAAAGAGATAAACGCTGTCAGCTTTAATCACCACGTCATGTGTTTCCTGGAAAAGGTAAATTTAATATCACAAAATTAATCACAAACTGTTATTGCAAGGCAATTGTAAGAGCAATTTTTGACACCAGCATAACTGTATGCTCACAACTAAAATGAATAGTGTACACAAAGACACACAAGTTTTTCAGATCCAGCTCCCTCCTCTGTGTGTTTACACACTGATGTGCTGTGTGCTAGAGGCATGGGAAAGCTGAGTATACACTTTGTCACTCTAAAAGTGCAAGAGGTTCTAGGATCTCAAAGCAGATGAGACGCAAGAGTCTCTGCAATACACAGTGGGCACTCATTGCCAGAACATGCTCTAGCAGGAGCCAATCCATGCAGCTGGAGTACTACTAGCATCCTATCCTCAGGTTGTACCACTTACAAATGCAAGTGAGATGGGGTTTATGTGATTAAAGGTGTACTCGAACTGGTCTGCAAACTTTCATGGAGGTTCTAACTTGATTTCTTTCTGTATATTTTCTTATGTGTGTTTGGATTTTCGATGCAGTGAGGCACTCCATCATGAGACATCCCACCACTCATATTTGCATCCTTACCAGTGTAGCTGCATACATACAACATTCCTCATCTTGATGCCAGAACTTGGAGAAATTAAGTTTTTGAACTACCCCTGAATCCATGCTGTTGGTAGATTTAGGGAGTTGTAGTCCGAATACAGTGGGCCCTTGATATCCGTTGGTTTGATTCTAGGGGCCCCTGTGGATGCTAAAATCTGTGGATGCTGATGTTCCATTATATACAGTGGCAGTGAAATGGTGTCCCTTATGTAAAATAGCAAAATCAAGGTTTGCTTTTTGGATTTTATACATTTTTGGAATATTTTCAAGCCGTGGCTAATTGTGATTAAAAATTCCATGGATAAGGAGGGCTGACTGTAAACCTTTCCACATCTCCTCATCTTCCATTCCAGATAGGCTGAGATACAACTCCCCTTGCCCCCACTCAGCACAGTGACCATACTGCTGGACTGGGGATAATGGGAGTTGGAGCCCAGGGGATTTGGAGAGCATTGGAGTTGTTAACTATGAAATACTTGGCAGGGCTTGATTTCATAGTAAATATGTACTGGATTGCATTCTAGTAGTGCAATTCTCTACATATCTATTCAGAAGCACATTCTGCTCAGTTCAAAATGTGTGCAGGATCGTTCAAGACTAGACAGTAGAGCATACAATTCTGCTTGTCTAAAGTCAGGTGTAAAGGCGGAATCCATCCCTAAATATATCAGCCAGCACATTTTCCTCCTATATTGCCATCCCTTCCCACTGCAAAAGCTCTCCAAATGGTGACTCAAACCCCACCATCTTTTAAAATCCACCTATATTTTTTCTCTTAAAAATGGTGATTTATATTGTGGGAGAAATGCAGATCAAATATGTCCTCTTTGGTTTTCTTGTGCTTTTCGATTATCCACCGCATGTGCTTTTTAATTTTAAAAAACAGTTCAGTATTCCAGTGCATGCAGGCAAATACCTGACTTCCCCATTTTGGCATTGTCTCTGTTGAAAGATACTGATGCAGGGCCCAAAATGTTACCTCCCAACAAGAGTTGATACTCCTTTTCTGAGGAGTCTGTCGTGCTGAAGAGTATGGGATGCATCCAGTCTGTCTCCCATAGATGGATCCAGGGCTCCCAAGAGCAGGAGCGGCAAAACTTTGGTCCTCCCTGATGCTTTAAACTATAGCTTCCAAAATCCCATCCTATTGGTCATGTTGGGTGGGGCTGAGGCTAATTGTAGACCAGTTGTGAATGTCCAAAGGCAATGCTTCCAGAGGTGGTGAAAGTGTGCATCTTGAGATTTTGTTGGACTGCAAATCCCAGCAGTCCTAGTTAGCACAGCCAGTGGTGAATAATGCTGGAAGCTTTGTGCCAAGATTATTTAGAGGGCTATATTCCTCCAACCCTGCAATAGAAGCTCAATACCCACCTTCTTTTAGCTGCCTCTATGGGAAATGAGTCACAAGTAAAGCAGAATGAGGTGGTAGAATGGACTACACTATTTCAGACTGCAAGTAAGGTGAAATTATATATCCAGATGCTTCTATACATCGGAAGGCACTTGGCAGTCAGCCGGCAAGGATGGCATTTTTCTCCTCAGAGTCTTTGCTTGAATTTGAAGCAGAAAGTTCAGTCCACAGGAAACTACTAAAAAAACTGCAAACACCTCCAGTCCATGTAGCACCGTGCAAATGGCAGTCAGCAACATCAACTAATTCCTCTGCACATATAATTTAAGACTATAGATATTAGGTAGTTTTAGGCCTCACATGGGGAATGTGTGGCCCTCCAAATGCTATTGGATTTCAGCTTGCATTCTCCCTCATATCTGGCTGTGGAAGCTAGTTGATGGCAACTGTAGTTCAAGAACATCAGGGGCCCAGTCACACTACACACTTATAGTTCCATTCTATGGAATCCTGGGGTTTGTAGTTTGGTGAGGCACTAGAGCTCTCTGGCTGAGAATTCCAAATGCCCCTCTCTAAACTGACAATCTCAGCATTCAATAGGACAGAACCATGGCAGTTCTGCTATAGTGCTATAATTGAGTACTTTGCACAGTTTGTGCACAATTATTGTACTGTGTTTGGCCCCTAGAAGACCACACTCTCTCTTTTCCCCCCAAGGTAGACCTCAACTGAAGCTGGCGAACTTCAAAGGTTTGATGGGTCATCTAATACTGTAGGATGGGTTTTATCATTCAGTGACCAGTTACATACTATTAACTCAAGTCCAGTGTCTTCCTTTCAGCTCTCCACAACGTTCCTTTAGCAATGTGACCTTTCATTACAGAAAATGCTTCCCGGGGCTTAAAAGTTTCTTTTTCCAAGGAGCTTGAATTCTTGCAACTCCTGGGGTTGTAAACTCTGATCCACACCTGGTGTTAGCTTGTAGCTTAGCGGGGAATCAATGTAACCGTTTCGATACAGGCAGACGCGCTTGCAGAATTCAAAAGTGCTGAACATGACCCCAAAATAAGGGACAATCTGTTAAAAAAACAAGCAAACAAACATATCTGAAATTACTCACATGTTCGGTGAGTCTCTAAACTTCAAGGTGAGAACTTTACAGAGGTGGTCCTAGTCTGTGAAAAGTAGAGTTGCAACTTCTAACTGGTAGATGTTTCAAATCTTTAGCAGATTAGCTGGAGGGAGGAGTACTTTTATTGCACCAGCATGCATGGTTTACACAGAAGTAAGTCCCTTTATATTCAGTGGATGAAACCTTAAGTAAATGTGCATATGATTGCAGCCTTACAGTGCAATCCCGTGCAAGTCTACTCTGAAGTAAGCACATAATGGAGCTTACTTCTATGTAAATTATATGCAAGATCGTGCTGTTACTTAACAGCAGCAAATTTTAATATGAGCTATTTCTTAAGTGGTGTTCTTATAGTTCAAGTCAAATATCCATATCTCATGTCTAATCTGTACTGCAGGAATAAGGCCATTTGACACTGCTTTAAATCCCAAGGCTCAGTGCAATGGAATTATGGGGTTTGTAGTTTTGTGATATTTAGGAGGGAAGAAGTGGTGCTCCAGATGTTTTTGGGCTACAACCCCTATGATCCTCAGCCAGCATAGCCAATGATGACAGATGATAGGAACTGTAGTCTCACCACATCTAGAGAACCAAATGTTTCCAACTCCAATTAAAAGGAAACTCAAAGTATCCATATTTTAAAATAAACATAAAACTGTAAATAACTATATCATTGATGCTTTACAATAGAAGCAGTCTAGACGCATCCTTCCAGATATAGTTGGACTGCAACTCCCAGCAGACCTAGCCAGCACAGTCAATGGTAAGGGATGCTGGGAATAGCAATTCAACAGCCTCTGGAGGACCACACAACTCCCATCTCCTTATTTATAAGGTCCATTAGGGTGAATTTAAGTTAATGGCCAAGTTTTATCCACACAAGGCACAAAGTTTTTAAGGAAAAGTAGGAGCCTCATACCAGGAATGATTCAAACAAGTCATAACATGGTTACAACATTGTGTGGCTAAAACAAACATTTAAATCAGTTCTCTAAAAAGGAATAGAACAATGGTAGTTGTGGTACATACCCTCAGTAAGTTAGCAGTGAGTCCGTTCCAAAGAGCAAGCACTCCTTTTGTCTTCACGGTTTGCTTAAAACAATCTATCATGCCCACAAAATGGATGTCAACCCCTCCGTTATGGGGGAGGCAAGGACTCTGAGCCTGCTCCAGAGAGAATACACAGAACCATTTCATAACAATAGAATCCATTCCATTTAAAATAAAGAGGATCTGTTTCTGCAACTCTCAATTCCTAAAGTACAAGCAGGGAATGCAGGGAATGCTTGACCCTCCAAATGCTGTTGAACTCCAACTTCCAACAGTCATAATCTGCATCTCTAATGGTGAGGAATACTAGTGATTCTCATTCCTGCCCTAAAGATACAATTAACTCACTATGTACTTCTTCAGAAGCAGATTGTTCATGGTCCTTTTATAGGGGATAACTTCCCAGGTAAATTTGCATAGAATCAATGCTTGGAAAAAATATTTTTTTGCCTACGCAGGCTGGTTGATTCTAGAAATCTTAGTTTTATAAGTCACTCTAAAACTTTGTACAGTATTTTCTCCTGACAACACAACCTCATATTGTTGGTGTTGTGTGCCTTCAAGTCATTTCCCATTTATGGTACCCAAAGGCAAAATTATCATGGAGTTTTCTTGACAAGAATTTTTCAGAGGAGGTTTGCCATTTCCCTGAAGCTGAGAGCATATGAGTTGCCCAAGATCATGCTCAGAGGAAAGTTCTACCAAGTTCAGTGGGGCCTTTCAGCTAGGCACAAGACAGCAGAGAACAAGATGATGCTCCCTCCCATTCTGTATCCAAAACCCAACTGTGGAATATCTGTACTTGCATACAGTCGGCCCTTCTTATACACGGACTTTTTATACACGGATTCAAGCATCCACGGTTTGAAAATGTTTTTAAAAAGTATACATTTCAAATATCAAACCTTGATTTTCTAATTTTTATAAGGGACACCATTTTGCGATGTCATTATATTTAATGGGACTTGAGCATCCACGGTTTTTGTTATCCACGGGGGATCTTGGACCCAAACCCCAGCGTATAACAAGGGTCCACTGTATATGTACATAATGAGATATTTTGGAGATGGAAATCTAAATACAAAATTCCTTTATGTTTCATATACAGCTTATACATATAACCTGAAGGTAATTTTATGCAATATTTTAAATAATTTTTTCATGAAACAAAATGTGTGTACGCTGAGCCATCAGAAAGCAAAGGTGTTACTATCCCAGCCACTCATGAAAAAAGTTTTGGTTTTTGGAGTATTTCAGATTTTGGAATTCCAGATAAGAGAGACTCAACCTGTACAACTCTCAACTTTCCCAGGGTAGTTAGAAGCTCTGGCCTTTGAAGTGATTTAATACACATTACCATCTAAAGGTGTGTGTGTGTGTGTTGGAGCTGTAAAACCATTCAGTCCAGGATCTAAAATTACTTGACTGTACCACTGGCTTAGGTGCTGGACTACAACTCTAGAGACCACAATTCAATTTCCAGTTTGGCCATGAAACCCACTGGGTGACCTTGGGTGAGTCACACTCTCTCAGCCTCAGGAGAAGGTAATGGCAAATCTCCTCTGAACAAATCTTGCCATGATAGATTCACCTTAGGGTCACCATAAATTGGGAACAACTTAGAGGCACAGGACAACAACAAACCACTGGACTGCATATTTTGCCCATCCTATATTCTGTTGTGTAGAAGCTTCATTTACTTCTCTTGCCTGGAAATTTCACTGAACTTACTGCAGGGCTTGGAAAATTTACTTTACTCGACTACAAGTCTCACAATCCCCCAACAAACATGGCAAGTAGTCATCCCGACTTGTGGGATTCTGGTGCTTGTAACCTAAAAGAACGCAACTCTTCCAAACTATTCATCATCGTACCCTGACAAGCTCTGAAACTGCACTCTCCTGACCCAACTGTTTGGATTTCATATGGTGAAGGAAACTACGAACTGTGGACCTCTCTCCTTCTCTCTGGATTAGTTCGCAAATAAATGTTAAGTGATATTTGCAAGGCCTGGAATGAAATGCAAAGAAGTATAAGTTAAGCCATTAAGGACAGGCTTCATTTTCTTCCCTAATTCTTCAAGTTTAGAAAGCATATGACTAAAACTTTACAGATACAAAAGAGATACCTATGTTACTAATTCTAACCAGAAAATGTTCATGCCTCCAGGAAACAAATGTTTTTTCCTACTGTGATTAGATGTGGTTTGCTCACAAGGAGCGAACTGAGGCAGAACCGACAGCCTTTAGGCTGTATGCAAGCATTCACAATCACCACATCTTCCCCATGTTAAAATCATGCAAAGAGAGAACCAGCACAGCAAACAACATTTCTTGATCTATTTTCTATTTGCAGTGGCTCCTTTTATTTTACATCCCTTTATTGTACGTAGGAGACAAGGCAAAGGTAAAATTCCTCACCTGTAATCTCAAGCAGGACAACTAACTTGAACAGTTGCCTTTTTGCCGCTTAATTCTGTTATACATACAAAAAGCCTGAGCCCTGATATATACATGTATATGGAAAGCTTTCTCCCACAGCCTCTGTACTGTCCAAATCAGGCCTCAAAACACCTCATGAGAGGTGCTAAGCCTCAAGTGATCCCTTCTGTCAGATGGACGCATAGTGATAGAATATGAGAGGCTTCCACTGCAATATTATAATCTTGGCAGCTTCTGTAGGCTTGCTGAAAGATGAACCCCAAAGGCATGGTTCAACTAACTAGGAAGTACCTTTGAAGAGACGAGTCAGTTAAGAATAAGTTTTTTGTTTTCTTTTTAAATGAATGGACTGAATCAGCCACCTTTTAATAAATTAATGGATTATAATTTCAATAAATGTTTTCACCCACAACCAGGTCTGTATTTGCTTGCATCAACAGGAGGGGTGGTGAAAAGTGTGGCTTGTGGGTCCCATGCAATTCCCAAAGACTTTTTTCAAGACTTCCCCAAAGCCACCCAATTTCATTTTTGAGGAAGAAAAAAATACCCCCAAAATTGCCCAAATTATCACCAAATCCTACCAAAAAGGAGTGGTTTGGTTTAATTCTCAAACCTGCCTCCCCAAATTTTATTTAAGGGACACAATTTTACTATGCCATTGTATTTAATGGGACATAAACATCCACAGATTTTATCTACAGGGGGTCCTGGAACCAAATCCCAGCAGATAGGGCCCACTGTAAATCAAAACCAAGAATTCACTTCCAGTTTGGATTTACCTTTATTTTCAGTCCATTTTGCTGTCTGGAAGAGCTAAGAGCAGCCTGCCAGGTGAAAACTGGCACCTGTCTCTGTCTTAGTTTCCCACCCCAGTTGAGAATTATACATTCAGGCTGGAATGAAAGCATGCATAGGCTGCATCCATACTTCAGAAATAATCCAGTGTGACACCACTTTAACTGCCCTGGCTCAATGCTATGGAATTCTGGAAAGTGTAGTTTATTGTGGTATCAGAGCTCTCTAACAGAGATGGCTAATTGACTCACACAACTACAGTTCCCAGAATTCTATAGTACTGAGCCATGGCAGTTAGTGATGTCAAACTGGATTATTTCTGCAGTGTGGACAGTCCCATAGGGAACCTTTGGGCCTCCAAGTACACTGATTTACAACTCTTGCTTGGTCCTGGGTAGTCAGTTTGGATTTTTAGAGTTGCAATAGAAAGCCCCCTGAATAAGCTGATTCAGCGACAATTGTTTTCCAAACCCATATGACATTCTACAATCTCTTCTGTTTATCTTGCTTCTAGATGGTTTTTCTCCTCCTAGCCACCAACGCAGCCTTATCAAAAAACCTACCAGCCAAATAGTGATTTAATGGGTCTTTTTTTCCTTGTGTAAACTGCACTGGGGAAAAAAAAGAGAGCTGAACATTGAGAAGCCAGCCTTTCCTACGTAATGGCAATGCCACAAATAAAATAAGATTTTAAATAAGAAACAAAACACCAAAATAAATAGAAGGGTCGAGAAGAAAGGAAATACAGTAACTAGAAAAAGCATTTCATTCAAAATGAAGGCAAACATGAAATAAAATATAGATGCAACAGAGACAGTGCCATCACACAAAATAGGGGAAAGAATATTAAAAGCTATGCACTGTTTTGAACATGAGGAAAGTAGAATTAGGAAATCTTTACTAAATAGATAATCAATAAAGACAAATGTCATATTGGACCCTTGTAAGGGAGAAGTCATCATTCTGCCAGAATAAGATTTCTTGGAAACCAAGTTCTGGGCTGGACTATTTGTCCCAGGCTTGCTAATAAGGGATTAGAGAAAAGAAGTAACAGAGGGAATTTATTTGACTTAATCTGAAATCTAAAATAAGCACACAAAATCCTTTTGAGGGTTAGGTGAACAACAACAATAAGGGTGCCTACATACCCTAAAGGCACCAGATCCCATCTGATCTTGGAAGATAAGCAGGATCAGCCCTGGTTAGTACTTGAATGGGAGACTGCCAACAATGCCAGGTACTGTGGGCTACATTGCAGAGGAAGGAACTGGCAATACTGTTGAGGTATGGAGCAGCATTGAAAATGTTAGACGTGGCAGAGAAGCTAATGGACACTCACTGCTCCTAACCAGGAATTGGTTGCAGCTGTGGCTCCAGACAGCAGGTGATTGTCCAAGACTGTCGCAGAGTGTGCCAAAGAGCAGCACGTAGCACTTATGTAAATATGCTGTGTCATCTGGAATGGTGGACAGTAATCCAGGTAGCACAGGAAATTGTACAGGAAGGGGTTGAGCTAGATTGCCACATGGCAAAAGTGTATATAAGCTCAAATCATCATTGTACAGTGTGGGTTTGTCTGTGTAGCTTTGTTCTTGCATGTGTGTTTGCAACAATAATAAACAGTGCCTCTTTGGAGAAAAGCCTCGCAGCTGTATTTCCTGGCAAAGCTCCAGTCTTCCAGTTTGTCTATCTACTCACAAGCTTCCAAGATTACTCTGCATTTATCTCTGCATATTTTCCCAACAAATACTCCCCCTGACGATTCTTTGCCTAAAAACCTCTTAAGCAATGAATGGGATTGCCATAAGTCCATAGGCGACTTGAAGGCCCATTTGCACACACATAGGATGAGTGAAATTGGACATTAAATCCTGCAATTTATAGCTGAAGCTTCACTCAAAGCATTGGGAAATCTGATCATTCGGAGATGTGCTACAACTATTATCCAAAAGTGAACCTTTGCCATAGCCCAGGATAAGGAATTTTGGGAGTTGTAGTCTCAGATTTCTTGAAGGGCCATAAATTTCCCATGCTCATCCTACAGCAGCACTCAGAACACTTTTGTTATTGGACCTTTTAAAAGTACAACAAATAAACAGCATTCACTCCTGAATTGATAAGTAGCAGAAATAATAGCATGTGAACCAGAGTTTGGAAAACTTTTTTTTAAAATATTACAAATCCCTGAAACTCCTGGGAAATTCTGAGAACTATAGTCCCTCCCCACCATCCAAAAAGGAAATTTCCAAGTTCTGCACTGAATACTTAAGTTCTGTTACACTATTAAGGCAAGTAGGTTTATCCTCCATGAATCTGTCAGATTCCCCTTTTAATTCCCTCTAAACTAGCGCCTATCGTTGCAGTGAATTCCATAAAATGGCCATTGTGCAAAGAAGTACATTCTTTTATTGTGCCAATTGATTTCATTGGGTAAATAAGACCGGACTCCAGACAATCAGTCTAAAGCCTTTTTAAAAAACACGAGAAGAGAGTCAGACTGGAAGATGAGCCAATGAGTTTACAAGAAAAGAGATTTCACTTCAACGTTAGCAAGAACTTCTTGACTGTTAGAGCTTTTCAAGAGTAGAATGGACTGTTTTAGAGGATGGTGGAATATCCTTCTTTGGGGGTTTTAAAACAGAAATTGGATGTCCATCTATTAGGAATGCTTAGGGGATTGGAGCAGATGGCCTTTGTGATTCCTTTCAACTGTATAATTCTATGGTTCTCCATTTGCCTTTCAGGTTGTTGGTGCACCAACAATAAGCAACACACCTGGTACTGACAGCAAGTCAGTAAAGACTTTTGTACACCTGATAACCTTTCTGGATGACTGGAAAGAGAGCAGAACCTTCCACATTCTTTCCCACAATCCAAGGTCTTACACAATGTTGTTGGTCTACAGCAAATATCATCCCTAGCCAACACAGTCTGCATCCTCATTGCAGAAATAATCCAGTTTGACACCACTTTAATTGCCATAACTCAATCCTATGGAATTCTGGAAAATGTACTTTTGTGAAACATTTGGCTTTCTTTGTCAGAGAGCTCTGGTGGGATAAAAAAAAACCCTATAATTCCCAGAATTCCATAGAAGTGAGCCATGGCAGTTAAAGTGACATCAAATTGGATTATTTTTGCAGCACAGATGCATCCTGAGTGTAGTTTTATGGCATAACTGCAGGACCAAGACCAATGGAAACTGTTATGGGATGTCATAGGATTCGAACCCTGGTCTTCAGAGTTGTAACCCAACACTCAACTATGCTGTCTCTCAAACCTTTATTACAGTGTTTCTGCTTCCCACACCCTGGTGCCCTCCCAACATTTTGAATAACACTCACTCATGACCACTAGCTGTGTTTACAGGTGTGCAATCTAAAAAATAACATGACACAAAAGGAGAAGGGCATGGCAGTGACTAACAAAATGCTAGCCAGGTTTTTCTTTCTTTCCTTTTGGTTAACATATGAATTTAAATGTATGGAATTAAAAATTTGAAAAAAGAAGAATAAAAGAAGATCCATCAGCATTCCAATGAGAGAGGAGGATAGTATTTTCTGAGCTTTGTTGCTGTTTGCATTCAAGTTGTTTCTTAGTTACAGGGACCCTACCACAGAGTTTTCTTGGCAAGATTTGTTCAGAGGGGGTTTGCATTGGCTTCCTCTGAGGCTGAGAGCATGTGACTTGCCCAAGGTCACCCAGTGCATTTCCATAACCTAGCCAGGATTTGAACCCTCGGCCAATGCTTAAACCATGACAACAGTCTGGTTCCTTTTTTCTGAGCTAGCAATGATTTTAGCTGAGAGAATAGTGCAACCTGGTGGCTGCAATAAACCTCTACCTTTTCTCTTTCATCACTGAAAGCCAGCTCCACCTTAGAAGGAATACAGTTGGCCCTCCACATCCACGGATTTTTTTAAATCCTTGGATCAACCATCTATGGTTTGAAAATACTAAAAATATAATTTCCAATAAGCAAACCCTGATGTTGCCGTTTTATATAAGAGACATCATGTTACTATGACATTGTATTTAATGGAACTTCAGCATCCTGGGTAAGTCAGAGGCTGCTTTAAAGGCTGGTGCAGCATGCAGCAGTGCTATAAAAACATCATCATCATCAAGCTTTATTTATATAGCACTGTAAATTTGCATACCTGCATTTTCCTCTTGACTGTTTCAAAAGGGAAGGAAAGTGTCTGTGCAACGCCAGCTGCTAGGCAGCCATTGATGAAGTTCTGCAGTGGAGTGAAGCGGAGACTGGGTTCCCCCCAGATTTTATCCAGGTGGGTGTAAACAAGAAAAGAGCCAATGGAAAATGGGATAGCACCTGTTGTGAAAGGCAAACAACAAAAGAAATGTGCTCTTGAATGCTGGTAGATACCAACAAAGTTGATACAAACTGCTCAAACAGGTAAAGGTTGGCAAATTTACTTTTTGTACAGTGATTGATTCCAGGAATCCCCAGCAAGCATGGCCAGTAGATACATATATGCTATTTAGCAATGTACCTTGTCTATGTCTCTAACTTCAATAATGCATTCGCATATAGTGTCCATCTACCCTGTTAAAATAATGCAGTTTGACACCATTTTAAATGCTGCAGCTCCATTCTATGGATTTGTAGTTTTACAGGGACTTTAGCCTTCTCTGCCAAAATGTGCAGGTACCTCACAAACTACCAATCCAAGGATTCTGCAGGGTTGCTGTTAAAATGATGTGAAACTGCATTATTTCTACAGTACAGATGCACCCATAATCTGATCCTGAGACCATCGTAGTCTGGGAAACAGGAAATTCAGCTACATATTCTTACTTGGATATGGACTTGATAGAAGTGATATTATAATAATAATAATAATAATAATAATAGTTTTTATTTGTATCTTCCCGCCTCTCCCAATGGATCGAGGCGGGATCACAACAGAGTTAAAAACACTTGTAATACTGTATTACAACATTAATTACAATTAAAACCACAGCTAAAAACATAAAACATCAATCATCAATCAATCACGGGGTCAGGTGCTCTCGGTCCGTACCAATGGTCTTCATAAAAGGTCAGGAGGATATGCGCGGCGGAAGAGCTCTGTCTTTACCGCCTTCTTGAAAATCTCCAAGGATGTAACAAGACGAGTCTCCTATGGGAGTCCATTCCATAGTCTAGGAGCAGCTATACTGAAAGCATTTTGGGAAGTGGAAACATGTTTGGATGATGGCACATCTAACAGGTTCTTCCCACTTGTTCTAAGAGTGCGGGGCGGATTGTATGGGGAGATGCGTTCCTGTAAGTAACCCGGGCCCAAGCCATGTAGGACTTTAAAGGTAATAACCAACACCTTGTACTGTGCCCAGAAGCTAACTGGGAGCCAGTGTAGCTCTTTTAAAATAGATGTTATATGGTGAAATCTCGAAGAGTTAGTGACCAACCTGGCTGCTGCGTTTTGCACTAGTTGAAGCTTCCGAACTTGATACAAGGGTAGCCCCATGTCAAGCGCATTACAGAAATCAAGACGAGAGATTACCAGAGCATGTACTACAGCTTCAAGGTCCTTTCGGTTGAGGTAGGGTCGCAGTTGGCGTGTCAACCGAAGTTGGTACCAAGCACTTCTGGCCGTCGCATCCACTTGAGATGACAAACACAGAGACGGATTCAGAAGTACTCCCAAACTGCAAACTTCATCCTTCAGGGGAAGTGTGACCCTGTCTAGGAGGGGAGGACAAATGTCCTTCCCCAGACCTAAGGAACCTATGGCAAGTACCTCCATTTTCTCTGGATTCAGCCTGAGTTTGATTTTCCTCATCCAGCCCATTACTGACTCAAGGCAGGAGTTCAGAGGGGAGATGCCATCCTTAGTCACTGTAGCAGTCGGAGACATGGAGAAACATATTTGGGTGTCATCAGCGTACTGATAACACCGCGCCCCATGACTCCGGATGATCTCTCCCAACGGTTTCATGTAAATGTTAAATAGCATGGGGGACAGAATGGCGCCTTGAGGGATGCCAGATGTAAGCTCTTTCCTGGAAGAGCAACTGTCCCCCAGCCTCACCATCTGTCTTGCAATTACAGTCCCTCACTGATTTTCCTCCATGAATTATATTCCAAACTTTTACATCAGAAGTGTGGAATCTTGGATCGTCCAGATATTTTGCCTCAACCCACTGGGCATGATAGGAGTTCTAGGTCAAAACATCTGGAGGAGCAAAGGTTCCCTACCTCTCTCTCCCAACATAGAAAAATTATGTAATTATAGATACCTAATACTGACAGTGAAACGCCACGGTAAAGTGCAGCAACACCTTCCTGATGGTAAATCATATACAAAGCGTGAAGAATTCCTTTGTAGGAAGGCTCCAGTCGGTTCTGTACGATGAGTCGTGTCTTGATGACATCCGTTGGGTAAGTTGCAATGGCGGCCACCATTCCAGCAAGACTCCCTGCCATGATGGAACTCCATTGGGAGATGTGACCCAAATCATCTACAAACAGCATGACAAATCTAGTACAAGAGACACAGGCACAAATATCAACATGGATGAAGTGCGGGAAAAAACATACTTTTCACCATACTTTTGTTTGGCTCATCAGCTATTTATTATAGTGGTACTTGACACTTTGATCTGAGCAAAGATCTTGTACTTCTATGCAGATGCATGTGAAATGCATAAGTCAAAACCAGAGCAACAAACAACAGGTTTTGACTTCTGCATTTCAGCAGCAAATGCATCCCGAATGAACAAGTGAGGATGCATATGGCAAAGAAACGCAGGGAGCTTTTCCTGTCCATCCACTCATGCAAGGATTAAAAGGATAACGCTGAAGCAGAAGCTGACAGTGTTCAAGGGGGCTTGTTGTTGTTGTTGTTGTTGTTGTTGTGTGCCTTCAAGTCATTTCCGACTTATGGCGACCCTAAGGCCTTGGCGACCCTTGGCAAGATTCATTCAGAAGAGGTTTGCCATTGCCATCCTCAGAGGCTGAGAGTGTGTGACTCTCTGGCAAGGCACTGCAAAATGTAGGACGTTCAAGAAAAATGTGGGGCATTATGAAATAAAAGCAAGGGATGCTAATATGAATGTAAATCCATGCTGCTTAGTCCTTTTCAAAATGGAGGACCTTTTGGACTTTTCCTCCTGGGCTGAAAGTTGAAAGGTAGGGCAGGTCCTGGAAAAAGAGGGCCAAGTGTGGTCATCCTGAGGCCAAGGCACTTCATTCAAGACAGCCTTATTGATGTCAATCCATGCTTCTTAGTCCTGCTCAAAAGGGAGGACCTTCTGGGCTTTTCCTCCTTGGTAGGGCAAGTGTTAGCAAAGGAGGGCCCAGTGTGGAGGTCACCCTCGTGGGAAGCGACTGGAAGAAGGCGCACCACAAGGACAACCAGAACAAGCCTCGTCTCCTTGCCCTGCCTTGCCTTGCCTTGCCTTACCTTCTGTAGGAGGCGATCTGGATGGCGCTGTAGGGCCAGAGGCGGAGGCAGGCGGCCAGGTTGCCCTTCCAGAGGGCCCCGAGGCCTTGGCTCCGGCGGAGGCGGCGCCCAGAGGCCCGGAGCCCCCCTCGGGAGCCGGGGAGCCCCACTTGGGCCCCGACAGTCAGCACCTCCAGCGGCGCAGTGGCGCTCAGGCTCACCGCCCCGGCCAGACCCCCGCAGCACAGCCGCTGCCACGCCGTCAGGCGCCCGTCCCGCTTCCAGGTCGCCATCCTCCTCGGCCCCGGGCCGCCGAGCCAGCCCTCTCTCGCCCCCGGGGCGGGACTGGGAGGGAGGCTAGGCGAGGACGGGGACTGAGTGAGGCCTCCTCCTCCTCAGCGCCACAAAATGGAGGTCCTTCCAGAGAAGGAAGAAGAAGGAGGCGGCTATGGCCAAAGGAAGCTAAAGCAGCCAGAAATGTGAATTCACTTCCTCAGGTTTATTGGTAGAGTGGCCATAAGGCCTCACTGCCCAGGAGGAGGAGGAGGAGGAGGAGGAGGAGGAGGAGGAGGCTCCGAGGAATGGAGGACATGAAGAAAAATGCAGGACAGGCCAGGTCTCATAAATTCAAACCCAGTTAAAGCGGGATCAAACTGCATCGATTCTACAGTGTGGCGGCAGCAGCAGCAAGCGTTCCTTGCCTCACCCTAAATCGGTTTGGAGACTTTGGTCTGAAACACACTGCAGAAATAATCCGCATTGAGACCGCTTTAAGTGCCCTGGCTCAGTGCGACGGAATTTGGGGAATGGTCGTTTTGTGTGGAGTTTAGCTTCTCTGTCAGGGAGCTCCGGCGCCACAATAAACTACAACTCCCAGGATCCCCTCGCATTGAACCCGGGCAGTTAAAGCGGTCTCGAACTGGGTTATTTCTGCAGCTGCTTCCTCACTGGAGAAATAATCCGCTTTGAGACCGCTTTGACTGCCATGGCTCAGGGCTAAAGAATGCTGGGAGTTGTAGTTTATTGTGGCGCCGGAGCTCTTCGACAGAGGCGGCTAAATGTGTAGCAAAACTACAGTTCCCAGAATTCCCTCGCATCGAGCCAGGGCAGTTAAAGCGGCCTCAAAGCGGATTATTTCTCCAACCGGAGAAGCTCCTCACAGAATAAGCAAGCACAGGCCCTTGGCTCATGGCTCCCGCTTCGGGGCTCCATCTTGGCCTCAGGGCTGAGAATCCCCTCAGAAGGGAGGCAGCAGGGAAGGAGGCCTAGCTAGCGGCTTCTCCTTCTCCTCCTCCTCCTCCTTTTCGGCTGCGGCGGGTGCTCCGCCCCGGGGAGGCCGGGCCAGGAGGAGGCTGCGTCGGCCTGAGAGAACTTGCGGCGAAGGCGAAGGCGAGAGGCGGGCTGGGGGCCGGAGTAGGCCGCAGGGGCTAGTCTCGCCTCGCCTCGCCTCGCCCGTCAGCGGGGCTTTCCAAGGGGAAGCTGCGACGACGCCAGGCCCCTCGGGAAGGAGGAGGGGTCCCTGCCCCCCGCCCAAGGAGGGGAGGCCGGACCTCCTCCGGGTAGGTTTGGGCAGGAAGAGGCCGAGTCCCGGCCGGCCCCTGCGGAGAGGCAAGAAGGGCGGAGGAGGGTCCTTATAGTCCTGGGAAGAGGGCCTGGGGAAGACCCCCACCCCACCCCACCCCATAAAGAGCCAGCCTCGCCCTCTTAAGAAGGGGGCATGGCCTGATGGAGGTAGACCTCTGCTGCCCCATAAGGAAGGAGCCAGCCTCCTCCTCCTCCTCCTCCTCCTCCTCCTGGGAAAGGGGTATGGGGCAGGCAGACCCCACCCCATGGCCTTGAGGAGGGGGCATGGGAAAGGCCTAGACCCCATAGGGAGCCAGCCTTATGGTCCTGGGACAAGAGCCCAAACCCGAGAAGGGGGCAGATTCCCCCACCCCATAGGGAGACATACTCCTGAGAAGGGAGACATGGGGGACTCCGACCTCATAGGGAGCCAGCCTCACAATCCTAAGAAGAAGGCATGGTGGGGCAGAGAAGGGGGCATGCATGGGGCAGGTTCCCCCACCCCATAGGGGCCCATATTCCTGAGAAGGGGGCAGGAGGGAGACCTCCACCCCTCTCATAGGGAGCCAGCCTCATGCTGAAGAAGAAGGTGGGGGCATGGGGCAGACCCACAACCCACCCCTTAGGAAGCCAGCCTCACACACCTGAGAAGGGGGCATGGGAGGCCGACCTCCAGGAGTGGGCTGGGCAGAGGCTGCATGGGGGAAGGATTTTGGGCATGGGCTGTATGGGGTCGAAACATTGGGGGTGGTGCTGGTAGAGGGGTTAACTCGCATTCTGTGGGGTATGAGGTGGGTCCTCTTTAGGATTAGGGAAGCAGAAGCCTCTCCCAATGGAGTGAGTTGGACTGTGGTGGGGAAGAGAATGTGGGGGGTTCAGGCCTCTTGTCCAGGGCAAAGGAGGAGACAGGAGGGCCAGCGCCTCATGGGGTGCCATGGCTGGGAATGGCTAGAAGGCAGTGTGGATGTGAGTGGGGGGAAATGGAGGCCTGCCCCATTGAAGGTGTGGGGGTAGGTAGGGTTTGCATGGTCTCAGGGAGCCCCTTTGTTGAGGAGGAAAAGCCAGTGAGGGATCTGTCAGTTCTGTGTGGGGCTGGGCTCTGAGAAGGGGAAGACTATCCTATCCCCAAGGAACAGGCAAGGCTGTGAGGGTGGTTGTTGGGTGCCTACAAGGTGTTTCCGACTTATGCTGACCCTGTCACAGGATTTTCTTGGTAAGATTTGTGGGTTTCCACAGGCCAAACAGGCATCTCCTAGCAGGGTGACCTGATGTCAACACCTCAAAGGAGGACAAGGCACCTTAAATGTAGGACATTACAAAACAAAAGCTAAAAACACTGATATAAATATAGAATTCATGCTTCTTAGTCATGCTCAAAATGAAGGATATGTTGGACATTCCTCTTGAACAGAAGGTTGAAAAGGAGGACGTGTCTTGGAAACGGAGGACATCTGGTCACCTCGCCTTGCTTTGGGAGGCAAGAAGAGAGAAAGGGAAGATGGCCTAGTGGCGGCTTTTCCTGCTCCCCTTTCGGAGAGGGTATCTACATTATAATCTAAACAGGTGGGTTGTGGTTACTTGAAAACAGGCAGGAGGGATCACAAACCAGTGAAGCTACTCAGAGAAGTAACAGAAATGCACCAGCCGGGAATAGCAGCTGGATGTGGGGGAGTTGGAAGAATGTGGTTCTTCCTGATAGGAAAAGTGGTCTGTGCAGTCTATGCTTCTGTGTGCTTTCAAGTGTGGACACACTTTGTTAGGGATGCAGACATAATCCCCCCCATCCATTCATTAATTCAAATATTTATAGTCCACCTTTATCAAAGTGCTATTTGGGTAGCATTCCTTATGTGGTTAGGTGAACTGTAGGTGTTATGTCTCTGTATGGAGTGAGGAAACGCTGTGATATGCAATGGAGAAAAAAACCGGTGTAGTTATAATACACCCCCCCCCCCCCCATGTATTGAAAATTTATTACTGTGCTTTATCTGAAGCCCAGGGCTTGGAATTAACTAGTTTTTGGATCACAGAATCCCACAGCTAACAGGCTTTTTGAATAACCTTTTGAAGCTTCAGTTAGAGATGGGCTATGGCAAGCAGCTGCCTATCATTGTCACCTCTGATAGTGAGGGGTGTATTAAGGCTGTGATTTGGGAATGATATGCCTCTCTGTCAAGTGTGCAGTGCGAAGTGATGTGAGTTTTATAGAGATAAAATAAGGAAGCAAGAATATATGAGGAGGGTATATTGGGTGAGCAGGTGAAAGAGAAACAAATAGTTCCAGGTAAGGAGCTGTTATGTTGAAATAGATGCAGACAAAAACCCACAAACAGTGATACCTTTATTGGCCAACCGAAATGCACAATATTCTTGTTGCAAGCTTTCGAAGCTCCACTGGAGGCTTCTTCAGGCAAGATGTTACCTACCAAACAGGAGAAAAATTAGAGATGTTAGTAAGATGCCACAATATGTTAGTTTGAATTTACTAAATAATAATAATAATAATAAAATTTATTTATATTTCCCGCCTCTCCCTGTGGATCGAGGCGGGATTACAACTGATAAAATCAAACAATAATTTTACACAATACCATACTACATAAAATAATCAATAAAAACATGCCAAAATACAGTAAAATCATTAACATAGCCAAGTCGTTGTCTATACTACTGAATCAGGTGTAGAAAATTCTGTAAGCTCCACTATAAAAGATTGGGTGGATAGGCTCGCCGGAAGAGATCCGTCTTAAGTGCCTTCTTAAAGGCTTCTAAGCTGGTGATGAGACGGATCTCTTCCGGTAAGTTATTCCAAAGTGTTGGGGCCGCGGCTGTGAATGCTTTGTGGGAAGCTGTGATTAGTCTGGTCTTTGTATGTTCCAATAATTTCTTCCTGGATGTTCTGAGAGTGTAGGGCGGATTGGCCAACAAAGCTACCCTTGCATGTTTTATTTTTGTTGAAATAGATGGTGATAGTTAGAATTTGGTTTGGTTAGAGCTAGTATGGTGTTGGGTTTTGGGTTTAGGATCAGGGGATATGGGTTCAAATAGCTGCTTAGCCATGCAAGCTTACAAAGTGGCCTTATTGAATGGCCCAATATTGGTCAAGCTACTAGTATTCCATAAAATCTCCAATATAGCCATCATTCCAGTATAATCACAGGGATACTGGGAAGATAAAAAGGTAAAACATCCAGATGCATTACCCTGAGCTTTCTGGAGAATTTATTTTAATGTATTAATTGTCTTACTCTTCAGTAAAATTATTAGAGCTGCTTATGGAGTCTCAAAATCTACTAAGAACACCAAGATCTGGAAGAGTGGCATAAAAACAAATGAAAAGAGTCAAACCCAGTTTGTTATTGTTGTTATCATGTGGTGTCAAGTTGTTTTCGACATGGCAACCCTAAGGCATCTGGAGTTTTCTTGGCGAGTCTCTTCAGAGGGGCTTTGCCTTTGCCCTCCTCTGAGGCTGAGAGAGTGTGATTTGGCCAAGGTCACCCAGTGGGTTCTGTGGCCAAGTGGGGAATTCAAACCCTATTCTCTGCACTGGCTCCTTAAACCAGTTCAGTCACATGCAAAAGCCTGAAGCTGAAATTACATCAAAATTAGATGTGTATGAATGATACACGATCTGTAACATACCGTAGTCCTCTTCCCAGTAACTTTGTTGAACTTCAGAGATATAGCAGCATACAAATTTAATATATATATATATATATATATGATGATACAACTAGGACTTGTAAAGGAAGGGAAAGAGAAGAAAAGCAGCAGAATGTTTCTATTTTGTTTTCCTCGCAGAGTTCTAATAAGCATTATACAGCAAAGTATCAGCAGTAAACCAACTTTCTGTATAGTCCAACACCTGTTTAGCCTTTTAGTGAGCCTACATAAGAAAGTTTTGCAACATTTCAGGGCCTAATATGTCTGGAAGATGTACACGCTCCTGACAGACACCTGGAAAAAGGGGTGAAAATAGGATCAAAATAGGGCATAATTTGTATTGAGGAAGAGGAGGAAGGATAATGATAAGAACATCTGCCAAAAGGGGTGATTGCATAATTCTATAATGATAATAGGGCTGGAAGTAGATTATGAGCCAGCATAGTGTAGTGGTCTGAGTGTTGGACTAGAAATGCAGGAGACCAGGGCTCAAATCCCTGCCTGGCCATGGAAAGCTACTGGGTGATCTTAGGCAAGTCATACTCTTAGCCTTAGAAGAAGAAATCCCCTCTAAACAAATATTGCCAAGAAAGCTCCATTATAGAGTTGCCATAAGTCAGAAACAACTTGAAGGCACATAAGAACAAGTACCAGACTATTTTAATATAACTTTCCTTTAGTTTTCATCAGTTACTTCTGTTCCTTTCTCAATGCCCTATGGATCACTCTCCATTCTCCATCATAAGAGGTGATGAGGCAGACTTGCTCTTTAGTTTATTTCATGAGACTTCAGCAACTGTGATGAAACATTTTCCACTTTGTTCTTGGTATCAAGGCCTAATCAAGCTGAGTTTGCCTTTGGGAGCGAGTGCATCTATGTGCTCTGGACTGCTGTTGTAGTTGAGTGTACTAAAGCATCACAGGAGACTCACCTGCTTTTTTCAGACGTGTAAATGTGCCCCACTATGTTGCTCTTGCCTTTTTAGATTTTGTACTTTGTCTGCTGTTCATTTAAATCATTTGTACATAATTCTTCGCTGTCATAGAGTCATAGTTTTAAAAGACCTCAAGGGCCATCATGTCCAACCCCCTGCCATGCAGGAATATACAATCAAAGGACTCTTGACAGATGGCCATCCAACCTCTGTTTAAAGACCTTCAAAAGAGGAGACTCCACCATACTCTGATGAAGTGTGTTGCACTGTCAAACAGCTCTTACTGTCAGGAAGAAAGTGTAGTTTGAATCCGTTGCTCTGTGTCCTAGTCTATGGAGCTGCAGAAATCAAACTCGCTCCATCATGAGTATGACATCCTTTCAAATATTTAAACAGGGCTATCATATCACCTCTTAACCTTCTCTTCTCCAGGCTAAACATATCCAGCTCCCTAAGCCTCTTCTCATGGGGCATGGTTTCCGGACCCTACAACATTGTAGTTGCCCTCTAGATGTGCACCAGCTTGACAGCATCCTTTTTGAATTGTGGTGTTGGAACTGATAACCCAGAACTGGACACAGTATTCCAGGTGCAGTCTGACCAAAGCAGAATAGAGGGGTACTATTACATCTTCGATCTAGATGCTGTACTTCTATTGATGCAGGCTAGAATCACATTGGCTTTTATGTCACTTTTCAGAGTGATGTTGAATTTCAGTGGGTGTACAGTCAGCCCTCTGTATCCATGGATCCAAGCATCAATGGCTAGAAAATATTTCATATATATATATATATATAAAAAACCCTTTGATCTTGCCATTTAATATAAGGGATCCATTTTACTATCCATTGCATTTAATGGGACTTGATATTTACAGCTTTTGATATCCATGTGGGGAATGGAGGGAGAGAGTCCTGAAACCAAACCCCAGCAGATAGCAAGGGCCCACTATATTTCTTTTGTTGGGATGCTCATTAAAAAAGAAAATAAATAATTCACCACCTGAGGTACATGTAATGGGGAAGCACTTCTGTGGCTTTTAAAGGTGTTTTGTAAAGGATGGGAACAGGTGATGGCTTTGCCTGCAGCTACATTTTATTATTTAGTTCATTCCCCCTTGAGATCTTCAATTTGGGTCCTTAGGTCTCAGAAGGAGGCTTACTAGAATTTGCTAGTAACCTTTCCTTGTACATTTATACAGGAAAAACACTAGGTAGAGAAGCATATTGTTACTCTTGGAATTGAAAAGTTGGCATTTGAGGAAGGATTGCTGAATATACAAATGAGAATGTCATAATTTCCAGTACAGAGCTTGAAGACAAAATTGGAAGATCAAGAGTATTCAAAAGAGCCAGAAAACATCAAGATGAAAAAAAGCTGTTATTTCTATCAACTTTAAATTACCTTTCAAAGTGTACTATATTTCAAGGTGTGTAACTGTATAATTATTACATAGCCTTTGAGAAATAGACATTGCTGAGCTATGTTAAAGATAACTGTATTTTACACTTTGTTATAATGCAATAAATACAAAAAAAAATGTTTTAGAATTTACATCTGTGAGTAAATAGCAGCATTTCTCTGCTATTTTAAATAAAGAATTAATTTATAAACTACTGTACATTGCTTCATTCTGTGCTCCCTGAGAATAAGAAAACAGAATGGATTTTTACTTATGATATGTAGTATCTCTTAATTTATGGTAAAATACTTTTCAAAAGTTCAGAATGTTCGATCTTTTCAATTTATATGTTCTATCATTTCCAGTAAATTCAAGTATATAGTATAAAATATTGTGCATTTTGTAGTACCTAATACTGTGCATTTTCTTCAAATGCATAATATTTAAAATTATTAAGAGATGTCAGAACTATTCAGTTATGTTTATATTCACATGTCAGAAGGCTATATTTACATATGTTACTATATTAGAGGGGTTTGATGGTTAGAACTAAGGCTTAATATGTCAGCAATAGCAATGTTATTTGCAACTTATATTGGAATAAATCCCACTGAAATGCAAGGCACTTACGTTTGAATAAAGAGCTGTAATGACAACATTTTTTTATTAAAAGATTTAACCAATTTAATTCAGAAAAAACATTATTCATCTATCAAAAGTGGGAAAAACTGCCTGAAAGCTGGATGGCACAGATGGCAGCTGTGCTTCATTATCACCTTTCAGGATGGAGTACATGTTTGTATGGTGCAAGAAGCTGTTCCTGGTAACCATGTAGGATATAAGGAGCATGCTTTATTTGCCGTTCAGCATAACCCACCCTTTTGTTTTTCTAAAGGACATTTGGATGCCATGACAGTCACTCTAGTATGTGATCCCTCGGAAGCTATGGAGCTCTGTGCTTCTCAGCAACTCTATCTTAAGCCAGTAGCGAAGTTGACAATCAATGTGGTGCTTCCAGAACACACTGGATCGACCCGGGCATTCTCTAAGTGGGAAGTGATGGACAAGCTGAAGAATATGATTTGTCCAGACCAGTTCACCAGTGTAAAAGTTTCAAAGAGCACTAAGGGTTTCATTCGGTTTGAGGGAGAGGCAGAAACCAAGCGCTTGGTGTGTAGCCTTAAGGAAAAGCTCCATGGCAAGATGATAAAACTGAATGGTTTTAACGATGGCTTGCAAGTGGTTGCTACAGAGGCACCTCCAGATTTCCCAACTCCACAGGAGTTGGAAGCCAAGGTGAATGATAGAGGATTGCAGGAGGAAGACTTTGCTGAACAAAGCAAGGATATTGCTGACTGCATCCATTTGGAAGGATTGCCATGCAAATGGTTTGCACTAAAAGGCTCAGATAGTGAAATACCAAGTGAAGATGTCTTGAGAGCAGTGTTTGAAAGCTTTGGAAAGATCAAGAACATAGATATCCCTATGCTTGATCCTTATAGGGAAGAAATGGTGGGAGGAAGCATGAATAATTTCACTTTCCGTGGCCTGAGGACATTTGAAGCTTTTATCCAGTACCAAGAGTCCACGTCTTTTTCAAAAGCTATGGAGACACTTAAGGGAATGAAGCTGATGTTTAAAGGGGATGATGGAAAAGCTCTTGCGTGTAATATCAAGGTAAGAAGTGTCATGGGGTAGCCATAGTTTAGTCTATTTCTACAGGGTTAAGTAAGTTGACTGCTACTGAAAGATTTATAATTTTTAGTCTGCTATAAACTTTTGTGGACTAGTCACTACTTCATTAGTCTACTTCCATCTAATAACTGGCTCTTGTTCTTAAATAAAAATATATGCCACAATAAACCTGTTATCCATTCAGGTAGCACTAGACTTTGTTGTGGTCAAACAGGCTGTTTTATGCTGCCACATGTTTTGACAGTGTTTGGTATCTGCTGCCTAAAACTGAATGGTTCCTAAAAGTATTCTCATGTGATGCAGTGTAGTGTAGAATATGCTTTTTACCTAATTGACATGTTTTTATAGTATTACTTCCATGTTTTGTCTTTTTATATATAGTTGTCTACAAATAGTTAGCAACCTCTGTTAGACTTGAGAATTATTTTTCTGCTTTCTCTCTTGGATATAATATTCAGTTATTATGGACTATACAAAACAATATTTTGTTACAAAACAAAACAGTATTTTGTTAAAGAAGTCTTATGAAGACATTCTTAACATGGTGACTGAGGTCTTAGGTCCTACTGAATTTGCTGGTCTAATTCCAATGAAAGTGTACATTACACTTTTGTTCACTTGTCCTCATTGGAAATGGGAACTTATTATTCATTTTAGTTACATGGCAGTTTTTAAGTCAGGGCTTTGGTCCTTTCCTGTGATTAACCTGGAAAACAAATATTTTGATATATTTTGATCAAATTTCAGCAGTTCAGAAAGACTAATATAGCAGAATCTGTAAAGATACCTAATTCACATGTACAAAGCAAGGGGAAATAACAGCTGCTTTTCAAGGTGTTGGCCAACCCACATAGGATAACATCATACTTGGATCTTCTTTAGCAAGTCCCCCAACTGATAATTGAAATCACTTTTTAAATCCTTCCCAAGTAGAAACCTACTGTTTGGCATGGAGAATAGCTGGAAGGATAGCATGTTACTTTTTCTGTTCATGTTGGATCCTGAACAGTAATATTCACCACCCAGAGAACTCTTGGAAAACCTGAAAGGGAAATACATCTTTTTAGATAATGCATTATAACACTTATTTTGCAAGGCCCTAGATTTGAGTGTCCTTAAGTGGAACTCTGTAGAAGAGGAATATGGCTCTCCCTGTCAGAAGTCACGCTGTTCATGTTGGGTTGCGTACCAAAGTCCTGTTATATTGGAGGCAGCTGAACCAAAGTGACGTGTGTGTGTGTGTGTGGGGGGGGGGGGTCTCTTGGTGCTGTAAGACCTTCCATGTTGAATTTGTGGCCTGAAGGATGGCACTGGAGACTTTGTGGATTTGGTCAGCGTGAGAGAACAATACCACATTTCTGTTCTCTTTATTTTGCAACAGGTCACGTCTGATACTACCAGTCATTTCAGTGAGAGTGCTATAAATCAGAGAACTCTGGAAAGATTAACACTGCAAGGGCTAGAGCGAGAAAGAAGGCGGGAGGAAAACAGAGGGAAAAGGGGGACGGAAAGGTGAGGACCTTCATTTTTAAAAAATTGTTCATGTTTTATTAGTGGGGGAAACTGAGAAGAGAGTGTTTGCGGTTGTGTTGTCTCTGCACTTTGGCACCCAGGCAATTTAATTTGTGCATCAGGAAGATGTTATGCCCATGATCCATGTAAATGTGTGAAAATTTAGATGTTTTGCTTGTCATGAGGAACATCATTAAATTGTCAGGCACCTTTCCTTGCAATTACTAGAAATTGTAGGCATTTTCTGGCCTGTTACAGACTGCCAAAATAAAGCTGCTTCGGGTCTCTTTGGAGGTATGCTGTTTAAATGATGCATGGGTCCTAAGAGTCCGGAGGTCGCGCCAAAGCCACACTCAATTCCTAAGCACTGGAGCGAAGCTTTGGTGCAGCTTCCGGATTCTTAGGATGCATGCATCATTTAAACAGCATACCTTCAAAGAGACCCGAAGCAGCTTTATTTTGGCAGTCAGTAACAGGCCTCTGTTTCTTGAAGTTTCAGTAAGCATTGCCCCTATATGCAAGCATATGCTTTCAATGCAAAAAATTTACCCAGCATGAGCTCTTGTGAATACACACAACTCTGAATAGGTTACTTCTTTAGGCAAAACATCAAGTAGTAAAGCTGAGGAACTTTTCAAATGAAGGTTGCAAACTCTGATCAAAGCTTAATAAGGCACATACATGCCTGTTCATGCACAGGCATGTGTCCATTTGTAGGTAGAGGTGCTAGGAAAGGTATCTAGATTATGGGATGAAATATAAAGAAGATTTCTACAATATACTGAGATTAATTTTTGGCTGTAGGGATATCATCAACATAATTCTCTTTATTGTTCCTGGCCTTCCTGTTTGGCTCTGCCCAGGGATACCTAGATATTTTTAAAAGAGCCCTAATGCCATGTTATTTGTGGACATACGACTGAAATGATTGAAACTTGCTGTAGAAACCTAGCTGCAATATTCAAAATGGTTTCTATTTGATAATTAGCCAAGAAGAACTAGCCTTCTGTTAAAGGGCAGTATATTCCCTTTCCTTCTCAGCTAGAAGTCTGTGATAATTAGTGGTGGCTTTAGAAGCAAAATGAGGATGAAGTGTAGGAATGTAGTTGTTAAGACTTTGCTTGCTATTTACTTTGTTTCTCAGTTTCTTTAGTACTATAAAGCAACATTATTTCCACCCTGAAGTAAAATTAATTTCTGAGAAAGATTAATGATGTAGCTCAGATTTTTGGATTAGCTGTTAAATCCAAACATCCTGAGGGCAGGATGTCCAATTAAAAAGATTGTATGTACAGCGCTGTGTAAATTTACAGCGCTTTATAAATACAGGTTAATAATAATAATAATAATAATAATAATAATAATAATAATAAGTGTGCGGCCACTACTTGTTTTCTCAGCCTCCCTTAGTTCCCCAGAGGGCTTCTTCAGTCTTAAATTACACCTGAGCAGCAGGAACACCTGAGCATATATGCTTTTATTCTGCAGGGAGACCAGGGCTCTACCCACTCTGTTGTTTATGGAAAAAATGTTGTTATGTTAAAGACAGAAACGGTAACACTAGATTTATGAACCTCTTAGTAGTTCATTACCTGCTGGGTTTTATTTCCAACCTTTTTCAAACCATTCAGCTTTTAGCTTTGGGATTTTATAGTGGCTATATAAGATTGTGCTGGTTGCACACCATTGTTGCGTCTTCCATTTTCAAAAAAAGATTTACACAGTTTTGTCAGATTAAGATTGCATTGTTTTCCAGATTTCTGAGAAATAAAAAAAGAACTTCCCTCCTATTACCAAAAAGATTTATGTTAAATTCAACTATTGGGGTCCATTAGAAAACTTCCAAAACTGTACCATTAGTTTGGACCAACCAAAAATACAGGCAAGAAATTAGAAGACTTGGACTTGAAAAGGTAGATATGAAGAAGCTAGACAAGAGCCTGAAGTATAAAGTTATATCATTCGATACTAAAGTTAGGATTGCCCATGCTTATCGTATTTCCAGTTTCTGTGTATTGTGAAAGCAGGACAGTCATGAAAGTTGATAGGAGGAAAATCAATTCACTTGAAATGTGGTGCTGAAGAAAAGTTCTAAGGATACTATGGGCTGCTAAAAAGACAAATAAATGGGTCTAGAGCAAATCAAGGATGAACTCTCCCTAGAACCAAAGATGACTAAACCAAGCTTATCGTACTTTGGACAAATCTTGAGACGACATGACTCACTAGAAAAGACAATAATGCTTGGTAAGCTAGAAGGCAATACGAAAAGAGGAAGACTGCATTCCTGATGGATAGACTCAGTCAAGTAAGCCACAGCCCTGAGTTTACAAGATCCATGCAGGGTAGTTGATGATAGGGTGACTTGAACGTCTCTCATTCCTAGGATCACAGCAGTTAACAACAATTTAAAAATACATAGAATTGTAGACAAAATTGTGAGGTCTCCAGATTGCTTCACAAGAGAAGCTGGCATGATTTTATATTTTTACAAATGAGGAATGAGACTTTGTGATTTTGCCCCAACCATTGTACTGTATGTGTTGAACAAAAGCTTCCCAATACCTGGCAAACCTAAGTTTCCACCTCTTCCTCTACTGCAGCTTGCAGACCTTTCAGATTTTTTAGCTTTAGCATGAAGTCACTCCCCTGCTTCCTTTTGTAACATCTTACACATGTTGGTATTCTTTTGCAGTTTTCATTGCTCCTAATAGAAGTTTTGCCTGCCTCTGGATTCTGGTGGTTCTCAAGTGTGAAGATTATCTGATTTCAGCATTGGGCTTATGTGGACTCTATGTTTCTTCATAAATCACTGCTTTGGATGTTTTCCCTTAAGGAATGCAGTGACTCATGCACACAGTTTCTTTGGTGGCTAAATAATTTGGCATCAGGAGTAACACCTTTATGCCCTTTGCATAGACATGGCAGAATTATCATCCAGATTACTGCCTGACTGAGAGAAGATAAATTGAGGCCTGTGAATTGTACGTAGATGCTGTGGTCAGCCTCTTTTGTCTGTAGGTGCTTCTGAGTTAATAAGCTCTCTTCATTTTTTTTAACTTACAGGCTATATTAGCAATTCTGTTGCATCAAGTATTTTGGGAATTACTGCCCTATCAAACTAGAAATTATTTATTTAACTTCTAGCATGCTTTTCCTCTGGTGGGTTTAGCAATTTACAAGCCAGAACTACTGTATTTAGACCTACATCTTGTGCCTTGACACTGTCTTCTAGGATGCAGAGTGACATGGGAGAGGGGAACAATGGCTGCAGCTTAGGTCCAAAGATTTAAACTCAGATCATATTGAGGTGACTGGGTCTCTAACGCTTGACAGGAAAAAGAAGAGCCAACTTGTGTATTTGCTTAGGAAGAACATAGGCTGCAGTCCAACCTGCAGGTATGTGTTGAAGTCCCATTGAAACTAATTGGGAACATGCATGTAGCTGTGGGTTAGTTTACAGCCACAATGTATGACTTTAGATGTAACATCAGGATATCTTGAGAGTGTAAGATGTTTCAAGAGAAAGGTTCAGCTTGTCTTGAAACATTTTTCATCTCCTTGGAAATATGTGAGGTGTTATATTAAAAATACACATTTCTAGAAGGTGTTACTAATTGTGTGTAAGAGCTAGTGGATTCCAAGCATGGATATCCTTCCTATTGGCATCATTAAAATCTTCTCTCCTGCCATGCAAAGGTTAAAAATGTAATACGATTTTTTTAAAACCTAAATTGTCCCATATTAACAATTGCCTAGAAAAAGACGTGATGATGACGATGAAAAAAAAGTTGGAGAAGGAAAGAGGAAATCTAAGATCAAGAGACGGGAAAAAAGACAGATAGATCAAGATGAAAAACGCCCAAGAAAGCTGCAGAAGGTAACAGCTGGAGAAGAGTTGTGGCCAGAGAATATGCCTGAATGGGAAGAGAGGAAATACCTTCTAGCTCAGAGAAGAGTGGAATCTATCAGGCTGCTTACTGTGCTGTTAAACCAAATAAAAGTAAGAATATATATTTTTAAAAATACTCCAACAGATTTACCAATCTGTATATTAAGCTATAGGACACAGAAAAGGAGAGGATTTGCTTCCATTGGGCAGCAGGTGTCAGTCTCCATATCCAAGGTGCACTTTATTTTGGTGTACTGGCTTAAGTGTGAGGTGGAAGGAGGCAGAGTTACATATTCAAGGGGTAGTTTCATGTTTAAAATTAGTTACAAGAGTCAGCAACTTCTTGATAAGATCTATGTTTCTTGGTTCCTTTTTCTTTTTTCTCTTTTCATCTTCAACTGCCATGCAAAGAGGTGTTGATTGAGTTTCTGTTTCTTTAGCATGGTGAAATCAATTTGTCTCTGAAGGAATAAAATGAGTTGGGAGCACTAGCATGTGCAGAATGGAGAACATTATTATGACAACACTAAGTGGTTAAGAAAAGAAATTCCATAATCCATGGCCATGAAAGTGTCTTGCCTATTGCTTTTTGGCAAGGGATGTTAATTTTTAATTATTACATGCATTGCAAAGTGTAATTTCAGCCTTTAAGGTAAAAGCTAGCATGTGTTGTGTGATTTCATTTTCAAGACTAGCTTATTTAAAACTTGACTGATTGCCCATAAAAATATTTTCTTTATGGAGAAGCTGGGCTGACAGAAAAATCACCTCCTAGAGAGAGTTGTACAGTGAGGTAAGCTTGAGTGTGCTTTCTTAGATGGTATAATTTGGTCATCTTATGGGCATTAGATAAACAATTGGTGGGTATGATCCAAGTGGCACAATCCATAGGTAAGTTTTTATGCAGTTCATTTTCAGTAAATTCAAACCTGTTTATACTCAGAGCAAACCCAATCAAATTAATAAGACTTGAATAACTTAAACCCATTCAGTGGGTTTAATTTTTATCTGGATCTAACTCAGGTAACATCTACACTGCAGAAATAATGCAGTTTGATACCTCTTTAACTGCCATAGCTCAATGCTATGGAATAAAAAACACAACAACATCATTTATTTCTTAACCACTTCTTCCCATGGTTTGAGGCAGGGAATAAAAACAAATGAACAATACAGAATTAAAATGTGCAACAGTTTAAAAGGACAAATAAGACATACACATTGTAAAACAATCCACATTTTAAATATATAATTTAAAATCATCTGGATAATCTTGCTGGAAGAGGCTGGTCTTCCATGCTGTTTTAAATTCAGACAGCATGCTCAGCTGTTGAATTTTTCCTGGCAGGTCATTCCACAGTCTAGGAGTGGCCAAAGCAAATGTCCTCTGGCTGACAGTTGCCAACCTAGTTCTGGCTGACTGGAGTAAATGTCCACCAGAGGACCTAAGAGTATGGGGCAGATTGTACAGGAAGAGGTGATCCCATAGGTAATCTGGCCCCAAATCATGTAAGGCTTTAACGGTAATGATCAACACTTTGTACCTTGTCCAGAAATGAATTGGCAGAACATCCTGGGATTTGTAGTTTGTTGCGGCACCAGAGCTCTTTGACAAAGAATGTTAAATATCTCCGAAAACTACAAATTCCATAACATTGAGTCATAGCAGTTAAAGCGGTATCACACTGCATTAATCACACTGTATAAAATTGTGTAGCGTGGATGCAGCCTTAGTGATTCTTGCTCTCTAAATGGATTTTGCTCAGTTGGAGGATATGTGCCTACTTCAGGCACCAAAAGTTATTGGACCAACTTACAATTCATAATTAGACAATGTTAAAATTTATTTTCTTTCTGCTGATGTCATTTGTTGAATTTTGCTGTAATTCTTTGTTTCAATTTTTTTTTACTTTTGAAGAATTTGGTGCTATCATCGAGGCAAATAGAGGAGCCGTTGAAGAATTTTGACAATGAAAGAGAAGATTCTTTCTCAGCACCCCAGAAACAGAATGGACTAAAAGAGCAGAAAAACTCTCATTCTCTTGAGAACCAAGAGCTAATAGATGAGAGAGACCCCAAGTGTCATTCAGCACAATTGGATAATGTGCATAATTGGCAAAGGGAGAAAGAACAGTCCATTGGAAAGTATTTACCTACATCATCTCGTCCCTTGGTAAGAACGATTTTGAACAAGGCAGTTTCAAGAACCATCACTAGCCACACAACAGAGAAGGATACAGACTGTCATCATGCCTCTGGCTTGTTACAGGTCACTATCACTCAAGAGTGTAAAGCTGTAAAGTCACCTAACACAGGGGATTACTTACAACAAAACTTCAGCTGTTTCCCAAAAGCCCCTAATGCGGGAAAATCCAAGAAACAAAAGGTTTATGAAACTGAGGAATTTATACATTATTTACTAAACTACTACCAAACCCCAAGATATGCACGAATTTGTCCGGGGGTGCAAAACACAGCAAACGAATCTTGGTGGCAGAGAATGGTGTCTCATAATGGGAACAATGTCCAGGTCAGCCTCAAAAGCAAAGGTGGACAGTGCTTGACAGAAGTGAGTTTAGTACCAGACCACCATGAGAGAGACTTCAGAGGGAAGGACAGTTATAAGTGGAAAGTAATAGAGGAAGAACCTGAGCTTGTGGAGAGCATGCCAAAGAAGCAGGCATGTACCAGAGACTTTACGAAAAGCTACCAGGTTCAGTGTGGTGACTCGCTAGATGAGGCTAGTGATGGTACCCCACCTGACGAACTGCATACTCCTGTTTTAGTAAGCACCAATACTGCTCACCATAAAAAATACCAAGAAGAGAATATTGCAATGGCAGTTGTACCATCACACAAGCCATTTGGCTGTGTGTATAAACTGAAGGATTTATTGGAAGAGATAAGCAGTGATTCTGAATATTTTAGTGAGGCACGTAATGAGACACGAAACAAAATGGAGAGAAGAAATGGTAGCTGCAGAAGTAGCTGTGATCCATGGCCTCTCAGCAAATCAGGGAGAAGAGAATTGCTGATTTGTGTTCAAAATGTGGCCTATAGCGATCAGGATGGAGAATGCAGCAAACGCAACTTCTGCTCCAACTCTGAGTGCTGTGACTCAATGAAGCGGCCCAGGCAAAGGCTTAAAATGGGATTAAAGAGATCCAGCAGTAAAATACAGCATGAAGGACAAAAAATCAAATGGGTATCTAGTGAGGAGGAGAGAGAATCTAGTAGGAAGAAGAAGAAGAAGAAAAAGAAAAGGACTTCTGGTAACTCTCTGCCTGAGGATGTACCTAACTTCTTTAAAACAAACCATTGTGAAGAGATGGAGTCCCTTGGCAAGCTACAGAGAAAATGTAGCAAGATGTTCCACCACAAAATGAAATGTAAAACATTTAATGACATTGGAGGAGCAGTAAAAGCAAAAGATGCCATCCATTTGAGTGCCTCAAAGCTTCAAGAAGCTCACGAAGAGGCAGGTAAGGGGTTTGTGGACATTAATGTGACTGGTGATAGAGGGTATGAAATGGACAGAAGGCAGAGAGCTTTCAAGGGTAGGGTAGAAAGGTGATTGTCAGGGCAGCTCAGAGAGGTTAGACGTGATGGGTGTATTGGTAGAAGATGGTGGCGAAAAGAACTGGGAAGAAAAGCATGGGGCAACTTTCAGTATTTTTTTTGAGTTGTAAGCAGCTCCTTCAACTTGAGCATTCTTAACTCTTGAGGTTGTGCTGCAACTCTCTCCTGGTTTGCAGAGGACTTGCTATTAAGAAGAAATGTTGAAGCCACTTCCGAAGGATGGCCTTTGTTTCCTGTTGAAATAATTCGAACAAGTCCATACCCGGAGGCAGTCTGTGAAGTGGAATTCGGAAGAGGATGCTGATTTCATTGGTCCTGGAAGATGATGGTGATCTTGAAACTATTAAAGGAGGAAGCTCAAAATAGGTCCTTTTATACAACTCTTTAAAGAATATAACTGTAAAGTAGACCTTTGGTGACCTGGGTATTTTGCTTTGACTCCTCTGCATGCTGGTGGAGGGAGAGCAGTGTTTACAAGAGTCTAGCTTGGTAAAAAGAAATGGCAGAAATCAGTCAGTAGATTTAACATCTGTACCAAAGAGGACCAATACAACAGAAAAGGTTACCAAATATGCATGATTGAAGCCATGTTGAATCATGGACTGGTCAAGAGTTTGAGCTGAATTGAATGGTCCCTACTGTTGTTGTTTTTTTTGGATAGATCTACAAAATGTGAGTTCTGCTGTCTAGTTACTACAGTTAGAAGAGTTATGCCTAAAGTACTTATATAGTTGAATAAATATTTTAATTTATGAGATTCAAAAAGAAAGTGCCTCCTCGGTAATTCAGAAAGGGGATGGTGTGAGAGAAAATGTGTTATTTATGTAAGGCAGAAAAGGAACATGTTTATAATCCATTGCAAATTTATAACATGATGCAGATAATAGCCTCCATTACCATAGTTTAATCTTGGAATGGGCAGTGCATGGTTTATGTCACATGTTGTTAATCCAGAACCTTTTTTCGCCCTATTTGGTTTTTTGAATGCTTTACACATTGGATTTTGCTTTCCTGCAATTCTCCCAAATCTGCCTTTTGTTAGCCACATGGGGGGAAAGGTACCCGTGACACTGGAGATCCACTGTCAGATTTCAGGAGTTGGAAAACTTTGACTCTCAAGATGTTCTCACTTACAGATTCCATAGTTCTTTACCACTGGCTATCCAAGATAGCAGTTGGAAACATTAGACCAAAAACATCTGAAGTGCACAAGGTTGCTCATTCTTGCCTTACAATGAAAGAATTAAAGCAGCCATATGAGGTTCAAATTGTGATCAGAGCAGCAATCTCTCTCTCTCTCTCTCTCTCTCTCTCTCTCTGTGTGTGTCAGGGAAGTATAGCCCCTTGTCCCCATGGCACTTGAAATAATATCCCAGTGTTGCCTTTTTTAGCTGGAGGGTTGCAGAAAAATGCTGGCATGATGAAGGTAACTGGGTAAGTGTTTCTCCTCCTGTTATGGGAATAACAGTAGCTCTGGAGGGTGGGATTTAAATGGAAAGCACTACAAGGAGAAAATAATTGAACAGTCCCATTATACAACATCATTGCTTCAGTCAAATTGGAACCTCATCTGTCTTTTCCAATTCTCAAATTTTCCAGTTCACAAATGGTTTGGCCTTAATTAAAGTGGTATGCAGAGTAGTTGGGAGTTGGCTGCTGAAACTGGGAAGAGCTAAACTATTGTCACCATTGATATACTTGTGTGAGAAGCTGTGAAGGTCATACAGTACTCCCCCAAATGTGTTTATCTTTGTTGGTCAGTTCTCAGATAATACAGAAATGATTATTTTCCTTTTTTTTTTTTTAATAAGAAAGAATGATAGAACGAACACTTTTATAGGTTCTTCACAGACTAGTGTTCCTTTGGTTCTTAAAGATCTGCTGGACAAAGGATACTTTGACCAGTGAAAGCGGTATGAACTCTTTCTTCTGTGCTGGTTGGCATTTTTGTTCTTTGAGTAAGTGACCTTCTGAAGTATATGGCCAGAGCCAACAGAAGTGATCTTACTTAGTTCTTAGAACTGTATGAAGCCTGAAGATGGTGTCATAATACAATCCAATATGACAGTCTAAAAACACTCTACTGTCTTCAGTTGTAATAAGAAATGGTTTTGAGAACTGCAGGTTGTCTCTTACTGCAGCAGGTAGCCACAACTTCTATGGAACTGATTTCCATATGGAGAGGGAATAGCAACAAATTTTGAGTTTCTGCTTTCACTTTAATATGCTTTATTTATTACATGTCATGGTAATTTTCATGTGATATGCATTCCCTAGCATACCACCCATGTTTGTTAACTTCTGTTCCAATAAAGTAGTAATGAACAAAAGTATGCAGGTATTTAATGTCTTTAGATTGTGTTTTGTGTCAAACTGGTCACTGGTGGCAGTTTCCACAGGTTTCTGAGCCCTCTTCTACTTTAAAACTAATCTTGTGGTAGTGATGTGGAGGTACTGAATGCATTTCCTGAGGGGATAAAGAAAAATATTTTGGAAATAGCCTTTTGCATTTGGCTTACTTTTTTCCTCTGGAGGAGGGGATCTATCTAATTTAAGGTTTCCCTTAACTGTGAATGAATTGGTTCTTTATGGAAATTCTTTTGAGCAACATAGCAAATGTTTTGGTTTCTTGTTACACAGTACATACAAGTACACAACGTCCTCCACAAACTTTGTTTTGTTTCTTGCTGTTTTTAGCTAATTTGAACACAAACGCACTTGGAGAAAATGTTTGTGCCCACTTCAAAGTGCATTGTCCATTGTGGAAGTTCCTTAAATTCATTTCCTTTCAGTAAGCATATGATGCAGTGATGGAGAAAATGCGCCAGTCCCTTCAGAAAAGAGGCTTTCTGCATAGCAATCTGAGGGCTCATGGCATCCTCAAAACGCTGCACCCCATGCCACCTGTCATAGGGTAAATGAGATTCTCTCCCCACACCTTTTTCATGCTGTGAAGGAAAAAGTGGCAGGAGAGTATGTGCAAAAGTACAGCTGTCTTGATGAACCACTGCCAAGCCTCCATGAAGTTTATCATATTCACAGTAGGAATTTTATTTCCTTGCGAGATCTTGTAAACAGAATGCTGTTGAATCTTTTCTATACCTCACAACCCATTTCTTAATGTTCCAAGCAAATAAAAAGTAGGCTTTGTGCCTTAATGTTAGATACCAAGATTAATTTTTCATGGCCTTTACCACCATATAAAGGCATTGGACTTAATCCTTGGATTGGACTTGCACTTCTGTGCTCCTCCAAATGGAGAAAATGAATTAAAGAAATTCCCCTTTTGCACAAATGTGGAAGCTTCCTGGGTAATTCATACACTTTTGGCAACAGCAAAGCAGACTGATTGGAAGCACACTGCAAATCTCCTTCCTGGTACATTTCCAGGTCAAAAGTATCGCCTGAGTAAGTCCAGTGTCTTTATTATATGGTATTAAGGGAGTATGAGCTTACAGCTCTCTTAGTTTACCTTTTGGGCTTTCAATTTTGACATTAATTCTATTGAACTGTTCCCCTGCATTCTCATTAAATACTGGAAACCTAACTTTAAAAAAATGTGTTGGTCAATTCATCATAAGATAGATATGTGAAAATAACTTGATTGGTGTTCCTAGAAAGCTTTCTCGATCAGACTTCTTTTTCTAAAAGCAAGTTTGTAGACTTGTTCTTAAACTTGTATTGCTTGGAAAAATATGTGATGTCTTAATTATGAAAAATAATAAAATGTATTTTATGTAAAAATTGTTTAAATGCAAATTCGTGGTGGATTAAATTGGTGAGTAACATCTAAGATGGTTACAACTGCACAATTAAGTTGGTCTTAAATGCTATGGCAGTTGACATCTAAAGGGGTGGAAGTGATGAGAAAACCTTGAGGAAGTGGGAGTCTTACTTTTGATATTCTGTCACATAGAATTATAAAATCAAGATGCTTACATCTCGCATAGAATCGAGATACTAACAGTCTTATATTCTGAAGTATGGATGGGCAACTCATTGGGTCTGCAAGCCAATTGTCTGCCCTCGGGGGCTGCATGAACTGCTTCCCCCAAGAAATAAAACAAATCAGTCGGGAGTTGGAAATCTGCTTATGGTTTTGATGTTGAACAGCTGAAGCACTCCTGCATCTTTATGAAAAGTGAACTGCCTATCTGGAAGCCTTCCAAGTGTGGTAGGTCACCATTTTTGGCCAGTAAGATGGGGGTTATGGGAGTATGGAAGGGGTGTGGGACTGCAAAAACTGCTGCGGGGTATGTGTGCTGTGCTCTGTCACCTGCTATCTTAGAGCATTTTTTCCTGCGTCTGCCTCATTTGGAGGTTCTCAGTGTTACCCATAGTCACAGTACAGGTTGAACCATAAGTGTCTTGGATTTTGGAGTATTTCTATATACATAATGAGATATCTTGCAGATGGACCCAACTGAAACATGAAATTCATTTATGTTTCATTTACCCCTTATACACATAACTGAAGGTAATTTCATACATAATATTTTAAGAAATTTTGCTCCTGAACACTAAACCATCAGAAAACAAAGGTTTCACTAAATCAGCCAGCCATGAAAAGGTTTGGGATTTCTGAATACTTTGGATTTCGGAATTCCAGATAAGGGAGACTCAACCTGTGTAACAGTTCCATCGGCCATACAGAAAAGAATGAGGTGCTAGTGGTGTCGTTCAGTGTAACGTAAAGCATAAAATACATCACATATAGGCCTTGAGGTCAAATGTCTGATTTGTTTACAGAAGAGATCTGGTGCAATGGGAAGGTTTAGTTTTCAGGTACAGATTAGTTTCACCTGTCAATTGCCATGTCTTGTGAAAGTTGTCAGTACAAAATTCCAAAACATATAGGATCAACATTTCAAGGAATATTTATGACTCAGAATTCACCAGAAGCATAGTATAGACAGGTGTGGGCTTCCTGCATTTGTGCAGAAATGAAAAGCTATTATCTATGTCCAGAAACATTAATGTTGTAGAACTAAAGGAAGGGGTGTGTGTGTGTATGTATATACATATATATATATTAACCTTTATTTATAAAGTGCTGTAAATTCACACACACACATATATATAGCCAAGCACTGAATAACATGTGTGCCCACCGTCATCCAGCTTTGCTAAATGCTAAAAAAGCATCTTAACAATTCCCCCAGTACCTTATATCGTCATACAGTGAGACCTATTAGCTGATTCTGTGTGGGATTTTCAGCTCTTCCATTTGCAGCTGCTTACATAAATGCACTAGAATTCCTGCTCCTATTGCATCGAGAGTGATTATGTAATATGTGGTTAGTCAATTAATAAAAGATAGATTTGAGTCCCCGCAGGTTTGTGACATTCCCTGTGCATGTTGGAAAGAAGCTGCTAAGAGATAGGAAGAGGAATTGGATTGTTGCCTTTCTAACACAGTTCTCTGAACCTGATTCAGGAAATCATTAAGAACTCCAAATCACTTGTTGTCTATTGCTTTACTTCCACAGCTAAGACACCTTTTTAAATAGTTCAAAAGATGACTAAAGTCACGGTGTCAACCAGGACACTATAAAAACTGTTTACTGTTGTCTTAATCTGCTCAGAAATTAACTAGCATAAATTAAATGTTCATAACCTTGACAACTCGATTCAAAGCCTGCTAGCTACTTTTCACACCTCCTTCAAATTGTAGATCAAAAAAGAAGTAGCCTCAGTGAAAATGCTGCTTTGGGTATTGAAGGCCCGATACACATGGGAGGGAAGTGGCGTGGTGCCACCGATTTTAGGGTTTTCTGGAGTGCTAGGACTCAGTATCATGTTTATGCCCATTGGCTATAGTAATTTCTTTCTTGGAAACTGTGGACTGATAGACAATAGTCTACAGATACTTGGAGTTGCACTATATGAGGAAAGAATTCCAAAGTAAAGAGAAGGTTTATATTTCACCTTTTCCTCCCCAGAGAGTTGTGTACCTTTCCCCTCCATTGGCATGTTTATTCCATGGGTTAGCCTGGGGCCCTGGGCTAACAACCCCTGATCTTCTTTCAACCTTCTGTTTACAAAATTCCTCCAATAAAAGACTGAAATGAGCAATGAATTCATATCATAAATATTTATTTTAACATTGTGGTAAGGAAGGAAAACCTGTGAGATACTCCATTATCATTGGCGGCATCCACACTGCAGAACTAATCCAGGCTGACACGACTTTAACTGCCATGACTCAATGCTATGAACTTCTGGGAATTGTAGTTTTGGAAGACATTGAGCCTTCTCTGCCAGAGAACTCTGGTGCCACAGCAAACTACAATTCCCAGAATCCCATAGCATTCAGATATGGCAGTTAAAGTCAACCTGGATTATTTCTGCAGTGTGGATGTCACAGTGACAGAATATTAAATACTGCATTTAGTGTTAGGACAAACAAAACAAGTGCCACATTTCTAGGAAGATTTTATTTTTTTAAGAACAAACCAAATACACAATTCTTATTCTTGAAGTGAAATGACATCCAAAGCTAAGTTTGCAACAGTTACTTTTTCTTCTCAACAATGGAAAGCTACAGCAACACAGAAGAATACTTAGCTTACTAACAAGTAGCTTAAAACTTCCCAGAGGTAGGTCAAAACTCTTCAGCCAACTACCTGTCTTTAAGGCCTAGTGATTACCAATAAGCAAACATTTATATAACAAAATCTTACATTGAAGAGGTGAGAGCAGGAAACAGATCCTCAACTCCATTTGCAATACAGTTCTTATTGCTTTGGGTAAAGAATGTAAAAGATGGGGGAAAAGAGCAGAAACAGAATCTCCAAAAATAAAAACAAACCTAATGCTTCTACCTCTACTGTTTGGATTCCCTAAACCAATGCTTATTTAATCATGCTATATATATTTTGCAAGAACCCTCTCCAAGTTCATTTGTTCCTTGCACGATGCAAAGGCTTTTAGAGCAGACCATGTGTTCACATGGTGCACTGTCTGTGCCCAAAGCACAGCCAACAGCTGTACTGTGTGTAATGCTGAATGAGCCGTTTTGTAATGTAAGTCTCCATTAACATTTCTTGGAACTGGTACATTGCTGAGCTTCTGAGGAACTAATTGTTCTTAAGAACAGTTTAGGTTCCACAGCCTGGGTTTTGAACCATGCATAAACAACAGACCCCAGCATAGCAGGTTCTGTATAACTGGTTCCCCATATCAAACAAGTCCCATACACTTTCTCCTGCCTAAACTAGTTTGACACCAGCTTTTGGCTCCATTTTTTCTCTAGGCTTGCTATGCTGTTTGTCTTCTTGGTCTTTTGGCTAAGATCAAGTGTAAAGACTATATTGGGAAGACTCAAAAAGCCCATGCATACTGATCCTATTTGATCTGGGCAATTTTAATGCAACGCTGTATAATGGCTTTAGCCTTGATTTAGTACAATCACCGTATTATATTCCTTCTAAGGAGGGATTGGGCACATGGCTCTCCAGATGTGGAATGGCAACATCACCATTGGCTATGCTAACTAGGGCTACTAGGGGCTGCAGTCCAACTACATCTGGAGGGCTGCATGTTTCCCATCACTCTCTTTTGTTCTCATGTACGTCAGGTTTTAGACTATCAACAAGCCCAAAACTGCATTCCCATGCTGCCCTCAAACATCTCCTCTAAGGCTGAATCCACACTACAGACATAATCCAGTTTGACACCACTTTAACTGCTATGGCTCAATGCTATGGATTTCTGGAAACTGTAGTTCTGTGAAACATTTCCCCTTCTTTGTCAGACAGCTCTGATGGCACAACAAACTACAAATCCTGGGATCCCATAACAATGAGCCATGGCAGTTAAAGCAGTGTCAAAGTGGATTATTTCTGCAGCCTCAGAGGAACTAGTAGCCTAGAAACTATCAGCTTTCTGCAATTTAGCACCTTCTGGATGTGCTGGACTTTGCTTTCCATTTTCTCGGGTAGCATGACCATGTTGTCTGAGGGTTGTGGGTCTTTTATGCCAACATATTCAGAGGGTGCCAGGTTGGGAGAGAGTGTTGTAAGGGCTGGCATTATCAAATTGGCTGGAAACCAACCGATACTTGAGCCAAGTATTTAAGAGCACTGAACTCACTGGGACTTCAAAGTACACACAGACTGGGTGTTTTGGCTGTTTCAACTTATCCGTGATTATCCATTTATATAATCAGCACTGAAGACCTATGCTAAAGGTAAATGAAGCAGGCTGCTTAAAACTAAACATCTCTGAACAACAGCAAGATAATCAACTTTTTTTTAAGCAGAAAGTTATTTGAAACTAATGTTCACTTTCTTTTTGTAAAGTTGGATTCTAATGTCTATATAAAACTGGCTTTAAAAATTATGCTTCAGTTTTAACCATGTAGTCCCTTCATCAAAATATTTACAATGATGTGATTCAACATAAACCATGCAGATTCCAAAAGGAGTTACTTGCAAGAGGCGTAATTCCCATGAGTACCATGGGTTATGATGGAAAATGTTGGTACACAGGTCATTTAAAAACAACAACAATGTTATTATGGAATGGAAATTATAGGCAAAGAAAATGCAAGAAAGCTGTTTGCTCACCATCTGTTCACCCTGAATACTATGTATGTGTGCTGTTTGTATGTTTGGGGCACAAACCGAACCGAGTTACATACCTGCTGTTTGGTGGCTACTAACCATCACAGCAGGGCATCTTCAGTGGAACATAAGTGCATACTCTTTGTGAAACTCCCTCCAGAAATTTGAAATTCCATAGCATCAGCGCCTGGGAGACTTTATCTCTCTCTGCCAGAGAATTGCAGTTTTGGTGTTCCCGATGCAATGCCAATTGGATCACACCGCTTTGATTTAAGAAACTTCAGCACTGATTGACAAGATTCACTTGAGAACACTGATTAAAATGTGTTTAATTGACAGCAAGTTGTACCATTCCTAAAAATAGGGCTGAGGTTCAAACTGGTACAGTCGAACTGGAATGTGACAAAGAAAAAGTCCTTTAATTTATTTTAAAACTAAAACAAACCATCAATCTCCAGACTGTTCTTCCCCGTGTTGGCTAATCATTCTTGCGATCTTTAGCATCTTTTGTTTCTTCTTCATCGGAATATACTGTGGGCTCTTCTCCATCCTTCAACAGTTTGCCTACATAGTGGTATTTAACTGAATGTAAAGTGGGGGGAAAACACATTATTACTAAATAGGCACAAGGTTTGTGGTATCAGCACATTGTTAATGTTAAGACTATCATTAGAACATGCTTAACCCCAATACTTGAAGCCAAGAGAAACTAGTTCTGTTTAGATTTCACAACAAGAAAAATTTGTCCGTCAGCCAAGAAGTATTTCCCTGTGAATACCTCTGTCAGATTTCAAAAAGGCTTGTATAAGAGAAGCTCTTATAGCTTGTGGTTAAAATTCACAATGAAGAATAGTTCTACTGAATACTATAAACAGATGTAATTCTTAGTAAATATGCCTGCAACTATGCTTTGGATGCATTAGTCACACTATTTTATCAGTACTAAGAGGGGCTAAACGTAGCTTGTACAGAGGGCCCTTGGTATCCGCTGTGGTTTGATTCAGGATGACAAAATCCATGGATGCTCAAGTCCCATTCAATACAATGGCATAGTAAAAAGGTGTTCCTTATATAAAACAGCAAAATCAAGATTAACCTTTTGGAATTTATATTTTTTTAATACTTTCAAACTGCGGATGGTATAATTTCTGGATAAGGAATCTGTGGATATGGAGGGCTGACTGTATTGTGGCCAACTATAAATACTGTATATATAAATTGACAAGATCACATAGTTGTAATCTAAGAACTGTGTTTCAGGGACTGAATTTGCTCCTGGTGTGTGTGTGTGTGTGTGTGTGTGTGTATACACATACATACATACACAAACCAGGAGCAAATTCATTCCCTGAAACACAGCTCTTAAATTACAACAGTGTGATCTTGTCCATTTGGCAAAAGATCATATAGGATTAGAATTGGGCAATGCTTACATGTGAACTGCTGCTCCCAGTCATTCAGCGTCTCTCTCTGGGTGGCGTCAAGATCAGAAAGGTCATCATATTCATCCTTCAAAGCTTCTTTATCCAGGCAGAAGGTAGCAAGGCCTCTGGAGGCATCTCTTCCAGCAAATACCCCATAAGGGCCATCTTCAGAGAAGAACAGGTAGATATCAGACACTGATATTGCACATCTTTTTTTAAAAAAGGCCAAGGACAAATACACATGCCTTTCCATGTCATATTGGGGCTAAGGATACAGTAGTCTTTAAAGTAATATTTTAGAGACAATTTTCTTCTCAAAGACCTATGCATTCTGTATAAATTTTACATGCTTCTCAGCGCATCAGGTGCAAAGTCCCCCCACTGATTCTTAGGCACACTTTTCTAGGAAAGTTTTAAAAACACATTCATTTGAGTCTTCATTTCCCATTCCCTATGTATGCAATTTTGGCAGGCAATTCTCTAAGGACTTTACTCTCTTACTAAGTCAATGAGTAACTTCTTTCACCACGTCTCTCTCTCTCTCTTCTTAATAGTTGTTGAGGCCAGGAATTTTGAAATACTTTAGAATTCGTATAAAAGCAACACTTCTTTTCTCCCAAAAACTCAAGTCCTGCCCTGTTATTTAGAAACCATTTCCCTGATAAGGATTATGAGAGCTAGAAACATTTTTTAAAAAATACATTGAATTTTTAGGATGATAAATGATTGAAGTGCTTACGCAAGATAAAACATTTCAGGTATGAGTTACTAAAAGACTTTCAAAAACAGGAGTATGAAGCATGGGGGGAAAAGAATAGGACTCTGTGTAGCAGCACCAGGCAAAGCAAAAAGAGAGAAGGAAAGAGAGGAGGCGATGTGAAAAGGGGGGCGATACAAAATGGTTGCCAAGGACTATTAAGTATGACTGCAGAAAATGAGTTATGTAGCACTCAGAGTTTGACAGACAGAAAGATCTCAGGAACTTAGGGAATAGGAATGATAAAATATAGGTCAAAAGAACCTGAAAGCTCTCTTCTAGGCAGCATATTGGGCCAGAGGAAAGCTGACAAATATCCATTCAGCTGAAAGACTAACTGGTCCTGACACAGAGTTTATTTATATTGTAGAAATAATGCAGTTTAACACCACCTTAGCACCCTGGTGCAATCTTACAGAATCCTGGGATTTGTCATTTTGTGTTTGTGTGTTGGATTACGTCTCTGGAAACCAGGGTTCGAATGCTGGCTCGGTCATGAAACCCACTGGGTGACCTTGGGTAAGTCACACACTCTCAGCCTCTGAGGATGGCAATGGCAAACCTCCTCTGAACAAATCTTGCCAAGAAAACCCCACCACGATAGGTTCACTTTTGGGTGGCCATAAGTGTTCAGAAATGACTTGAAAGCACATAACACACAGGAACCTATCCTTATTCTTTACATGCTAGTTCTTCCTCTGGTATCCAATTTTCTATTTAATGTCTAGAAACACACCTACCATATATATGAGAGCTAGAGGCTGACCTCATGTATAAGTCGAGGCTGGGTTTTGGAGCCTAAATTATGGATTTTGATATGACCCATGGCTAAGTCGAGGGTAAAATTTAGAGGCATGTCACAAAGGAGCTAAAGGATGAAGCAATAGATATAATGCCAAAGAACCTACAAAATTCCTGCATCTATAACTGTCTGTGCTCACACTAAAATCTGGATAGGCTTTAGTGGGGAGGACATTGCTTCCAGGAGAGATTACACTATTGCCTTTCATCTTTTTAAAGGTTCCCTTTTAAAAAATTAGAGTTAAAGTACAGTGCAGTGGGCCTTTGGTATTTGGCTGGTGTTTGGTATCAGAAATCTCCATGGACACCAAAATTCATGGATGCTCAAGTCCCATTAAATACGACGGTGAAGTAAAATGGTATCTCTTATATAAAAGGGCAAAATCAAGGTTTGCTTTTTGGGAATTTATATAATTTTTTGGAATATTTTTAATCCGCGGATGCTTGAATCCATGGGTCAAAAAATCTATGGCTATGGAGAGCCAACTGAAGGTACAGTACATTGACCCGCAGATAAGTCGACTCAGTTTTTGGGGGTCAATTATTTTTACTAAAATTTCTAGACTTATACATGACTATATATAGTAACTAAGGTACCTCTGTTTTTCTCTTGCACAGTTTAAGAATAAAGCAGTATCAACAACAAGGCTGTGTACTGGATGTGTTGATCATAATAAAAGATAATGGTGATGAACAAGGCTGTGCAAAGGAAGCTCTTTTGCTACACATGAAGGGATCTGGGTATTCTGGGAACCATAAACAAGCTTGCCGGCCTCTTGGCCTTTGAGCTCGTCCAGCATTGAAGGGAAAGGGGGAGGTGGAAAGATTGCAGGGAGCAATATTGAGGCCTTGTGTAATGTGCAACAACGCTCTCCTCCCACACAGATTGCATGCAAAGCAAAGCTCAGAGCAATCTGGTTCCTGGGAAAGGTTGAGCCACAGACAAAGGCAAGCTAGGCTACTCCCTTCCTTCTTTGGTGCCTAAGGTATAATCCATTTCCAGAACAAGCCTGGCTGGTTAGGCATGAAGGGGGTTGGAGCAATGAGATCTGGGACTTTCTGTTCCTCTCTCCTTCTGGAAAAAACAAAACAAAATTTTGTGATTTTCTTATTCAAAAGAAATAAATAGGTAAATTCCAAAAAGTAAACCGTGATTTGCCACCTGCCATCCTCTGAGGCTGAGAGAGTGTGACTTGCCCAAGGTTACCCAGTGAAGATGCCAGCCACAGATGCTGACGAAACGTTAGGAACAAACTCTTCCAGAACACGGCCACATAGCCCCAAAAAACCCACAAAAAGCTACAGTATGTCACCCCGTGGGTTTCGATGGCTGAACCAGGATTCGGACCCTGGCCCAAACCATTACACCATGCGGGCCTTCATAGTATGGCAGTGGTTTGAGTGTTGGATGATGATCCTGGAGAACAGGGTTCACTTGCCCAGCTTTGCCATGCAAACCTACTGGGTGGCATAGTTTTTGTGTGGGTTTTTCGTGCTATGTGGCCATGTTCTAGAAGAGCAAGTCACAGCCTCAGGGGAAGGCAATGGCAAACCTCCTCTGAACAAATCTTGCTAAGAAAACCCCATGAGACGTTTGCCTTAGGCTTGCCACAAGTCAGTATATACAACAAACATATCAGAGAACGTGATTTAAAAACTTCTACAACTTGGCGCAACACAAAACATTTGTACACGATTTGTACAGACAAACAAAGGCCAAGCAGCTTGAAAAGAGACGCTTTGACCCATATAAACCATGCAGTGAAAGCAACCCATGGCCAAGTCCAGGCTAAGTGTTACTACGCCTTCAAAATCTGCACCAGAAATTCCTGCAAAGCCTGACATGCCTCTTTGTAAACATTGCTGAGAATTGCAGAATGAGCAACTGGGCCAGGAGTCAGTCGACATTGCAGGCAAATGCAAATGGAACAACCTTTACTACACCTTGTAAGAGCATCAGCTGAATACATCACCGTATAGTTCTGTTCAGAACCAGGGTGCCAATGGAAAATGGAAAGGTCAACTTTCCAGATTCTAAGTGGTGAAAACTAACAAATGAATTAAGAGCTGTGGACGGTTTGGGATTCATAAAACATAGTGCAGTCTTTTTGTGCAGACGTTGATCCAATGCACGCTTCCTTGGGAAGAAAGTCTTGCCAAAGTTAGTATGATACACTTGGCACCTTGAAAGTAAACCCTACGGAAATCTGTGGGGCTAATGCTGGATCATGCAACCTGCCAAGATGCCGAGTTCAAATTTGACCTCACTTTCAAGTGAGTACATTGCTCAATGCCAGTAGTTGGGAAACGATGGTGCAATCCCCAGTTAAACTTTGGAATTCATTGCCACAAGATTGTTGGGATGGTTGCCAACTTGGACTATTTTAAAAGAGGATTAGATCCATTTTAGCGCCGGGCGCCTTTGTGTTGATCTCTGATTTTCTTGAAATCACTGAAGCCTGCCACTGGACACAGAAGTAAGCCCCACTGAATTCAATGCAGAAACTTCCTCAGCAAAGATAACCTTTCAGATACATAGGACTACAACTCCCACCAGCCACAAAGCAAGCAGAGCAGCTGACTGGGAATGATGGAGTTGTTATCCAATGCCTCTGGAGAGGGCTGCCCCATCAAAGCAAGTTCCTAATTGATACAAGGGGGCTACCTTACAGGGGCGTTGTAAAGGCTTCTTATGGGAAACAAAGGCCACAAAAGTCCCGGGGAACAAGGCCAAAAAGGGCTCATTGGTGAAAAAGTTGCTGCTGTGTACATACAATATCACCTTTTTGCCACTGTCCAGACTAAAGCCATTTGGCACCGCTTGGACTGCCATGGCTCAATATGATGCAATCCTGGGATGGGCAGTTTGGGGAACTAGTGAGCCTTCTCTATCAGAGGGCTCTGGTGCCCCAGCAAACTACGCATCCCAGGATTTCACAGCACTGAGCAGCAGCAGCAGGGAAAGTGGTATTAAACTGCACTGTTTCTGCACTGCTGTCGTTGTCCAGAGGAGGCTGAGAGAGTGTGACTTGCCCAAGGGCAAGGTTTCATGGCTGAGTCTCCAGAGTCACAGTCCAAGGCTGCAAAGCACGACTGGCTTTGATGCAGAGCCCTGCAAACACTAAGCCTTCCCAATGGCCTGTTTTAGGCGCTGGGAGGGCTTGGCATTTGTAGGTACTGCCAGGCTGGGGGATGCTGGGATTTGCTGTCCTAACAAAGCCATTGTATTTGCATTTGTAGGCTTGCAGCGCTGGACTAGGACTCTGGTTTCATTCCTTCCTGCCCTGTGGGCTGGGGGATGCTGGGAGTTGTTGTCCTGAAACAAGCCCCTGGGAGGGCTTCGCATTTGCCTTTGTAGGGCTCTGCAGGAGTGCTTTGCGGAGCCAGGACTCTGGAGGCCAAAGGTCGCCTCCCCCCCTCCCCTGCCTGCTGGGGGATGCTGGGACATGTCATCCTAAAATAATTGGGGATGCTGGGACATGTCATCCTAAAATAATTGGGGATGCTGGGATTTGTCCTCCTAAAAATGAGCGATGATGCTGGAACCTGTCCATCTAAAAATAGATGGGGGATGCTGGGACTTGTCCTCCGTAAGATGGCTGGGGATGCTAGGACTTGCCCTCCTAACATAACTGGGGCTGCTGGGGCTGCTGGGAGTTGTAGTCCCGAGGGGGGGGCTCAGACCTGGTCCGTAGAACTTCCTTCCGCGGGAGACGTCGAAGACCTTGCCGTTGATGGCCATGAGGATGCGGGGCTCCTGGCGTCCGTCGAAGGGCCGCAGCTGCTGGAGGGTGAAGTCCCGGCGCTTGAGCTTGGGCGGCGGGGGCGGCTCCTCGTCCTCCTCGGGGCCCCGGCCTCCTCGGTCCCCGCTTCGCAGGATCTGGTAGAGCAGGAAGAGGCAGAGGCCCAGGAGGCTCAGGTTCAGCGGGGAGCTCAGCAGCTCCAGCAGCAGCTGGACCCCGAAGGAGGAGGAGGCCGAGGAGGCACCCTCCGCCGCCGCCAGACCCGGAGCCTCCTCCTCGGCCATGGCCCTCCGCAGACAGACTCAGCCACAAGAAGGAAGGAAGGAAGGAGAACAACAAGAGGAGGAGGAGCTCTTGGGCCGCCGATCCTGCCCCGGAGGAGGAGGCTGGCCTCGCAATAGCCTCTGCGGATAGGCTGCATAGGCGCAATGGGCCTCACGCAGCATGGCCTCTATCTGCAGTGGGAAACTATAGTGTGCATAGATGCATTGTGTCCTGCAAGAGGAAATATGTTCGTTCTCCTTATATGCCATATGTCCTGCAATAGGAAATATAGTCTGCATAGGTGCATTATGTCCTGCAATGGGAAATATAGTCTGCATAGGTGCATTGTGTCCTGCAATGGGAAATATAGTCTGCATAGGTGCATTGTGTCCTGCAATGGGAAATATAGTCTGCATAGGTGCATTGTGTCCTGCAATGGGAAATATAGTCTGCATAGGTGCATTGTGTCCTGCAATGGGAAATATAGTCTGCATAGGTGCATTGTGTCCTGCAATAGGAAATATAGTCTGCATAGGTGCATTGTGTCCTGCAATGGGAAATATAGTCTGCATAGGTGCATTGTGTCCTGCAATGGGAAATATAGTCTGCATAGGTGCATTATGTCCTGCAAGATGCAATATGTTCGTTCTCCTTATATGCCATATGTCCTGCAATAGGAAATATAGTCTGCATAGATGCATTCTGTCCTGCAATAGGAAATATAGTCTGCATAGATGCATTGTGTCCTGCAATAGGAAATATAGTCTGCATAGATGCCATATGTCCTGCAATAGGAAATATAGTCTGCATAGATGCCATATGTCCTGCAATATGCAATATGTTCTCCCTATATGCCATATGTCCTGCAATAGGAAATATAGTCTGCATAGATGCATTCTGTCCTGCAATAGGAAATATAGTCTGCATAGATGCATTCTGTCCTGCAATAGGAAATATAGTCTGCATAGATGCCATATGTCCTGCAATAGGAAATATAGTCTGCATAGATGCATTCTGTCCTGCAATAGGAAATATAGTCTGCATAGATGCATTGTGTCCTGCAATAGGAAATATAGTCTGCATAGATGCCATATGTCCTGCAATAGGAAATATAGTCTGCATAGATGCCATATGTCCTGCAATATGCAATATGTTCTCCCTATATGCCATATGTCCTGCAATAGGAAATATAGTCTGCATAGATGCATTCTGTCCTGCAATAGGAAATATAGTCTGCATAGATGCATTCTGTCCTGCAATAGGAAATACAGTCTGCATAGATGCATTCTGTCCTGCAATAGGAAATATAGTCTGCATAGATGCATTCTGTCCTGCAATAGGAAATATAGTCTGCATAGATGCATTCTGTCCTGCAATAGGAAATATAGTCTGCATAGATGCATTGTGTCCTGCAATAGGAAATATAGTCTGCATAGATGCCATATGTCCTGCAATAGGAAATATAGTCTGCATAGATGCCATATGTCCTGCAATATGCAATATGTTCTCCCTATATGCCATATGTCCTGCAATAGGAAATATAGTCTGCATAGATGCATTCTGTCCTGCAATAGGAAATATAGTCTGCATAGATGCATTCTGTCCTGCAATAGGAAATACAGTCTGCATAGATGCATTCTGTCCTGCAATAGGAAATATAGTCTGCATAGATGCATTCTGTCCTGCAATAGGAAATATAGTCTGCATAGATGCATTCTGTCCTGCAATAGGAAATATAGTCTGCATAGATGCATTGTGTCCTGCAATAGGAAATATAGTCTGCATAGATGCCATATGTCCTGCAATAGGAAATATAGTCTGCATAGATGCCATATGTCCTGCAATATGCAATATGTTCTCCCTATATGCCATATGTCCTGCAATAGGAAATATAGTCTGCATAGATGCCATATGTCCTGCAATAGGAAATATGTTCTCCCTATATGCCATATGTCCTGCATAGATTGCCAACTGGGAACCATCCTCTTTCTCCCTCTTCTGTTCTGACAAGAGCCTCTTGTCCTGAGAACAGATTCCTCATCAGATGTCTTGGCACTCCCATGTCTTTAAGGGCCTTCCATAGCCTTTCATGATCAATCATCATCAGCATCAGCATCATCCAACTATTGTATAGTTGTTATACAAAATGATAAAAGTGTCCAAAATGGATGAAACATTGTGTGTTATTTATGGAGATTCTTGCAGCGAACATGATCAAAGCTGCAAGTCTTTGAGGCGCATGGGAAAAATCTGGAGCCAGGACAACTACTTTCTACAAGGAGCATGTGCAGGATCAGGCCTTTAATGGGAAATATTTCTTAAGGAATATCGATAACATAAAAACTTTTGTGTTTGCACTTAACTGTAAGATAAATAGAAGTAGTCAGTCATAAAGAATAATTCACAACATCTAGATGGGAACAAATGGAAGACATATGTTTAAGTTTGTAACAGAACCTTGAAGGTAGAAACATTTTTTTTATGGCGGGGGGACTTTAGGGAAGATCTTACAAAACTGTGTCTTTGAAAACTGTCATCTATTTTCTTTTAATTAATACAAAATTAAATAATAATAATAGTAATACTAATAATAATAATAGTTTTTTATTTGCAGTTTTCCCACATTCATGGGGGTCCTGCACGAATGCGGAGGGTCCGCTGTAGTTTGTAGGGTGTTCAGTGCCTCTCCATTTGGAGAGGTAAATTTTTAGATTACAACTCCCAAGATCTCTATGTACAAAATCCAGGGAATTTCGGTTACAAATCTAACTTTTCCAAGCTTATGATTGGACTCTCCTTCTTTAGAGGTCTTTAAACAGTGGTTAGATGGGCAAGTACTGTTGTGTAGTCCTGCTGCATGGCAGCGGATTGCATTAGATGGCTCTTGCAAGCCCTTTCCAACTCCACGATCCTATTATTTTCCAGCAATGGAGGTGGAAACATCCTATAACGTGGGTTGATTCCATCTCTTGCTCTGAAATAGGCAGGAAAAACAGACTTGAAGGCGTTGATGCCACCAGAGAGAGCAACCCCACCATGATCCCTCCGTCTTTTTCCTGCCTCACTCCGAGTAGGCTGTGTTTTTCCTTTTCTCCTCCTTCTTTGTCTTAAAGACTTTAATATTTCTTCTATTCTTCTTATGAGAGGAAGATGGCTCTGATGCAGGGACTCCGTCTTCTGACAGGCTTCTTCTGACCATTATGCAGCATTACTACACAAAGCGGTTAAGATCCTTAAATCATATTTTCAAGGCCACCTCTCCACTCCATTTAGTCTACAAGAAACAGTCTTGATTTGCCACAAGGGCATTTGGAGAGTCTCTCCAGGATTGAAGGCCCTGGTCTTCAGAGCTGTCTTCACAAAGGTATCAGGTAAGAGTGGCTTAAAGCTGCCACATTACACCTAAATTCTGTGTCTGTTAATGAGCTTTATCATTTACCTTGACAGGTAATGGCAAAACTGCAAATCTAACCGATGGAGGACTCAGTATAAGCGCTGAGTTTCTTCCATTTATACTCAAGCTTGACGAGACACACATTCCCTCTCTCTTTCACACATATACATATATAGATGTATATATACATACCCTGATGAAAGAGCAGATGTGGTGCTTAAAAGGTCATAAACAGCATCCTCCTTGGCAATGAGGGCTGCTTCAACTATATCATTTTCTCAAGGGCCAGCCTTATGTGGGCTAAAGGTTTTATGAGATCCCTCATAATCAGGTAAACATAAAATTATGTCAAGACAATCTACAAACTACTCAAAGTGGCTGCTTTCTCAGCTGATGCCAGGACAGATATAATGCAATTTGGCAAAAGGCCACAGTCAGCCTCTATATTGGTCAAGAGGCAGACTTTAAATAAAATCAAACAAATAAACAAAACCGCTGGCATGTGGATGTCTGTTCTAAACAAGATGTGATCATTTGATTGGTGACAAACTCTTTCAACAATCACTGGATCCAATATTGATACAAATTAATGATCATGATAAAATATTTGTCTTTTTCACATAAAATAATAAAAGAGGACGGTCCTCCTCCTTTCCCCATAGACACAATTATGATACTTGTTCTACATGAGACAAGAGGTTTAGCAGACAGTGGTCTGAGTTGAATTATTAACCTGACCACTGCTTCACCTGAGCCAACAACAACAATGTCAGTGACAATACCTCTCTTGTCAAACAATGACACAAATAGCCTCAGTCCTGGCTGATTGGTGCTAAAGGGCGAGAAGAAGACTACAGTCTGTCTTTCATCTTTCATAACACATTCAACAGACCTATGGGCCTTCTGAGCTCTTTTTAAAAAGTGCTCTGATATACTTTCTATACCATGATACTCATGACTATTTCATTGCTTCCTCAATGTACAGGAAGTCAAAGAACCATTGGCTAAAAGCCACAAAAGATCTGATCAATGTTGGGGCCATAAAAAACTATACTATCTTTCTAAAAGCAAAAGAGGCTTGTTCTAATCTTCTTTCATTCTACATTTAAAACAAACAAAGACAAATTTTAGAGTGAGGGGCTAGAGCTAAAATGGGTCAATTGGTTTGTAAAAAATTACAGGTTCAGACTGGAGACTCTGCAGACAATTCTGGAGGCACTTCAGCTCCCGGATTTTCATGTGTCCCTGTGCTTGGTTATAGTTTGCTTCAGCATCCCAATCCATCCACTTCACCACAACTACCTACACATTGCTTACCAGGGACAACTTTTTCCATACAAAGCTCTACCATTCAGTCTGTTGTTTTCTTCAGTGACACTCACTACAGTGATAGGGACACATTCAAACAGTGAGATCTTCATGTATAACCATAACTTCACAATGTCCTGATCAGATCTGTTTCTCTTCCATATGATATAATAGATGTCGAGTTGTGCTTTCCTTCCTATCCAGACATGGTTTTCTGCTAACTCATGAAAAGAACAACCTAGTTCCATTTCATAACCTACAACACTTTGGAGGGGTTGTAGACGCGTTGCTGACCAGATCTACCTGACCAAACAAAGGGTAAGATCCATGAAGAACACCTTCAAGCAGGTCGGTTGTTCCCAGTTATCTGACCTAGTGTTACTGGTGCACCTACAGTGCCTGATCCGCTTCAGTTAATCGTTTTCATGAACATGAATAGCCTAGAGTGGTTCCTCTAGCTATTTCAAAAATACATGGCACAGATAAATCTCCTGTTCTGACATACACCAAATAAGTTCAAGCCCCTTTGAACGGTGGTTGTTGCTGCCGATCAAGAAGGATTGTCTGATTTGGGCCCTGCTGGAGTTCCAAATAATGGCTGATGCCAGCTTAGGGTGATGTTAATCATTTTGTTACTCCCAATAAGCAAAATGAATAAATAAAAAAATAGGACCCACAATCTCTACTCCACAATATAAACTGGATTGAGCTACAACCAATAGTGTTTGTTTTCAACCACAACTACTAACAGCTCAATTCTGATTCAAGTTGACAAGTTAACATTAAAGGTTTATGTGAACCAAAGGACTGACCCAATACAGGTCACTGATGACAAAACCAACATTTCTAATAACTTGGTTCAAGAAATAATTTCAACATCTTTTTGTCACAATCAAAACAAGGCGATGATAAAATTGTGGCTTGTCTTGGATGCATTTTAACATGCTACAAGAAGATTGAGATATCTCTGTTGTGATCAGTTGGTCACTCCATTTACAATGCAGCTACTTCCTCTGCACTAACAATAATCACATCCATCTAAGATAAATGTAGGACATGACACGGCCTTCATCTTCCACATTTACATGCCACCACTGTTGGGTTGCCTTAAATCAAAAGAGGCTTCCTTTGGGAGACACATCTGGTGGTTCTCACATAAGTGATATGCCTCAGGTCACCCACCCATTGGTTGGGGAGATTTGGTAAGTCCCATGTTATAGGATGTTTCCACCTCCATCGCTGGAAAAAGGAACATTGGTTCTTACTTGTGATATGTTCATTTTCAGTGATGTAGGTGGGAATATCTCCCCACCCAGAACTGAGGAGGCTGTTTCCCTTGGATCTGCAAGGCTGGTTATTAGTTATTTTTAGTTTGACTTTATGATACTTTCTATTGATTATACTTCTATTTGCATTAAATGCTATCTGAGTTTGTTTTCTATCCTTGGCTATAATATTGACTGAGGGATGGTGGGGGTTAGGGTTAGGGTTCAAGTCTGTTTTCCCTGCCTATTTTGGAGCAAGAGATGGAATCAACCCATGTTATAGGATATGCCCACCTACATTGCTGAAAATGAACATATCACAGGTAAGAACCAATATTCCTTTCTGTTTCACTGAGGACATGAGTCTCAGTCTCCTACATCTGTGAAGGCTGAGAATTTATAGGATTGAGGCCGTAGGTTTCCCAAGGGATTTGAAATTATGATGTTGCAATAGCATCACTGCTTCTCAGTTTGCTAAACTAAGAACAGGTACAACCAGGTGTGTCTTTAAATTTGGCCTGGGCGGGTAGATGAATTATCTTACAAGCCCCCTCCTGTCTTTTCTTTTTCTCTTTTTTGGCTTTGTACTGAACTCTGTCTTTCAATTGCCAGCAATACCTGTTTTTCTAGTTACTTAGCCAACCTCTTTAATGGATCAGTAACCTCAGATGTTTGAGAATAATGAGCGAGGATCCCAAAAATTCACTTGGCAGGCATAAGGTATTGAAACGGATGCTTGTTTAGTTTGCACAATACATGTGTAAACTGGCCTACAGGGCAAAAAATATAAATTTATGGAGCAATCCTATATATTAGGGTTAAAGTCCAGAGGGAATGGGCTTCAAAGTGGACTGCATCTCCCATAATATCTCTCCCCAGTGCTTAAGCTGGCTGATGGGATTTGTTGTCGGCACAAAATCTGGAGAGCTGGATGTTCCTCACTTCTGCTATACCTGTTTACTCAAAATGACTTAGAAGGAACTAATTATTGGATAAGAGAGTGGAAGATGGAAGATGACTTTAAGATCTGGTCCTCTGTGTGTGTGTGTGTTGTGTGCCTTCAAGTCATTTCCAGCTTATGGCGACTCTAAGGTGAACCTATCATGGGGTTTTCTTGGCAAGATTTGTTCAGAGGAGGTTTGCCATTGCCTTCCCCTGAGGATGAGAGAGTGACCCTTTGCCCATGGTGACCAAGTGGGCTACAGATCTTGAAAAGTGATTTTGTGGGGTACAACTCCAAGAATTCCCCAGTCGGAAGGGGAATATTATTATCATAATATTATTAACATATTATTATCCCTATGGGATTCTATACCAATTCATACACTAAAAAATGAAAAAGACAACAAAACACAATACTGTATTAATAATAACAACAACAACAACAAACAAACAAACACACAAAACAGGGAAACGTTGCCTTTCAGCATACAGTACTTGACTGCGGTTCTTTCATCTTACTAATCTAACTGCTCTAAATTTATTAAAAAGTAATCTACAGTGGTTCCTTCACGTTCGCTGGAAATAGGGGTGAAGGACCCCTGTGAATGTGGAAAACACACACACACACACACAAAACCCACACAAACATTATTTTTATCTCGCTAGGAATCTCCATATCCTCCAGTGCAAAGCTATGGTCAACATCTGCCAGAAGCTGAACCTAAAAATGCCTAGAGAAGTGTTTCCTTTAAGAAGTTCTAGGTTCGCTACCATAACTCTATGGTTGACCTGTGACAGAGTTGTGCTGGAGGAGCTAGAGATTCTTAGGACGTTATCAGACAAGGGAAATTGGAAGTATAATCCAATGGTAATCTGAACGCAATCATGGGGTTTAATGTTATTGCATGATAGACTGCCACGTGCAATTTCGGGCAATGGCAAGCTATTTTCGGGCCATGGGAAGTCAGTTCGAACGCAATTCGAATTCACGTAAATTCACTGAACTCGCATATTCACGTGAATGCGTTCTGGTCCCACTTTCTTTTCATTCGAAATTAAGAGAAATTCCTCCTGTGTGATAAACTCCAGAATAGGAGAATATATTAATCAAAACCACAAGTAATCAAATTCGCAAAAGCTGCGAATGTGGAGGATCAACTGTATATGTATGTGTGTGACACCCACACACACATATACATACACATTGTCGTGTGTGTGTGTGTGCGCACACACACACATACATATACATACATATAGACATTTGTCCCTCCACATTTGCTGAGTTTAGGGGCATAGAAACCCTGTGAATGTGGAAAAACCACAAATAACAAAAACACCATGTTTTTACCTGAGAGGATGCCTCTCTAGGAATCTCTAGGTCCTCCAATCCAACTCTGTGGTCAACATCTGCCAGTCATTGGCCATAGCATTACACTGGAGGAGCTACAAAGCCGTAGTGGAGTGTTCTCTCTAGGAATCTCTAGATCCTTCAGTGCAACCTTTGGTTAAAGTTGACCACAGAGTTGTGCTGGAGGACCTAGATATTCCTAGAGAGAACATATTAATAAAATCTGAGTAATCAAATCCGTAAAAGTCAAAGGCGCAAATGTGGAGGGACGAGTGTGTGTGTGTGTGTGTGTGTGTGTGTGGAGTTTAACAAACGGGAGGAATTTCTCTTAAATTCGAATGAAAAGAAAGTGGGGCCAGAACGCATTCACTTAAAGCTGCTAGTTTCGCACAATTACGTGAATATGCATTGCATTTGAACTAGCTCCCCATTGCCCGAAAATAACATGCCATTGCCCAAATTTGTGTGTAGTGGGTTATCACGCAATAACGTTAAACCCCATGATTGCGTTCAGATTGCCATCGGATTATACTTCCAATTCCCCTTGTCCTGTGTGTGTGTGTGTGTGTGTGTGTGTGTAATATATATATGCATGCTCAATTATAAACTTCCAACTTTCACCACACAGGGGAGTGCTTACACAAATCACATTTAATCAAAGACATTTAAAGAGTGGCCCTCCACATTGGCAGATTTGACTTTTGTGGATTTGATTATTTGCGGTTTTGATTATTATGTCCTCTCTAGGAATCTCTCGGACCTCCAGCGCAACTCTTCCAGGGTTTGACCATAGAGTTGCGCTGGAGAACCTAGAGAAAAACCTTTCTAGGCATTTATAGGTCCTCTGGCATGATTCTATGATCAACTTCTGGCAGATGTTAACCATGGAGTTGCACTGGAGAACTTGGAGATTCCCAGAGAGATGTTCCCTTAGGGAAAAAGAATAGTGGTGGTTTTGTATTTGTGGTTTTTCCACATTCATGGGGGTCTTTCACCCCTAACATCTGAGGAAGTAGACTGAAGTCTAGGAAAGCTCCTGCTGCCAACTTCTTCCTTTCAGTGAGTCCCAAAAGGTGCTGCAAGATGTCTCTTCGTACTGAAAGAAAGAAAGAAAGAAAGAAAGAAAGAACTAAAAGAAAGAAATAAATCTGAAAAAACATCTGAGGAAGTAGACTTTAGTTTGCTCCTGCTGCCAACTTCTTCCTTTGAGTCTGCTACAAAAGTGCTACAAAAGTGCTATGGAGCCCTGGTGGCGCAGTGGTTCAATGCCTGTACTGCAGCCATTTACTTGAAACCAGAAGGTTGCGAGTTGGAGGGAGCTAAAATGAGGACCCAGGCTGTTGGGGGCAAATTAGCTGACTTGCTGTTCACCGCTATGATCTTTGGAACAGCGGTATATAAATAAAACTCATTATTACAAGACCTCTCTATGTACTGATTCTACAGACTAACACAGCCACATTTTTGAATAATAATAATAATAGTAGTAGTAGTGTTAATGATGATGATGATGATGATGATGATGATGATAATAATAATAAGCATCTCAGGAAGCAGACTGAAGTCTAGGAAAGCTCATGCTTGCAATTCCTTCCTTTCAGTGAGTCTCAAAGATGCTTACAATATCACTCTACAATCATACTGATTCCACAGAGAAACACAGCTATAGCTTTGAATGATGATGATGATGATGATGATGATGATGATGGCACGGCTATATCTTTTAATAATCATCATCATCATGGTGATGATGATGATAAGTGCATCTGAGGAAGTAGACAGGAGTCTAGGAAAGCTGCTGCCAACTTTCTTTTGGTGAGTCTCAAAGGTGCTACAAGATCTCTCTCCATGCCAATGTCTTCCAGATGTTCTTGGACCACAACTCCCATCACCTTGTGGAGGATGGGAGTGGGCACTGTGGGATTCCTGCAGTGTCCCTCCAGCCTGGGGCTTGCCAGGGCCATGCTGTGAGGCTGAGAGAGTGTGCCTTGCCCCAGTTGGGGGGGCTCCCCTGATCCAGGGGTCCCAGTCCAGGGCCGAGGCCCCTGCGCCACCGAGGCTGCTGCTGCTGCTGCTGCTGCTGCTGCTGGAGCAAGGGACCAGAGGCGGACAAAGGATAGGAACCGCCGAGGCTGGGCTGCTGCTGGAGCTCCTCCCGGGGAGGAGCCAGGCTGCAGCGGAGCAGAGGCTGCCTGGCTGAGAAGGAGAACCGGCTGCAGGAGGAGGAGGCACCGGGAAGGGTAAGGGGGCTGGGAGAGGGAAGAGGGGTGCCTGGGTGGGATTTCTGAGCCCCCAAAGGGAGGGGGATCGGGACCTGAGACCCTCCATGGCATCCCTGGGGTGGCATCACACTCCTGGTGGGTCCAAAAGAAATGACAGGACTTGCCCATAGGGAAAGATAGGGTAAGTATTCTATATTTCCCTATGCTTCCCTATGGGCAAGTATTTCCCTATCTTTCCCTGTGGGCTGGGCACGTACTGGCATTTGTTTCAGTGCTTTTACCAAAACACATTGCAGAAACAGTCCCCTTTGAGACTGCTTGAACTGCCCTGGCTCAATGCGAGGGAGTTCTGGGATTTGTAGTTTGGTGAGACAATTAGCCTTCCCTGTCTAGTATCCAACCAAATGACACTTCCCAGAATTCCATAGCTCAGGGTGAAGTGAGTGAAAGTGGAGTCAAACCAGGTTAGTTCTGACTGCAGATGCAACCCAAGGCTACTGTATGTGGGATGGGAAGAAATCCATGGAGGGGTGGTAGCCTGGTTCAAAGCACACTGCAGAATTAATCCGGTTTGACATAGCTTTAACTGCCCTGGCTCTAGTTCCTAGGATTCCCTATCACTGAGCCAAGGCTGTTAAAGCGGTCTCAAACTGGATTATTTCTATAGTGTGTTTTGGACCCATGGTGTCAAAACTCCATTGATCTCCTCTCATGTCTGGGTTGCCCTGGGTTGCATCTGCACTGCAGAAATAACCCAGTTTGACCCCACATTAACTGCCTTGGCTCAAGGCTATGGAAATCTGGAAAGTGTAGTTTGTTGGGCCATCAGAGCTGCCTCATGAGGAAGGCTCAATGTCTCACAAAACTCCAGATCCCAGATTTCCATAGCATTGCGCCAGAGCAGTTAAACTGGTGCCGAGCTGCTTAATCTCTGCAGTGTGAACAAGGTATTTTAAAGCTCTGTCCAGAAGGATGTCCTCCTTCCCCTTCCAAGCCCCAACTTGCAACTTTAGCTGTTCAAACACCGGGGCAGTTCAAGTGGGGTCGAACCAGATTATTTCTCCAGTGCGGATGCCCCCTTATAGTCAAGTTTTGCTGTGCAAATGGGACTCAGTCCTCATTTCGCTCTTATCGTTGGATGCCATGACAAGAGCGGCGACGTAAAACAGCTAGAAAAATTTAAAAGGGTACTTTTAAATTACAGTAGCCTATTGGGATCAATGCATTTACATGGGATACGCTGCATGGTTACAAACATCCTTGTTGTTTGATGGGGTTGAAGTAAACATTTGGGAAAATATAATGTTTTAAAGAAAATTTCAGTTTCTTTAAAAATTAAAATGTGTAATTTAAAATGTATATTTTAAGTCTAAAAAGTCTGTGGACTGTGATCCTAGTTTCTAGACTGGGAGGTGTAGAGCAGTCAAATCCCTGCTCCAAAGTACCCACCTTAACCTCCTAGAAACCCCAGGTGCACCTACACTGTAAAAATAATGCAGGTTGACACCATTTTTAGTGCTGTCACTCCATTCTATGGAACCCTGGAATTTCTAGTTTCACAAGGTCTGCCCAAGAGGTGGTTTGCCAAACTACAAATCTCAGGAGTCTCTAGGATGGAGCCATGGCTGTCAAAGTGGTGTCAAACGGCATTATTTCTCCAGTGCACATGCACCTTGGAGTTGTTGAAATCAAGAGTTTGCTGTGGTTGGAGCATACTTTGCACATGCTTCTGAGCTTCCCTTTCTTTTCCTCCTTTCCAGATCCCAGGGTTTGAAGCTGGACCCTGAGAATTTGCAGATCAGGAATGCCGTCCTTACATCTGAGCATGGATGTGTAGGCGTGCACCTGTAGATCTTTCTTCCAGGGGATTACAATCCAAGGAGAAAGGCTTTCAGAAGGGAGGTGGTGGTTCTCCTTCAGTCGGTGCACAGACTACTCTCGTGGTCATTTTAATTCCTGTATTGTTGCAAGCATGGTGAAGTGGTTTGAGCATTGGACTAGGACTCTAGAGATCAGGGTTTGAATTCCGGCTTGACCATGTAAACCCACTGGATGAACTTGGGCAAAGCACACTCTCTCACCCTCAGAAGATGGCAATGCCAAACCCCCTCTGAATGAATCTTGCCAAGGAAACCCCATGATTGGGGTCACCAGAAGTCGGAAATGACTTGAAGGCACACAACAACAACAACAACATTAGTTTTCTGAGGGTTTTTGGGCTACGTGGCCATGTTCTGGAAGAATTTGTTCCTGACTTTTCGGCAGCATCTGTGGCTGGCATCTTCAGAAGATGCCAGCCACAGGTGCTGGTGAAACGTCAGGAATAAACTCTTCCAGAACATGTCCATATAGCCCAAAAAACCCACAGAAAACTATGGATGCCAGCCCTGAAAGCCTTTGACTTGACAGTGACAACATTGTTTTAGTGATTCAAAGATATAGCTGTGTTAGTCTTTTAAATCAGAACATAAAGAGATCTTGCAGCATTTTTGGATTTCCTTCCAGTTAGTCTCAAAGGTGTGACAAGATCTCTCTACATATTGTTTTTGTGATGTTCATTAGCCACCTTGAGCATTTTTTTAAAGGAAAAAGACAGGGAAGAATGTCATAAAAGTGAATTTAAAATATTAAATTATGAACTAAGAATTCCAGAAGGACAAGGTTGTGGGCCCTTTGAATGGATATGGAGGGTTGGCATTGTCAAATGATTCTGAAGCACCTTAGGCATGTGTTTTATGTGTTGTGCTATGCGCATGTGCACGCACACACACACACATATAATATTGTGCCATCAGCAACAGCCTCCCTTTGAAAGAGAGGGAGATCTAATCCCTTTAAAGCAGGAGTCAGCAGCTGGAGGCCTGTGGGCCAGACCTGCCCACCAGAGGAATGCTAGCTGGCGCTGCCAGTTTAAGGACAAAAGAAGGGTGTGGAAGGAGTCAATACGCCTTGCCAAGATGGAGAAGGGCTCCTTGGCAGGTGGAAATCTGGGGGATGTGTATGTGTGTTGATGGGGAGGTGTTTGGCCTGGCACCTTGTTCAGGAAATCTAGTTGCTGACCAAGCATCCCAGTGAAATATTTATTTCTTTGGAGACCCCAATTTAGAGAAAAGCCAGACAATGGCATCATCAGGGCAAGGAAGACAAAGTGCTTTTCTTAAGAGGCTGAAATCTCTTGCTCTGGGGAGGGGGGATATGCACCCCCTCCCAGCCTTATGGGATTTAATCTTTGAGGCAGGCTCTACTAATGCAAGCTGGGGAATGTCAGTGCTCAAGATGTCAAAAGGCTCCATCTGTCTATTTTAAGAATATGGGGAGGCGGAGGGATTAACATCTCCGGTCAGTTATACACCCAAGCATGCCACCATATGCTTTCTAGTTTTCTCTCCCCCCCCCCCACTCCTTTCTCTTGTGCATCAATTTGATTGTTTGCGTGTTGTGCTGGGAAATAATTGTTCTTTGTTCATAAGCACAATTGGTGCCAAGGCACAGGTTTCTCATTGCAAATCCTCTGTATTCTGGTTACACTGAATGCAGTAGCATCAGTGTCCTATATCTCATCCACCTTCTAAACCTTCTTATGTGATGTTTAAAGAGCATTGTGGTTTCCATACCTGTAGCTGGGAGTGTTTCAGGAGAAGGAGATGGGAAGGCAGAGAGATGCTTTATTACCAGATTTTATGACAGTGTGTCAGTAGACTACTTTTACTTATTTGGTATATTAAGGAACCAAAGGTGAGACAGTGCTCCTTTCCTTGTTTTTAACCTGACAACAACTCTGCAAGGTAGGTTAAACTGGGAAATAGTAACTGGCTCAAGTTTACCCAGGGTAAGCGTCATGGTTGAGACAGAATTTGAACCCTAACCTTAGCCCAACACTAACCAGTGCATCACATTGTCTGCAATCCTATCCCCACTTGCCTGAGTGTTAGCCGCATTGAAATCGGTGGGACTGATTTCTGAGATGACACATGTAGAACTGTATTGTTGTGAAGGCTTTCAATGCCATTTCTACATGGGTATTGTAGGTTTCATTACAATTGTGATTATTTTGTGTGGGGTGTGTGTGCCTTCAAGTCGTTTCTGACTTATGGCAATCTCAAGGCAACCCTATAATGGAGTTTTCTTGTCCAGAGATTTGCCATTGCCTTCCCCTGAGGATGAGAGAGTGTGACTTACTCAAGGTGGGCTTCATGGCCTTACAAAAGTTAATTTACATTAGTATTTCTGCCCTCAGGTGAGAATTAAACTTGATTTCTACTAGGACCCTTCAGATGTGTATGTGTTATATATGCTTTTAATAGGGTCTGATCTCCCTCTTCATCCAAATCCCGCTGCCACAGTCCATGGCCTGTGGTTAATCTTTGTCTTTCTCATACAGCGGCTGTGATGACCATGTGGTTAGCTTCTTAGTTACATAATGTGGGTGTCAAGTGATGCACAGGCAAAGCCGGCACAAAACGGAAGTATGAATCCTATCTGCCTGAGGTCTGATCCCCATACATGTATATATGGCTTGAACTCTTTTGAGCCTGTACCTTCTTCCCAGATAACAAAGAGTTAAATGTGGAATGAAATTATTGTTGTTGTTGCTGGGTGCCTCCAAGTCATTTTTGATTTATGCTGACCCTAAGGCGAATCTATCATAGGATTTCCTTGGCAAGTTTCTTCAGAGGGGGTTTGCCATTACTGTCCTCTGAGGCTGAGAGATTGGGACTTGCCCAAGGTCACCCAGTGGGTTTTTATGCTCAGGATTTTGAATGCTGGTCTCTAGGTCATAATTCAATGTTCAGACCACTACGGTTGCATTTTAATGGGGCTCAGCATAACATAGGTGACGAGATAGCAATTGGGATGGGCATTTCAGCAGAAGTGCGGACCTTTAAGATGATTCTGAGCAGAGGTTATAAAAAACACCATGAGGCTTTTGCCTCTGGCTTTCCCAAAACAGACCAAGGAGAACTGGCAGCTGGACAATGAAGTCCTGGCTCCTAGTTATTCTCATGTACACCAAGAACTACAAATCTCATCCGATCTGTGAGTAAGATTAGGAGAATGTACTAGCCAGTCGTGTTAGGATATTTTGATTCTTTTCTTTATTTGGCAAAAATGATCTAATCTGTAACTTATACAGTACTTATAAGACGAGTGAGATGCTCCTCTTTTTGTTTACCATGTCAATGTCTAGTTGAGCAAACACAACTAGCTGTGTGAGAATCTTGGTGTGCCATTCACATGTACAGATCTGAATATAGCTTTCCACCTAGATATTCTCCTTGCTGGCATTTATCTTTACCCTCTCTTGATCATCCTGGGCTTTGTCTGAGCTTGCCTCCTCTTTTTCCTCTCAGACTGGTATAGTATAAAAGCAACTCCGCCTCAGAGGTTTTATGATTACTATTGATACTCTTTTTGGCATGTAGTTGCTTGGATTGTCATTTTTATAAACACCTTTCCCCACCCCTTCGAGAAGCTTTGGCTGGGCAGGTTGCCAGTTTAAATGTGTCACTCATTCCAGATGCAAGAGGACAGTATATCAATAGTTTAACATCTGCGGTGATTTACTTGGTTTGGCTTTTGTGTAAAGCAGCTCTTCCCAGGACACATGCGAAGCAGCAGCAGAAGCATCCATGATCAGCACAATTTTGCCTTCTGTATCATTTAAAACAAATAATATTGTCATGTAAATGTATTCATTGAAGAGATTATTTTCTTTTGTTTGTTTATCACATGGCATGGATCCTGTGCAGAAACTTAAACTAGAAAAAACTTGCAAAAAATAGGTAGATTTTCAAACAACATCAGGGGTTAACCTGGACAAAAAGTGGACAAAACCCATAAAAGTGGGTAGATTTTCAGATGTTTGTGTGCAGGAGAAATAATGCGACATTAACCCAAACAGAAAGCCACCCAAACCCACTAGTTTTTACTTTTGGGAACTTTCTAACAGTGTGATATGACAGCTAAAAAGATCAGTGTGATTCTTCGCTGCATCAATAGAAGTATAGTGTCTCTAGATCAAGGGAAGTAATAGTGCCACTCTATTCTGCTTTGGTCAGACATCACCTGAAATACTGTGTCAATTTCTGGGCCCCACATCAAAAAGGACATTGAGAAACTGGAGCCATGTGTCCAAAGGAGGGCGACTAAAATGGTGAAGGGTCTGGAAACCGTGCCCTATGAGGAACAACTTAGGGAGCTGGATATGAGAAGAGATGGTTAGCAGGTGATATGATAGCCCTGTTTAAGTATTTGAAGGGATGTCATATTGAGGAGGAAGCAAGCTTGTTTTCTGCTGCTCCACAGAATAGGTCACAATGGAGCAATGGATGCAAGCTGCAGGGACAGAGATTCCAGCTCAACATTAGGAGGAACTTGCTGAAGGTAAGAGCTGTTCAACAGTGGAGCACACTTCCTCGGAGAGTAGTGGAGTCTCCTTTTGAGGTCTTTAAACAGAGTCTGGATGGCCATCTGTTGAGGATGCTTTGATTGTGAGTTCCTGCATGGCAGAGGGTTGGACTGGATGGCCCTTGGGGTTTCTTCCATGATATTCTATGAGGATGGGTCTAAGCAGATGTTCTTTATTTTTGGAGAAACCGATGTTCAGGGCTTTTTATGCCGTGAGTCTTTCTACTGCTCAGTGTGTATATTTGCACAGTAAACAGATATTCCAAAAGTACTGTAAGTCTCCAGATCTTTTTTCCTTAAAAGGAAGTAGGACAACCATTTTGATTATATTTTCTTCCTTGGGGAACACTCACAAATAACATAATTTTATGCCAAATAAATCAGTGCAATGGCTGGTCAGCTGAAGAATGGGATACAGTTTCACTGACCATATTGGTTGAGGGTGTTGGGTCCAAAACTTGAGCTCTGCAACTTCAGCAGTCCACGTGGAGCAGAAAGAAGGACCCAGCCCATAAAGCAGCCATAATTGTAGGATAGGACACATCTCACGAAGCCTGTGCAAATTCAGAATATAAAGAAGCGGGAGCTGTTACCATTTGGGGCATACTGATATAGTTGAAAAGAAGGAACATGGATTTCATTAGGTAGGTCTTCCATTGTTCCTCCAGTCCCAGGCCAAAATGCAAAGCTAGCTAGACCCAGGAAGGGAGAGCATCCCTCTCTGGCTTTAATTTGTACTGCATCAGCCTGGACAATCAATATTTTTTGTTTTGTCAGCTCAACTCAGCAGGGAAAAATGGTTTGGCCCAGCCACTGTATTTTAAACTTCTCTTTTTTGCTTTTTCTCTTTGCATTTTTGCCTCTTTCTGAATTTCAGCATCTCTTTTTTTGCTGAGGCTTCCCATATTAACCCTCTTCAGCATTTGGTATTCTGTTGCTTCTGCAGATTTATTCCATTTGAATGCCAGACAGATTTCGCTCTGGAACTGACTTCTAAAGCTTTCATAGAGTAAGCTATTAAATAAGGGCTATGGTTGTGAATTTATTTTGGATTGCTGTTGAATTTCAAAGTTTCAGTTTTGATTTCGCTCTCTGGTTTTGGGTGCTTGGTGTGCGGGTTAAGGAAGGGGAATAAGTGTTGGCTTTACTTCCAGTAGATGGGTTCAGAGAAGCTCCTTTCACATTATTACCAGTTTGCTGTAGGTAAGACAGCTCTGTGCATGTTATAATGCAAGCATTAAGAGCTCCTGCTTGCTCAAGTGGATCCTGAGATTGGATACATCCGCACTACAGAAATAATCTAGTTTGACACCACGTTAACTGCCATGGCTCAATGCTGTGGAATTCTGGGAATAGTTCTTTGTTGTGGCACCAGAGCTCTTGGACAGAGAAGACTAAACGTCTGAACAAAACTATGGTTCCCAGTATTCCATAGCATTGAGCCATGACCATTGAAGTGGTGTCAAACTGGATTATTTCTGGAGTACGGATATATGGGATGTATCTTAACTCAGTAACCGCCAGCTATCAGTGCTTCACAAGGATCTCTCTAGTGAGCTGTCAAAAACTGATGGCCTCAGCTGTCCATTAGCAAGCAAGTTAAAGAAAGAAATATGACCATTTTTCTATGGTTATCTGCATGGCTTGGGTCTAGGATATTTGAAGGATAGGGGGTTGATCTTGCATGGCAGGGTGTTGGACTGGATGGCCCTTGTGGTCTCTTCCAACTCTATGATTCTGTGATTTTATCTCCCTTTGTGAACCAGCTGATTGGAGCAGATAGGGGCTGAGCAGACTGGCCTGAAGTGCTGGCATGGGGGCGGTGTGGTGTTTTGATGCCACACGCTCTGACACCAATGTCACGCTATGCGCCAAACCGCATGGCGGGGGCATTACAGCACTCCGTTGGCGTAGCATTTAGACACACTGCACCAAAAGAGTGCTGAAAAACCGTCACCGTAGTGGCAAGGGCACTAAAAGGAGTGGCATTTTGCCATTCTTTTTAGTGCCAGCAAAGCACTGGATTAGGGCCGTGGTGTGTGGTTGCCGTGGCCCCGATCAGGCGAAGAAAGCCAACTGAAAGGCAACACCCAAATAAAAAGAGGGAGTTATTAGCAGGGGAAAACTCTGAGATAGGAGACTATTGTTATATATGTACCCTGGCTGTAGTAGACAAAGCAAGCAACTTATTCATTGTTGTTTCCCCAAGAATAAAAAGAAATCTATGTAATACTTTACTTATTTATAATATTTCCTTATTACATCCAGTTCACAAGGTGATGAACAACTGAAAGCAATTAAAATGCTACAAATATAAAACATTCTATGGTGCATCTACACTGAAGAACTAATGCAGTTTGACTCCACTTTAAGTGCTGTAGCTCCATCCTATGGAATCCTGGTCTTCAGCCTTCTCTGCCAAAGAGTGCTGGCGCCTCACCAAACTACAGATCCCAGGATTTTGTAGGCTAGAGCCATGGCTGTTAAAGTGGTGTCAAACTGCATTATTTCTACAGTGTAAACGCACCCTTAAAACACATTAAAATACTCTTTAAAAACAGTTTAAAAGCAATCCTAAATTATAATTTAAATACAATTGGAAGAGAGCAATGAATCTGATGATCTGGACCACAGCCCACAAAGCCTCAAACTAAAGTAATCTATTAGTCTTTTAAAGCTGTATCCATACTTAAAGGAACGATCCATCGACACTACTTTAACTGCCATGGCTCAGTGCTATGGAGTTCTGGGAATTGCAGTTTGTTGTGGCACTTGAGGTCTCCGACAGAGAAGGCTATATGTCTCCCAAAACTCCAACTCCCAGAATCCCGTAGCATGGAACCAGTTAAAATGGTGTCAACCTGAATTATTTCTGCAATGTGGATGCAGCCTAAGATGTCACAAGAGGAATATTTGTTGTTTTAATGTCTTCATCATCACTGATGCACCGTGACCGCTGAGTCTTAGCCACTTTCTTTTCCTGTCTGTATCTTTTAACAATCATTGTAACTGTAACCCCTTTGGGGAAGGAAGAAGATCATTTTCTTCTATAACTATTCAAAAGCCAAAATGCAGTACTTTATCTGGGGGAAGGAAGAAAACTGCATGGATGGTACTTGGGACATGAGATGCTTTGGTTTCGTAGAGCTGGAGAGAGTCAGGAAAAGCCAGAGTTAACTGTGCATTTCCATGTTTGGAACAAGCACAGCCTTCTTTGGAATGAGTTCAACAACAAAGCCTGTGGGCCCTGAGATGCGGCACTTTATCTGGCTAGCAATCGCATCGGCATGCTGGCTTTCCTACACATGCGTTGGTGCACGGGACCACAAAGTGCTCGGCCCTGATGAAAGCAGCCATCCTTGCACAGATGTGAACAGCCGCCAAATATTTGCACACCAACGGGAGATAAGCAACCATGGCAGGATTCTACAGTTGCCTCAAGAGCAACAAGTAAGTGCCTTAGCTGCCTATCTCATTTCTTTACTTCCTTTCCAAGTGAAAGGATGTTAGCAGCTAACACTTAACCTCCCTCTTTAAACATTGTACTCTGTGTTGCCTGCAAAAACAAAAGCAAAAACAAACCCTCTTGTCTTCTGTAAATAGTTTATACTGTTAAGTCAGCAGACAGGGTCTGCTGATCTGTAATTTTTCCTTGTACAAAACATCCAGCTGTTAGGAACTTAAGAGAAAACATATATTTGTATTATTTACAGGCTGACCTGCCTAACATTTATTTATCCTGATAGCATGAGTACTGTCAGTTTTTTGAGTTTGCTCCACTTTATTGCAACAGAATTAGTTTGAATAAGAATCGGAACCGGTTTCAAGTGGGACATAACCCAATCAGCGATTCGCTGTAAATTGTAGTGGGAACAGGCCCCTAGAAGTAGAGTGGGCCCTCCATATCCACAGATTCCTTTATCCATATATTCCACCGTCCGAGGCTTGAAAAATATTTTAAAATATGAGAGATATTGTAATACCTTAAAATATGGGCGCTCTTGCCCTGTGGTGGCCCACCTGGGGTCCTGTGCTGGGTTGCTATGGAAGGTTGTCCAGGGGAGAAATGAGTAGAAGAATATGTGGCTATGCTAAGGAATTTTAAAGTTACTCTCCTCATATTATTAGGGTTGGGGTGTGGCATGCTTAGGCTGCATCTACACTGCAGAATTAATGCAGTTTGACACAGCTTTAAGTGCCATGGCTCAGTGTTATGGAATTCTGGGATCTGTAGCTTTATGAGATATCTACCCTTCTCTGTCAGAGAGCTCTGGTCCTGCAACAAACTACAAATCCTGGGATTCCATCAGATGGAGCCATTATAGTTAAAGTGGTGTCAAACTGCATTAATTCTGGAGTGTGGCAGCAAGTGCCCAAATAAGTAAGGCTAAACCTGGAGTGGGAAGTTGGTAGTCATCCAGATGCAATTGTGTTGCATGACATACTATACTGCAAAATATCCTGTACTTCTCATTAGCCTTGCCCAATGGTCAGGAATGATGGGAGGTGCAATCCAATGATACCTGGATTGCTACACATTATCCACCCCTGCATTAGATCAGTGTTGTATACAAAGGAACAGTGCATCCAGTTTTGGGGGCTGCAGAGTGCTTTTCATTTTGCAAACCTTCCTCCTTCCTGTTGAAATGTTCACCCTGTTCCTTCACCAGCAAAAAGGTACTCTGATTTTTATTGTGGTGTGATACCACTGTGGCAGATTTAAAAATCTTTTCTGGAAAGCAGTAGAACCTCATGGTAATTTTTACTGTTCTTTTTGCCGTATCTTCTATCGGCACAGAGTAAACATAGAGCATATCATTACGATTGTGGCATGATTTAGCTACTCAGGCTTTGCTGATTCTCCCGACGCAAACTGCCAATTTTCAAAGACCAATATAGCATGTCAGAAGTTAAGACAAAACATTTGATGTGTGAATGCTGAGAAAAAATCCCTTCGAATGTCCTGTAACAGTATTTAACTCTCTCTATCCTAATTCTTTCCTCTGACATAACCTCATATTAATAGTATGACTTAAATTTAATTTGGCTAATCATGGGTTCTTCCATATTGCTATCATATGATGAAAAGGATACCAAAGGGTACTAATATGATCATGAGCACTCAATCATTCAATTTTAGTGACATTAGTTGTTAAACGCAGACACAGGAGATATCATTATTACTTTTAATTTTATATTCGGACTAGAGTGTTTGGACAATAAACACTCTAACAAGCAACAATAAAATAGCAAACCATATATACTGTGTCACTCATAAACTACATAGGCTTTAAGGAACCTAATCCAAAGTGTAAAATTGATGCCTTCCCTTGGAATAAATATAGCCATTATCCTGCCAAATCATTCCACAAGAGACCATGAGATTATGATGGTGAATTTATACATTTATTCTGATTTGAATGGTTGGCAAATACTGCCAAATACTAAAAATATTGTTACTGTTCTGGTGGATACAGATTGCTTCCATCTGATCCTAAATTTAAAATATCAATTAATATCTTTTGTTATTCTAGACAGCATTATACATTTTCCAGCTGGGAGTGAAAAACCATGCAATGCTATCCATTACCATCTCTTCAGCATTTTAAAGGGATGCAGGTGAATGCCACCTCCCATTTCTGCTAAAAAGGAAGATGTTTGGGGAGCAGTGGCGTCACTCTCTCTTAGGAGTTTATCACACTAGGCCTAATTTTGGCATTAAAGAGAGATTAAAGCGCACTTAAAGCATCCAGCAAGTAAAGCGAAAATGGTAATTGTGCGAATGATTATCACACGCAATTGCGCAAAGAAAGTGGTATTGGAAATGCGTTGTCACTGAAATCCTGAAAGTAAAAAGATGCACATTAATGCTTATTTGTGACCATTTTGATGGCGGGTTTTGTGCAACGTCGTGTGAAATCGTTTTGTGTAATTACACGATTTTTCCGTGATAAACTCCTAAGGGTTTTACTTGTGCGGTCCATACCCACCACACCCCTAAGTGATTCCAGTGCCCCTTGAATACCTCTTCTTCTACTCCAAAATCCTGGAAGTTGTAGTTTGATGAGGATGCTGAGACTATGGTCAGTATTCTGTTCTCAGGATGAAGTTGCAGGTAAGAAGAAAGGCTTCTTCTGAGATCCAGGAGAGCACCTGCCAGTCATAAGAGACAATGCTGGTGTGAGTGGACAGGGAGGGCAGAAATCTATGGGTGCACTGAGTTAACATAACTATACTGGCATAGGTGGCAGTGGGCAGTGGGAAAAGGCTTAGCTTTGGAGGCACAGGCTGCCTGGAGCTAACAGCTTCCCTCACTTCTGCTGCATGAACTGGGAAAAATACAACCAGTAGCATTGTGCACCAGCGGGGTTCTGCCCTTACTGGGCTGCATCAATACAGTTCTTTCCTTGAGATCCTAAAGAGATTCCAACAATCAAAGGAGACCAGGAGTGCAAAACTTTTGACCCTAATGTTTTGGATTGCGGCTCCCATAGTTCCTTACTGTTGGACGTACTTAGTAACAAAGGAGGTAAATGCTGTGATCAATGGAATAGTCAATTTAGTTACTTTTAGTTAAATGTCAATAATCAGTATACTAACTGAAGTTGATGTAATTACCTTTTGGTATATATTTGCTTCATGAAAATATAGATTATATAATTAATTAAGTATGGGGAGATTTCATTTGTTAATAATAATTGGGGGAAATTTTAATTAAATCAGGCATTTTAATAAGAATCAGTTTAGAATTGCTACTTATTATTAATCTGTTTTACCTATACGTATCTAATTTTCTGTCTTTTAATTAAAAGAAAACAGTTGTTTCAAAAAAAAAACCCCAAAACATGAGATCCACTAGATTCAACTTTCTCAGCCTCAGGGGAAGGCAATGGCAAACCCCCTCTGAAGAAAATGGCCAAGAAAATGCCATGATAGTATCGCCTTATGGTTGCCATAAGTCTGAAACGACTTGAAGGCACACAGCAACAACAAATCCTGTAAACTGCCTTGGGGAACGTTTGCCCCAGTAGTATAGATACTCCTTCAGCACTCACTGAGAGATATATGTAGCCTACATTGCTACTACTGTAGTTAGTAGTTGCTTGGAGAGAGATTTTTGGGAAGGTAGCATCTAAAACCACAACCTTTGTTGTTCATTGATGCTCTAACAGCCTAAGGATTGCAGGGTGGTTTAGGGGAAGAGGAAGAGTCTGATGGGGTTGTTCTTTTTATTTTGGCTTTGGAGCCAGTGTTTATGGTAAAACAAACTTTCTGGAAGCTTACTTCAAGAGAAGGCCATCTCTGTGGAATTCTTTGACCATGAAACATCTGCATTGAATCCAGTTGGAATTCAGTATGCAAAGGATGGTGGTGGGGGAATAGGGGAATTTAATCTCTCTAAACTGCTCCCTACTTTTCCCCTCCAGGCTCCAGCTATTTTGGAGGCTTTTTAAAAAACCTGCCAATTCAATCACAGACAGTTAATTCTTGCAGGGAGCCCAAGCCCCCTTTCTTGATGATTTGAAACCCCTATTTGATTCAACTCTGATCTAACCAGTGTGGAATATGTTTGCTTATTTGTGACTGTTAGCACCCAGAATCCCCTGGCTGGTATAGCTATGGTGGTTGGGGAATTCTGGGAGTGACACTCCAAAAAGTTAAGGTTTGCAAACTGGATGCAGCACCAGATGTATGAGATACTGTGTTCCCTGTGAAAGAAGTGGTGTAGTGCAGTGCTTCTCAAACTATCTGATCTGAACAGGCCAGCATTTCCCCAATGTACCAGGGGCCAACACCATATTTATGCCACTGACTATGAATGTTTATTTTTTCCTGGGATCTTGCAGTGATGAATCTCAGATTAATATTGGTCTGCTGGATGCCACCACTTTTAATAGCATTGGTGTAATGTAATTCTTTACAATTCATTCTGGGGCAGACCATTCACTCAACTGCAAACTTCAAACACTTCTTGTCTTCAGACCAGAACACAGGTAGATGGTAATACATGCTCTGTTTATGCTCAGTTGTTCTAGATTCATGCCCGTGATCTCCCAGAGTCTATCCATCTGGCATTTCTTTCTACCCTTTCCAAGCATTATTGTATTTGGAGTGAGTCATGCCTTCTCATGTTGTGTCCAAAATACGACATGCTCACTTTTGTCATCTTGACTTCCAGGGGGATTTCTGGTTTGATCTGTTCTAGGACCTGTTGTCTTTTTGGCTGTCCATGGTATCCTCAGTACTCTTCTCCAGCATCTCAAATGAGTTGATTCTTTTCTTATCTGTTTGCTTCTCTGCCCAGCTCCCATATCCATACATGATGATGGGGAACGCCATGGCTTGGACAATACAATATCAATACAAACAGTATGGCCTGTATTTTTTGTATTGATTCATATCAATACAAAAGCCACTCTCCTCCTAGGATCATATGATATGGCTTGTCCACCAACTTGGACTGAACAAATGATGATATATAATTGGGCAGAAAAAGTGAACCATGTGGGCTTAGTGTAGCTTGAAATTCAGTGGCTCAAAGAGGCATTTGTTTCCCCAAGCTTGCACTGCTATGTGCCAAACCATTTATTTTCATTTCTTTTTGCTGGAGAAATTTGCCCTGTCTTTCATTCCCTTTGGCTTTTCCAGTTAAGCCCCTGTAATTGTATGAGAAGCATTTCCTCCCCTTACATGGCCAGCTGCTTTCTATTAGATTTTGTTTTACTTGTGCTAAGGGCTACAAGGCACTTCCTCAAAAGTTTGCTGAATGTGGACTCAAATCTCACCTAGTTCTCATCCGAAAAGCTGTGTTGTTGTATTTCCAGCCAGAGTTGAAGACAGAAATATTTTATTCTTCTAAAACAAATCATCTGAATAAAATGCAAGCAGAATTGTCCTGTCTCATAGGCTTGGTGAAAAGCATTGCTAGCAAAAGACCCAGTTTCATGATGATCTCAGGATAGTGTTTGTATTGAAATGAAGTCTTACCTGGGCCCCATTCCCACTGGCTCAGTTAATGTGGGTGGAACTGGGTAGATCCGGATGCCCCTTCCCCGAATCTCTCTGTTAGCGAGTGCCCACTATGGTTAACTAAACCAGACTTCCTTAAGACCATTCTTAGGTCTAATCTGCACTGCAGAATTAAGGCAGTTTGTCATCATTTTAACTGCCACGGCTCACTGCTAGGGAATTCTGGGATTGGTAAATTTGTGAGGCATTTAGCATTCTCTGTCAGAGCGCTCTGGGGCTACAGCAAACTACAGATCCCCGGATTCCATAGGATGGAGCCATGGCAGTTAAAGCTGTGTCAAACTGCATTATTTCTGCAGTGCTTAGTTATTATTAGTTGGGATGCTTAACAGCAAACTTCCCATCCCAGTCTTATCACAGCACAGAATGTGACCTATAGTTTTGAATCATAGACAGAGTACACAAAGCCTTGTTTTGGCATTGTTTGCACAAAAAAAGTGGGAGGGGGGTTGGGTACAAGACAGCTGTGCGGTGGCTAATCCAGTCTTGTCAATAAAATGTAGTAGCTTGCAAACACTTCTTCTAGTCTGCTGAGCACTAGCAGAGGGGAGCCCCATCTTTCTTCTTGAAGCCAGCGGCGTTGGTCCTTAGGCAGTCAGTTAGGATGCTTCTACACTGTGGAATTAATGCAGTTTGACTGCCATGGCTCAGTGTTATGGAATGATGGGATTTGTAGTTTTGTGAGATATTTGGCTTTCTCTGTCAGAGAGCTGTGGTGTCAAAATAGGGTTGCCATATCCCGCCCCCCGGCGGGACAATCCCGGTTTGGGCGGTGCCATCCCGGTCCCGGTCCGGTTTGGCGCCCAAACCGGGACGGCCCCGCCCACCGCGGCCACCTCCGCTGCCGCCGCGGCTCCAAGGCCTTTCTGAGGCCTGGGAATCGGGACGGAAAAGGAGGGCAGCGAGGCCTGAGGCGGAGGAGGCTGCAGGGAGGCGGCGCCTCTTGGGCGCAGCCGCGCCAACCTCCCCGCCTCCCTGCAGCCTCCTCCCTCCTTCCTGGTCCCTGCGGGGGCCAAGAAGGAGGCGAGGATCGGGGCGATCGCCGCCGGCCTCCTCGCCTCCTTCCTGGCCTCCGCGGGGGCCAAGAAGGAGGCGAGGCCGGGGCGATCGCCGCCGGCCTCCTCGCCTCCTTCCTGGTCCCTGCGGGGGCCAAGAAGGAGGCGAGGATCGGGGCGATCGCCGCCGGCCTCCTCGCCTCCTTCCTGGCCTCCGCGGGGGCCAAGAAGGAGGCGAGGCCGGGGCGATCGCCGCCGGCCTCCTCGCCTCCTTCCTGGTCCCTGCGGGGGCCAAGAAGGAGGCGAGGATCGGGGCGATCGCCGCCGGCCTCCTCGCCTCCTTCCTGGTCCCTGCGGGGGCCAAGAAGGAGGTGAGGATCGGGGCGATCGCCGCCGGCCTCCTCGCCTCCTTCCTGGCCTCCGCGGGGGCCAAGAAGGAGGCGAGGATCGGGGCGATCGCCGCCGGCCTCCTCGCCTCCTTCCTGGCCTCCGCGGGGGCCAAGAAGGAGGCGAGGATCGGGGCGATCGCCGCCGGCCTCCTCGCCTCCTTCCTGGCCTCCGCGGGGGCCAAGAAGGAGGCGAGGATCGGGGCGATCGCCGCCGGCCTCCTCGCCTCCTTCCTGGCCTCCGCGGGGGCCAAGAAGGAGGCGAGGATCGGGGCGATCGCCGCCGGCCTCCTCGCCTCCTTCCTGGCCTCCGCGGGGGCCAAGAAGGAGGCGAGGATCGGGGCGATCGCCGCCGGCCTCCTCGCCTCCTTCCTGGCCTCCGCGGGGGCCAAGAAGGAGGCGAGGCCGGGGCGATCGCCGCCGGCCTCCTCGCCTCCTTCCTGGTCCCTGCGGGGGCCAAGAAGGAGGCGAGGATCGGGGCGATCGCCGCCGGCCTCCTCGCCTCCTTCCTGGCCTCCGCGGGGGCCAAGAAGGAGGCGAGGCCGGGGCGATCGCCGCCGGCCTCCTCGCCTCCTTACTGGTCCCTGCGGGGGCCAAGAAGGAGGCGAGGATCGGGGCGATCGCCGCCGGCCTCCTCGCCTCCTTCCTGGTCCCTGCGGGGGCCAAGAAGGAGGCGAGGATCGGGGCGATCGCCGCCGGCCTCCTCGCCTCCTTCCTGGCCTCCGCGGGGGCCAAGAAGGAGGCGAGGATCGGGGCGATCGCCGCCGCCCTCCTCGCCTCCTTCCTGGCCTCCGCGGGGGCCAAGAAGGAGGCGAGGCCGGGGCGATCGCCGCCGGCCTCCTCGCCTCCTTCCTGGTCCCCGCGGGGGCCAAGAAGGAGGCGAGGATCGGGGCGATCGCCGCCGGCCTCCTCGCCTCCTTCCTGGCCTCCGCGGGGGCCAAGAAGGAGGCGAGGATCGGGGCGATCGCCGCCGGCCTCCTCGCCTCCTTCCTGGCCTCCGCGGGGGCCAAGAAGGAGCCGAGGCCGGGGCGATCGCCGCCGGCCTCCTCCCCTCCTTCCTGGGCCCTGAGGGTCCCAGGAACGAGGCGAGGCCCCGATCCTGGCCTCCGATCGTGGCGGGGCCCAGGCGGGGAGGGAAAGCCTCCTTAAGTGGAGGCTTTCCCTTGCCGCTTGGCCTCCGCTGCGATCGCAGTAAAATGTAGGACAGAATTTTCAAATGTAGGACACACTTTTTGTGTGTCCTACATTTGAAAATTTTGTCCTACATTTTTCCCGGTTTCGAGGTCCGGCACTATGGCAACCCTATGTCAAAACAAACTACAAATCCCATGATTTCATAGGATGAAGCCATGACAGTTGAAGCAGTGTCAAACTGCATTAATTATGCAGTGTGGCAGCACCCTCTGGTTCTGCCATGGGTGTTCAATCCCTCTGCCAGCTAACTTGCATACGTAAATATAATTTCTTGTTACCCACAATAACTAGTCTTGTGATTAAATGAAAATCTGGGCTGAATGATTGGATTCTGCAGTCTTTGTTTTTCTGCCGCTAACTCAGTATGACGTCTTCACCCTCAGTCTTATTGTGGGGATAATATGGGGATAATAATAACTGGCTCTACCCTGCAAGCTAGTTGTAAAGGTTATTAAAAGGATAGTGCAGGCAATCTCAGACTCTCGGGCCAAATTCAGCTTTCTCAGGTCCTAATCTCATGGCCCCTTCTTGATGACACAAATGTTGGGCGGTTTCTAAGAATTTGCAGTTTCCCTTCTTTAATACTAAAAGCTTGAAAACCGCTCCAAAGGTTTAGTTACTGGCAATATGAGCTTTAAGACAAAATGAGCTATCATTTTGGTCTTTTTAGCGTTTGGATCTACCCACCACTGGAATACAGCCCCTAGAAACTTTTCCCAAATTCAATACGACCTAAAAGCTGAAAACAATTTCCCACTTTTGATAACTGTGGAGCAATTTGGACTGTTGATAAATGATTGTAACTGATTTCTTGAGAAAACAAAGCCTTCCATTTGTGTAACCTTTGGGATATGCTTGGAATTAAGTCATCTTCGTGCGCTAAACAGTTTGACATGCAAATGGAAATTGCTTGGTTGGTAGACTAGTCTTTGACTGAAAACATAATGGTTAATTTTTAAGTTTGGAGTTGATGTTTTGTAGGACTGCTTTGTCAACTGTGTAATGAAAACAGGGTGAGGACTGAGTGTGAATTCTTTGGTATGGACATACCAGAAAGTTGGTCCAGTGGTTACACTGCTAAGCTGCGACTTTGGGACGCTCAAATGAACGCCTCTAATAAAGCATACCAATTTAAATAAACTTATGCTACTGAAAGGTATTTTGCAGCTAATGCTACATCCAGCCATCCTTTGGTTTCTCTGAATTGTTAGATCTGGTTCTTGGTTTCATTGGATCCAGCGGAATTCAGGAATCAAAGGATCTTAATACAGTGAGCCCTCAGTATTTGCTGGGGTTTGGTTCAGGACCCCCCATGAATGCCAAAATCTGTTGATGCTCAAGTTCCATTGTATACAGTGATGTAGTAAAATGATGTCCCTTATTAAAAAAAAAAAAGGTAGAATCAAGGTTTGCTTTTTGAATTTAAAAAAAAAATAGTTTCAAGCTGTGGATGGTTGAATCCATGGATGCAGAATCTGTGGATACAGAGGACTAACTCTAATACAGCTTCAAAATTCCCAAACAGCTTTTTATAATTACAGCTGGCCCTCTGTATCCACACATTCCTTATCCATGGGTTCAAGCATCCATGCATTGAAAATATTTTTTGAAATGTAAATTCCAAAAAGCATATGTACCTTAATTTTGCCATTTTATATAAGGGGGATACCATTTTATTATGCTTTGCTATATTTAATGGGACTTGATTTTGGTATCCATGGGAAGTCCTGCAATCAAACCTGGAGGCGAATACCAAGGGCCCACTATATATGTACAGCAGAATACTTCAAAATAGTTCATGCAGAATTTTTTTGTTTATTGGAGACCAGCTTTCCCCAACTTGATGTTTTGAGAATACAACATCCTGCATGGCTAGTGGCCAGGAGAATTAGGTCCAAAATGTCTAAAGGCTGCTGGGATTTGAAAGGCTAAGCTATCTTGACGCACAAGCAAAACCTTCCCCCCTTTTCTTGCTTCCACTATTTTTATATAGTTTGTGTTCTGTATCTTGGTTGGGCATTATGCCAGTTGTCCTATAGGTAACTGATTGGCTGTTGCACGAACAGAATTTTGTACAAGAGAGGCCTTTGTTCTGGTCCAGTATGGCTCTTCTTATGTTGCAGAGATGCCACAAGGCTCTTGTTATACTCTTAAATAGTCCTGATGGCTAGAAACCTCCCTTCAACACACTACATGCCCTAAACTACAAAAACTTAGATTGGCTTGATGTTATACTAGCGGCCACATTATCTGCCAGGGACCATATTTTCCAGCATGTAATTTTGTGGATCCCTGAGCATACACAAGAGCTTTGAAATTTTAAATGTAAAACTTGGCTATATAGTTCAGGATCAGGGGACTGCAGTGGGTTGTGGCACTGGAGACAAGTGCTGAGGCTACCATGGACAGCCAAAAAGACAAACAAATGGGTCCTTGAACAGATCAAGCCTGAACTCTCCCTGGAAGCCAAGGTGACTAACTGTCATACATGGCATCCTCTGTCATGAGAAGGCATGGCTCATTGGAAAAGACAATAATGCTAAGAAGTGGAGGGCACCAGAAAGAGAGGAAGACCACATGCCAGATGGATAGACACAATTAAGGAGGTCATGGGCCTGAATCTATAAGACTTAAGCAGAGCAATGGAGGACAGGGAGGCTTGGAGATGTTTCATCCACAGGGTCACCACCAGTCGAGGTTGACTTAAGGGCAGCTAAGAACAACAACTGAGCCCCAAAGCCTAAAAAACCCAGGACCCTTCATGGGCCATATCAGACTGCTGAAAATCTCCCCCTCGAGAAAGACGTAAGGAGATCTATACTGGCGGTTTTGAAAGATGGGTGTTTGTTTTTTAAAAAAGAAAACAGTGCAGAAGCCCTACAATATTTTTGCAGAGAGCTGCTTTAGGTCCCACTCTAGGAGAAATGTGATATATAGATGGACTAAATAATAATAATAATAATTATTATTATTATTATTATTATTATTATTATTATTTATTTGTATCCCACCTCATTTAAAAAATGAACCGCTGCTGTTCCTGGTGGCTTCCAGCATGAAAGCAATTCACCCTTTTGAGAAAGGCATTAAGAAGGAGTCTGAATGGATCAAGGGACACAAAAACACTTTGCCCACTCCTGACCCAGTTGGCCCAGTGGGGTTCTTGCAATTGGTTTTTAATTCTAAGCATTTAATAGGTGCTTTTCCCTTACGCAAAGATTGACCCAAGCTTCCTGGGAAGTGGGATGTTCCCTCTTGAGGAGCAAAGCTGTTTGTTAGTTTTGGCCAGAGAATGGCGTGTTATTGAAAAGTGAGCGGAAAACTGGCTCCTGCGCAAATCCAGTCATGAAATCTCTGCTTAGTTTGTGCACTCTGGTTCACACTGTGGTTCTGTGGAAGTGCATCTGGATTCTTTGTTGGGCATGAAATGCTCTCTGTATCTCATTGGTATTATAGATTGTGTTACATCTATTGCAGTATTGCAGTATTGCAGTATTATCACCTTCTTCTTTATTCTGAATTTTCAGCAACTGCATTATGGCGGCCAGACCAATGGATCTCATAGAGCCACTGGAGGGTGAAGATGTGGGGGAGGAATTTTCAAGTAAGTGAATATATTATTATTTTAACAACTGTTTTTAAGATAAGCCAGCCCTAGGGACTGATCCCTAGGACCCCCTAGGATTAACCTGACTGTCCCCCATCCCAGCAGGCATACACTTGGTTGACTGCAGGTTATTCAGTTGTCTGTCTTCTCCTGTATAACCTGAATCAAATGCCTGGCACTTTGTCAAAGGGCTCCTTTATCTCCTCTTCTCTTGGTTTATTGTATCTGTATTTATTTATTTCATTAGTATATCTATCTGACCTTTCCACTTGCAAGGATCTGCAAAGCTATTTCCAATATAAAAACAAAGCCCCTGAAATAGTAGTACAACAGCAGCAATAGAACAAGGAAAAGAAGACGTAAAACAACTACTGACTGGCTGTTTGCCTAAGTTCTCTCCAAGTAGCAGGGTCTGAATTTGCCATCGAAAACTAAACATTATTTTAATAAATCATTTTGAGTAAACACAAGCAAAAACAAACAAAAACAATGCATGACCTGGTTTTATATATAAATCCAAAACGACATACATACTACAAACAATACAAAAAAAATGCCATTACAAAACTTAACAAATCTAAGAGCTAAACATAAACCATAATGACTTTCCCCTTCCTCAAACAGTGGTTACAACTCCCTCTAAACAATTTGTATACCTTTTGCTTCTACTATATATATATGATCTTCATTCATTTTAGAAAAATGTGTATCCTCAATGTGATTTTAAAAGAAAACTTTCCCTAATCTTTAAAAATAGATGCCATCTATGCATCAAACATGGGGAGAATACTAACATTGAGAGTGGTCCTTACATTATCTTTATAGAATGTGACTATGGAGGACTATGGCCAAAATATGGAATAGAATAAGCATTAATATAAACAAGGTTTGGAAAAGCATAGGGATCGCAGCCCCTGGAATTCTGGGAATTGTAATTCCCCCCAAAAGGAATTTCCTCCGGTTCTGCAAAAAACACAACACATCCATATGCATTTGCAACACATTGTATTCATGCATTAGAAAGCTGTTTGGAGTTTTGAGAAACTCCACAGTGCATACAGTTGGAAATGCATAGAAGCTGATGCAGCAAAAGGTGTCACATTTATCTGCATTTCTTTCTCACAGTCTCTAGAATAAAGAGGGTCATTGTGTCCAAAGATGTGATTTTAGCCACGCTGAGTGTAGCCCTTGTGGCTGACGTCTTGCGTCCACAGAGCAAGGCAGAGAGAGGACAGATAGTAGCTCTTGGCTCATTGTTTGTTTCTCAAAGTAGCTACTATCTGACCCACTCAGCAGCAGCTGATGATGGCACTGTCTTGCCCCTTCCATTCACGTTGGCATGAGTAAACTGAAAGTGTTGCTTGCAAAATAAATAGCAAGGGGAGTGGATGGAGGAGACAATTACCCATTGAAATGATGCTTTGTTTTCAAAGAAATTCTCCAGCTGTCTGGATTTATTACATCAACTGTCCCTGTTTAGCCAAAGAATAAGACGTGGATTGGGCCTTGCTTTGCTAGTCTCATGACATCTTCCCAGAACTTGAAATTTTTACTTTCTTTGAAAGACAACTTCCAACATCCTCCAGTCAGCATGGACAAACATGTATGCACCAAAGCATCCCAGAGGTCTGCATCAAAGTAGTGGAGGGGCCATGTCCTGGAAGGTATGGGTAAACCCTCCAGATGTGCAACATTGGCTGTCCTTTAAAGGCCTGATGGGGATTTCAATTCAGCAGCATCTGGAGGGTCACATGTTAGTAGTATGTTGCCTACCACTCTGCTAGAGAAATTTGAGTGCGGGTATCCTTTTGATCAAAATAGTTTATTATTTATTTATTGGATTTATATCCCCACATTTCTATAATAAAATAAAAAACTATTAAAAAGAATTAAACGGCAGTTAAAACACATCAGTAGAAGAAGCAACAAAAGAAGCCCTCTCTGCTTAAACGCTCCTTCAAACACAGCCCAGTCTTTGTCTTCTGGCAAGAGGACAGCAGAAAAGAAGCCTAGTCAGTCCATTGGCAGTCCATAGACCTCTTATCCAGCATCACATTTCAGATAAGTTGATTCACTTCCTGTCAACATCCTTCACCATTCAGATTTCATAACCATATACATAAATCATAAATACTAAAGCCTGGATGATTCTGACTTTGGTATCGAATTATATTTGGTATCTTTACACTTGAGGAATTTATCTAGTTCCTTCATGGCTGCCCTTCTAAGTCCTACTCTTCTTCTGATTTCATGACTACAGACTCCATTTTCATTTTAAGCCAAATTATAGAAAAACTTTAACCATTCCATCCACTTTATAGTTATGTAAATCATCTGTATTTGTTAGTTTTCTTTTCTTGATGTTCATTTTAGAGGCATAGCTGTGTTAGTCTGAAATATCAGGATGCAAAGGGATCTTGTAGCACTTTTGAGGCTATGTGAAAGAGGATGTAGATTTTCATAGACTTGGTTTACATATGGAGAGAACTGTTGCTCAGGAAGAACGTATGCCAGTATCAACTTTTACAGAGAGCCAACAAGGCATAGTGGTTTGAGTATTGGACTAGGACACTGGGAAAATTGGGTTCGAATTCTGGCTTGGCCATGAAAATCCACTCGGTGGATACTCTCTCAGAGGTGGCAATGGCAAATCCCCTCGGAAGTAACGTGTGAAGCTAACCCTGTGATAGGTGGTTTGCTCTAAGGTCACCATAAGTCAGAAGTGACTTGAAGGCAACAACGACAACCAACTTTTAAATGATGCCATTTTCTTCCCCTCCCCTCTTTTTCCTTTTTCTTTGTACAGGAAAGAAAAAATCCAAATTTCAGAGTTTTAAGAACTTCTTTGCCAAGAAGAAGAAAAGCAGAGAGGTACCATCTCCCCTGGGAGAGGCCAAACTGAAGCCGAGCCAATCCAGCAGCGACCTCAGTGCCCCTAACCTCAACTCCAGTATTCTCCATTTGCCAACTGAGCCAGGGTAAGACTGCACAGCTATCTTGTGCTGACAGGTTAAAAACAGGAATTGTCGCACTCCAAGCAATACATTTCATTCAAGTTGGTGCACAAACAAATCCCAGTGCAACCATTGCTGGAATGTCAGGAATTTCCTTTCTTCCATTCCCAGCATGCCTCAAAACAGCTAGTGCGGTCAAAACCTCCCCTGGACTGTTTAAACTCACAGAAGTGCTTAGATATGGGATTTGACTGCCTGTTGTCTGAAATTTGCCCAGACAGAACTAATTAGCAGGGATACTGAGGCATATATATATATATATTTAGCCAAAATCTTATTACTGTCATGATCTAAACTGCTGCTGTATTGCAGACAAATATAGGTTGAGGCTCCCTTATCCGGAATTCCAAAATCGGAAATACTTCCAAGTCCAAAATTATCCACATGGATGGCTGAGATGGTGATACTTTTGCTTTCGAATGGTTCAGTGTACACAAACTTTGTTTCATGCACAAAATTATTTAAAATCTTGAAATAGTGTGTATAAATTTACCTTTAGGCTCTTTGTATAAGGTGTATATGAAACATAAATGAATTTAACGTTTAGACTTAGGTCCCATCTCTATTATATAGAAACGGGTGGGAAGTGCAGATGGCACTCCAAAGTAACTTTCTTCTGAGTTAGTAGGGAGAAAAAGGGAGGTGGTCAAATCAACACAGCACATGGCATAGTAGTTTGAGCATTGGATTATGACTCTGGAGACCAGCGTTTGATTCCCTGCTTGGCCATGAAACCCACAGGGAGACCTTGGACAAGACTTCAGCCTTAAGAGAAGGCAATGGCAAACCTCCTCTGAATAAATCTTGCCAAGAAAACTCCATGACAGGTTTGCCTTAGGGTCTCCGTAAGTCGGAAATGCATTGAAGGCACACAGCAACAACAAAGAAGTCAGTATCTCAGTTTGTTAGATAGATGCTGTCTGGAGGTCCCATTTTGCTCAGTGGAAGCAGGAGGAGGGGACCTCTGAAACAATGCATCAAGGTAATAATACTTGGACAACTGAACAGTTCTGATCTCATTTTAGCATTGAACTTGCTGGGCAAGTTGGTTTTGCAAATTGTTTTTGCTTAGCCTAGGCTTAACCTAGGCCTCATCTCCTTAGTAGACAGATCAGACTGGCCCTCCTCACAGTAATATTGTAAACTTAAGTCTCCAGATGTATGAAGAGGAAAGAGGAAAACCAAGCAAACCCAGATATCAGTTGTGAAAAGCTGCATAGTGTTGTCAACAGCTGGGAGAAAACCAGAGACTTGCTAGCTGCTAGGTCATGCCTCTTGTTACTTTATGTGAACATTATTGTACAGAAATGTCTGCAAAGCCCTTCGAGAAACCACAGGACTTTAGAAAAATACGGCATTACAGAAACATCCCAAAAGATCCTTCCCCTTCCTTGCCTTTCAGATCCAAAGGGAGCATGGGAAACAAAGCCTTATCGCATGACAGTGTCTTCATTTTTGAATCATTACCAGATGTAGCAGACAAAACATGCTCAGAAGGAAACCTTCCAGGGAATGTGAAAGCCTTGCAGGTAAGAAGACTTTCCCTTCTGCTGTGACTCATAGCTTTTCATTTGAAAAGCATTTTACACAGCTATTGTTTTAATTCTGAGATTTTTATTGTAAATCCAAAAGGAAAGAGAAAGGAAAGGAAAGGAAAGGAAAGAAAGAGGTGAAAGAGGATGGGGAATATGTAAGATTTTAAAGATAATCATGGATTGTGCACATAGATAAACACAGATTGTTTGAAGTAGAAAGGGTAACTTGAAACATTGAGACACCCCATAGAACATGCTCAATTGCTGCAAGGTTTTTTACATTTCAGAATTATTGGGGTTTTTAACCAATAAAATCATTTGCACAAAAAGTAGTGTTTTATGAAGAGAATTAGATTTTTTGCACAAAAACAACATTTCATATAAAATAGAAGCTTTATTCTTCATAAAAACTAAAGTGGGTTTTTGTTAGAGAAATCTCAAAGTATACAAAGGCTTCCAGAAATGTGTAAAAAGTCTTGTAAACTTGCCTAGCAGAGAGGAAACTTTTAAAATAATTGAACAAAAATAAGTAAAAATGTATATTCCTAGTCTGAAATCAGCATCTGGAAAAGAAAAGAAAAGGAAAAGTATATATTCCTGACCAAATAGAGACCATTTATCATCTATCCATCCATCCAAGTGTGCCATCCAAGTGTCCAAATGTTCTTGGACTATAACTCGCTTAATCCCTCACCTGTGGCTATGCTGACCAGAGCCAATGGTATTTGTAGTCCAACATCATCTGAAGGGCCTGTGATGTACTATCCATCTTAGTACACGGATAGAATCATTATACATTTTAGTCTTTAGGTGGCATTTGGTATTGTTGTACTTAAGTGGGATCAATAATTTCCTATTGCACTCCTGTAGTTGAAGAGACAGTAAAGTTCTCATCTCATGTATTAACTTGTGTATCTCCTAACTTGGGGGTTGGCAACTGTGGTCATCCAGATGCTGCAGGATTGGAGGTCCCACTTTCCTCCCCATTGGCAAGGCTTATGGGAACTGCAGCCCAATAATCTGCAGGAACACAGTTGCTCCCTACAGCCCACTTTAAATCTTTCAAGATTTAGCCGTTCATCTTTGATAAAATATATAAGACAGTTTTTGGACTCAAACTATCAGCTGAGATTTGCCCCAAAGACCATTGTGCTCTGTTTGGCAGGCCAGCCAAAGTTAAGCAGGATGACAGGAACTTCTTCTGACATGTGTTTTGAGCACTGTGCTGATAAGGCAGGCTTTGATTTTATTCAACCCAATAGAGAAACAAGGCTGAACACTTCCAACAGCTGCTGTCCACAATATGATGTTAAATCTCAAATGGGTAAACAAGGCTCCTCATGCCAGAGACTCTGAGAGTGTTTTCTGGTATAATAAGTATTCTCAGACCTGTTTGAATCCATTAGCAAGGTGGTGCCATGTGGCATATCATCCAAATTTTTCCAAGAGGAGAAAGCTTTTGGAGTCTCATGCCTGCAGAAAATGTTGAACTCTGCTAACGAGACTCAGGTTTGAAATATGTGCCTTTACTACAGGTTGGTTCTCCCTCATCCAAAATGCTTGGGACCAGAAATGTTTTGGATTTCAGATTTTTGGATTTTTGGAATATTTGCATATAGATAATGAGATGTCTTGGAAATGGGACCCAAGTCTCAACATAAAATTCACTTATATTTGTGTATACCTTCTACTCATAGACTGAAGGTAATTTTAAACACAATATATTTTTTAACAATTTGGTGTATGAAACTGAAACCATCAGCAAGCAAAAGTGTCACTATCCCTGCCACCCATGTGGACAATTTTGGATTTTGGGATTCGGATAAGAGAGACTCATCCTGTATTTGGAAATGTTAAAATGTACTAGTAAAGGCACTTGTATTGTGCATGCATTTGGGGTGCACATTCTTGGCTGCCGTATTGATTCATTGTTTAAGAGGAGAAAGTGTGGACCCCATGGTTCATCATTTCATCTTTTGGGGCACCTGGTTGACTCACTGTTGGCGTTTGTTCTGGGATGATGTTCATGTTCTGCTGCCTTACACATTGATTCTGCCCCACCAGAGGTCCTTGACATGTCCTGTTTGTGAGGCAGGAGAACTGACAGATCTGTTGGCCAGCTCTTAATAACCATTTTGTTTTTTCTGTTGCTATCTGTCAAGGCCACTGCCTTCTGCTGAGCTGCCTCCTTCCTGTCAGGACACATGCCCAGATTTCCCTGATTGCTTTGTATCATGTTCCTGGCAGAGGCTGCACTCTGCTGATTTGAAAGCACAAGGATAGCAGTTCAGGGGTGAAGTAAGCTATTCTGAATTCAGCACAGAGGCACTCAGAAATACTGGAAAGATCCCCATTCTTTCTGCTAAACAAGGAGCTCGTCTGACTTGTGTTCACATTTAGATTGCTTGCTTTGCAGTGCAGTTGCCAAGAGGTGAAGAAATCAGATTGGAAGTGTTTGGTTGAAGTGAAAAGCATACAGTGGGCTCTGAGGTTTGATTCCAGGACCCACAATGAATACCAAAATCCATAGATGCTCAAGTCCTATTATGTACAGTGGTGTTGTAAAATAGCAACCCTTGTATAAAATAGCAAAACCAAGGTTGAATGCTTGAATCTGTGGATGCAGAGTCTGTGGATACAGAGGGCTGACTGTACTCACTTTTGGGTGCATTTTGGCTAGTCCCAATAAAAGTATTGCCCAACTGTAGATTTTTTTTGGTAGGAATTTTGTTTGCCTTCAGTTTTCAATTTGCTAAAATTATTTGACTCTTCACGTCGAGACAGAAGCAACTTGAACAGATCTGTTCTTCCTGAGGCAGCTGCTTCTCCTCAAGTTAAAAAGAATGCTTTCAAAACCCAGGTATTTTGTTCTTCTTCTTCGTGGTCTCTGCGAATCATACAAATGGGTTTCACTGCGCCTGCGCAGTGCTGTTCAGAAACTTCTGGAATCACTGGGCAAAGTTCACTTTGCAACATATAGAAACTTTTTGGCGGTAACTCCGCCCACCCGTTATAAGGCCCCTGCCTTCCCGCTCTTTCCCCAGTTCCTTTTTTCCGCCGCGCTAGCTGCTTCAGGGAACTTCACTCGCTCTTTAGCTTGATTGGAATCACTGTGTTTTTGACCATTCGTTGTCTCCCGCCCCTGATAACTTCGGACTCTCAGCTTGTTGACCTCGATTTTGGACTTTCCCTCCGCTTTTGTTTCTTCAGAAGAAGGTCTCCAGCACCTTTCAAAGTGTGACGTTGCGGAGACAAAGTGCCCATCCGGGAAAGGACCACGATCCGAAGACTTGTCCACTCTAGAATTGTGAGTCCTGGCTGACTTTGGCCATCGACCAGGGCAAGACCCATGAGGGGGGCCCCTCTCTTCATCGTCGGCTCCCTCGGCTACGCCGCCTGCTGCTTCTTCCCAGGCCAGCGTGTCCAGCATGGTGTCTGCCCACCAGTGGCTGAATCGTCCACCACCGCCGATGTGGCCAGTGGTTCATTCAGACCCAGTGCCACCAACAAACCCTCCGAGCGCCCCCACAAAACGTCGGAGACTGAAGGTTTCGAGCCCAAGACGGAGTCCGGGAGGAGGGCATCCCTGGAGGGCTCGCGCTCGAAGGATCGAGCAGATGTGGCCCGTGGTTCATTCAAACCCAGTGCCACCAACAAACCCTCCAAGCGCCCCCACATAACGTCGGGGACTGAGGGTTCTGAGCCCAAGACGGAGTCCGGGAGGAAGGCATCCCCGGAGGGCTCGCGCTCGAAGGATCGAGCGGATGTGGCCCGTGGTTCATTCAAACCCAGTGCCACCAACAAACCCTCCAAGCGCCCCCACATAACGTCGGGGACTGAGGGTTCCGAGCCCAAGACGGAGTCCGGGAGGAAGGCATCCCCGGAGGGCTCGCGCTCGAAGGATTGAGCGGATGTGGCCCGTGGTTCATTCAAACCCAGTGCCACCAACAAACCCTCCAAGCGCCCCCACATAACGTCGGGGACTGAGGGTTCCGAGCCCAAGACGGAGTCCGGGACAAAGGCGTCCTCGGAGGGCTCGCTCTCAAAGGATCGAGCAGACGTGGCCCATGGTTCATTCAAACCCAGCGCCACCAACAAACCCTCCAAGCGCCCTCACATAACATCGGGGACTGAGGGTTCCGAGTCCAAGGCTAAGTCCGGGAGGAAGGCATCCCCGGAGGGTTCGTGCTCGAAGGAACGAGCGGATGCGGAGGCCCTGGCTATGCCGGTCCCATCCTCCAAGGCGTCGTTGAAGGCATCGTCGAAGGCGTCCCGACACGCCTCCAAGCCGCCCAAGACGGGGGCACCCTGGGTGCCATCAATGAACGCCGCACCGGAGGACGGGGGCAAGGCGACCAAGCCTCAGCCTTCAGGGAGCGTTGTCCTGTCAGACCTGCTGGGCAATCCCTTCCCCCCTCCCCGAGGAGCGGGGCGAGACGCCGGGATCCTCTAAGAAGAGGCACTCCGAGGGGGCTTTGGACGACTCCATGCCCAAGAGGCCCAAATCCACCCGGTACCAGGTGAGTCGGTGGCGTCCTCCAAGGGCGAGGAGCGCACTTCGCACAAAACGCGCTCTCCATCCAAAAGGACTCCGACTCCGGTTTCTTCTCGCCCGAAGGAGTCGTCGGCATCGTATGTGGTTTCCACGCTCGACTCCCCGCTGCCTTCGACTGTGGAATTTGTCTGCGTCAATGCGGAGACGGCCAGACCTCCATGGAGGGAGTCCTTCCCCCTGACTCTTCACTCAGGCGAGGATGAACCGTCTGATGAGGATTCTTCAGAAGATTCACGAGGCTGAATCTCCGTCTTATGGCCCCTGAGAGAGAGAAGCGCCCGGTGTTGCATGCGAGGGCTTCAACATCCGAGCTGTAGTGGCCCGCTGTGGAATCGGCAGCTTTTCAGCTTCTGACGCGTCCCCCACGCGAGTCCGGGTGCCGGATCTCCCACTGGCATCAGACACCGTCTCTGAGCCAGAAATCTTGTCATCTTCGGAGGACCCATCAGACGATGAGGCCTCCATCCAGGCTTCTCCTCAGAGGTTGCACCACCCCGGGCCTTCTTCTCCCACCGATAATGGCCGCTCTTTCAACGAGCACATCATCAAGATGCCAAGGTCCCTGGACATTGGGCTTTCCTTCCCCGAGGAGAAGGCTCACGACCCAGTCGAACACAGGGTGCACGGCCGTGTACCATCCCCGCCATCCATTCCGCTGCTGCCGTCCCTGGAGACCTTCGTCAGGCGGCCCTGAGAGGTGCCGGCCTCCTTGGTGAGATCGTCCCGCAGGATTGAATCCCTGTACCAGATCTCTCCATCCAGCGGTTTCTGGTTGACCGGCCACCCCAAACAAAATTCGGCGATAGTAGAAGGGACACAGCAGACCTTCATCCCCGAACAGACGACGCCTCCGGCAACGCCTACATGGGGGCTTACATCCAGACCTCGATGGAGAGGATTTTGCCATTCATCCCTGACGTCCCGAATGATATCTAGAGGCGCCTGGTGGAGATCATAGATGAGGCCCGCTCCATCGGGAGCTAGCTCATCACTGCCTCCACAAATGTGGCTGACTGCGCTGGACGGGCCATGGCGGCATCGATGGCTCTGCGCCGACATGCATGGCTGCGTTGATCTGACCTGAACACCAACGTCAGGACAGCTATTGAGGACATGCCACTTGACGGCTCTGGTCTCTGTCACGCTGAGACCAACGAGCACCTGAATCGCAATTTCAGGATGAAGGCGGCGGCCAAAAACCACGGGATGTCGTCGGCCTCCATCTCGTCCGGCCAGAAGAGACAGCGACCATGGCAGCCCTAAGGTCGGTCGCATCGGTCTTTCCAGCAAGACCGACAGTCTCAGCAGCAGGACTCCCAGAGGTGGCGTTACCCCTCTCAGTCTTCCTCCTCCTCTGGCTGTCACAACCCCCCCCCCCCCCGGTATCGGAAGTCCCGCCATCAGGATATCGACCGGGGGAAGAAGAGAACCCGAGGGGTTCCTCCGCGCTTCGTCTCCCTCCCCTCCGGTTCTTGGACATCTTGAGGCTGATGGTAACCTTGGCCTCTATTCTGCCTCTACTCCACCAGGGCCGGTGGTTCGCGATGTTCGACCTGGGGGAAGCCCACTTCCACGTCGGAAGTCGAGAGTCCCACCGGAGATCCCTCGCCTTCGCCGTCGGCTTCACCGCGTACCACTACAACGTACTTCCCTTCGGCCTAGCCACTGCCCCGAGGGCCCTCACGAAGTGCATGGCTCCAGTGGTGGTATACCTCCATCAGAGGGGTTACAGAGTCTTTCATACCTCGGTGACTGTTGTTGCTGCCGACTCACAGCGGGAGTACCATGAGACAGTCTCATTCGCCTTGCACCCTGGGCGCCCCTCGGCCTGATTGCCTGCGAGGAAAAGCCCCTGCACACCAGCCAGGCAGGCTAAGTTCATCGGGGCCATCCCCGACTCCGAAGGATGCTCTGCTTTTCCCCCTCCGGACCCTTTTTTGGCAGCTTCACTGAGCCTTGCTTCTCCCACAGAAAGGTGACACGTCCAGGTAGCCCTAGGCCACATGGCGTTGACAACGTTCGTGACGCCGTGGGCGAGGCTTCGCCTCTGACCCCTTCAGGCTGGTTTCCTCTCGGTCCCCTCAGTCTTCAGACTGATGGAGGACTCCCCGACCAGGTATCTCACGGTACTGAGGCCAATGGCCGCTTCTCTGAGATGGTTGTTGGCTTGCTTCAACGTCTCCATCAAAATGCCCTTCCAGCAACCCCAGCCTCAACTGACTTTGACAACAGATGTTTCCCTGGAAGGCTGGGGCGCCCACCTGCTCGACCTCGTTGTCAAGGACAAGTGGTCCGCCCAGGACAAACGTTTCCACATCAACACGTTGGAGATGCTGGAAGCCGACAAGGCGTTGAGGGCATTCAAATCCGCTGTTGCGAACAAGGTGGTCCTCCTGAGAACGGACGGCACCACTGTGATGTATTACATCAACAAGCAGGGAGACTCCAGATCCAGGACCCTGCTCGAGTTCATTCTGCGCGTCTGGAGCTGGTTCATCCAGAGACGGACGCTCCTCTACGCAATTCACCTGCCGGGAGAGGACAACGACCTGGCGGATCGCCTAAGCAGATCTCCTCCGGTGCCATGAGTAGAGGCTCCATCCGGAGATGGTCAGCGACCTGTTCGACCGGTGGGGGACCCCCCAAGTCGATCTCTTCGCAACCGAATGGAACAGCCACTGTCCCCAGTTCTGCTCCGGGAGGCGAATAGACGGATCCCTCGGAGACGCGTTCGCCTTCCTTTGGACAGGAGAGCTGCTCTACGCCTTTCCTCCCTTCCCTCTCATCATCAGGGTGGTGTCCAAGATGACAACGGACCAATCGGATGTGATCCTGATCACTCCGTGGTAACCGTGGCAGCCCTGGTTCGCGTCTCTTCTCCACCTCCAAGAGATGCTCCCTCCGCCTCGACTTCCCTCCAGACCTGCTGTCGATTCAGGACGGCCAGATCCTCCACCCGGACATCGAGAGCCTGCCGCTGGTGGCCTGGAGAATCCAGCCCTAGCCTCACTGCCTGATGCGGTGAGGACTGTGACCCTGCCTATGCAGAAACCATCCACCCAGCGGTCCTATGCCATTAAGTGGAGGAGGCTTAGCCTCTTCCTTGTAGAGGTTCCTTAGGAGATGTGCCAACCTGCACCCTCTTAGGAGATGTGCCAACCTGCACCCCCTTGGGTCGGTACTGCTACCAGCTTGAAGCCTGGAGGCAGTGCTGTCCGCTCGTCAATCCAAGCATTTTGAACCAATGGCCACGACGGACTTGAGATTGTTAACTTGGAAGACTGCCTTCCTTGGGGTCATCACCTCCGCCCTCTGTGCCTTGCGGAGAGACCAGCCCTTCCTTAGGTTTACAAGGAGTAGGTAGTCCTCCGGTCAGACATTACTTTCTTGCCCAAAGTACTGCCTGCTTCCCACATGGGCCAGAACATTGTGTTGCCTACTCCGGCGTCCAGCCTGACTTCGGACGCAGAGCAAAGCCTGCACTCTCTTCATGCCAGGAGGGCGCTGGTTTTTCACTTGGACATAACCGCTGCCTCCAGTCAGTCCGAGAGACCCTCTCTGTGCTACTCGGAACCAATGAAGAGGTTGCCTGTGTCCGCGCAGAGTTTTTTCCAATGGGTGGCTGGTACCATCCACCTCTGCTATGAACTGTTGGGTAACCTCTCCCTGGCAGGGCTCGGTCCCACTCCACAAGTGCAGTGTCACAATCCTCAGCATCCCTGTCGGGGACTGCCTTAGAGGATGTTTGCAAGACTGCTGTCTGGTCCCAGCCTCTGACTTTCATAAGGCATTACAGGCTGGACACCAGGGCCATCCTAGACGCAGCTTTCGGGAGGGCTGTGTTGGTCTCAGGGTTGCATTGGTTGCACCACTGATGATGTTTGTTCACAAGTTATGTAAATTATGCCACTGTTTTTACATTCCTGTTGAATGTTGGTTTGCACAAATTGCCATGGGATTGGTCTTGCATGACCTTACGTTCCCTTCTCAGGTTCTGCAATGTTATGGCTGTGTTGAGGTGTTTGTGCACAAACAGAGACTGACTCTTTTATGGTTCAAAGTTTTTATTGTGTCAATAATATACCTTGGTTACCATAGCTTTGGTTTCAGGACACTCCCTCCGCCGCATACCTAAGCTTGTCAGTCTAAACCCATTTGTATGATTCGCAGAGACCACGAAGAAGAAGGACAGGTTGCTTACCTGTAACAGTATTTCTTCGAGTGGTCATCTGCGAATACATACAAATCCCACCCGTCCATCCCCTCAGTGTCCTGCTCTTATTGGCTCTTTCCATCGCCTGCTTGGCGGAAAAATTGCGGAACTGGGGAAAGAGTGGGAAGGCAGGGGCCTTATAACGGGTGGGCGGAGTTACCGCCAAAAAGTTTCTATATGTTGCACCAAGTGAACTTTGCCTAGTGATTCCAGAAGTTTCCGAACAGCACTGCGCAGGCGCAGTGAAACCCATTTGTATGTATTCGCAGATGACCACTCGAAGAAATACCGTTACAGGTAAGCAACCTGTCCTTTCCTTCCTTACCTCCCTCCAAACTAGCTTCGGTTACAGGAGAACATCCGGCTTGGCTCACCCCCTCTTGTCATAACTTGCAAAAAACCAGAAGACGCGGGTGCCATTTCAGAAGATGATGGGTTACCCAGAAGCCCTCCAGAAATCTCCACCCTTCATGACATCCTGACCTGCTCTACAAATAAAGTATGTACACTCGCTTTTTTATGTGATCAATAATAAGAGAGTAACTCAATCTGTGATTAGTAATAGTGGCCATGTTCTTGTTGAGAGCTACAATGCCATCTTGTTCAAATCCCCACTCAGCCATGTAAACCTACTGGTGGGTGACTTGGGCAAGTCACAGTCTCTCAGCCTCAGAAAAAGGCAATGGCAAACCCCCTCTGAACAAATCTTGCCAAGAAACCCCTGTGATAGGTTCACCTTAGGTCACCATGTAGGAAACAACATGAAGACACACTACAACAATGAACCAGAGTCCTTATAACATATCATAAAGGATAGACAAGTTTAGAGGAGATGGTCTTTCTGGTATTGCCATCTAGTGAAAGCCTACTTCAGTGAGGCAGATGCTTTTGTCATATTCAGGATCCCATTCTACCCTTGGAATCCAGTGAGCCATTTGACACATGGCTAGAAGCAACTCTACACTGTAGAATTAATGCAGTTTCACACTGCTTTAAATGCCATGGCTCAATGCTGTGGAATTCTGGGACTTATAGTTATGCAAGATATTTAGCCTTCTCTATCAGAGAGCTCTGGTGCCACAACAAACTATTAATCCCAGCATTCCATTGCAATGAGCCATAGCAGTTAACGTGTTGTCCAGCCGCATTAATTCTGCAGTGTGGCAACAACCTGGGCTACAGTTCTTCAAGTGTATCACTTACATCTATTGCAAATTCAGCCTTAGTTTATTCATTGATTGATTATTCTGCTTTTTGGCTAAAAACACTCTTTGGAGAGTGGATTAGAATAAATAATTTGACAATGTCTGCCTTCAGGCTTACAGTCTAAATAAGGTGCAACACATAAGGGAAAAGGGATGGAGAGAAATTAAGCTTAACAGTAGCTAAATCCCAGTATGATGAAAGCATGTCTGTCTTCTCCTTCTCTGGCCTGAACAGTGGCAAATTGGAAAGCTTGAAGGTGGGGCTCTCACCAACAGCCAGGTTTGGGCATGTTGGAGGTGTGCCTGGCTGCTGTTAATGCCTTAAAGTATAACAGGGAGACTATTGTCTAATAAATCTGGATAGCTTCCAGGGTTTGGGGGACTGCATTGGTCTTCCATAAAACCTAGAACTGCACCCTTCTGTTGTTCCTGTTGTGCCATCACCCTAAAACACTTTTTAAAAATAAAATTGGCCCCAAATTGAGTTTTTGCCATGCCTTGTGCCTTCCTGGGTCCAATGTTAGACCGAAGAGAAGCACCATGAACTTGACTGGAAGTAAAAAAATTTGCATCATGAAGTCAGTTGGAAGTAAATGTTTTGCATCATGATGGAGGCCTCTCCTGGACCTACAATGGCCCAGGGTGGGAGAAAACATGCCCAAACAACTTAGGGGCATTTAATTTTTTTAGGGGTGCTGGGAGGTGATAGATATGCCAATAACAGCCCCCCCCCCTTGGCATTTATAATGGGACTTGATCATCCACAGATCTTGGTATCCGTGGGGGATCCTAGAACAAACCCAAGCAGATATCAAATGCCCACTGTATTGTCAATTGTTGTTGTGTGCCTTCAAGTCTTCTTGGCAAGTTTCTTCAGAGGGGATTTGCCATTGCCATCCTGAGGCTGATAGAGTGTGACTTGCCCAACATTACCCAATGGGTTTACCTGGCCAAGCCAGGATTCAAACCCTGGTCTCCAAAGTCATAATCCAACACTCAAACTACTACACCAAGCTGGCTACTGTATCGTCAATACCTGTGAACAATTTCATTGTCAGTATGATTTTCAGTACTTGTGAAGGTGTATGTATGTGTGAGAGAGCTGCTACATAAACCCAACCCTGCTTTTCCCTTTTGTGGTTTCTTGTAATGATCCCATTATATACCATCCTGGAAAATAGTTTGTCATGCTTCCCTTGACTTATCCTTTTCCCTTATTTTATCCCGCAGTCTTCCAACCCTGTCCAGCGCCATAGCTCTTTGAGTTTAGGTGGGACAGACAGTGAAGATGACCAGGTAAACAGCTGCTTTTCCTGCTACTGAAATGAACCTCCAAAAGCTCATGCTACCAGCTTCTTTCATTTATTTAGTCTCAAACATGCTACAAGATCCCTTTGCATACTGTTATTTATTGACTCAATCTATATATAGCAAGGATGGGAAACCTCTTTCCAAAGGCTGAATTCAACTAAAAATAAGTTGATGTCTTATCTTCTTGAGGGCTGTATTCCAGAGATGGAAAGGGTTAAAGGATGGGACCAAAAATACAAGCCAATTGTATCTTAAAGCCCTTGTTGCCAGTAACAAAGCCTTAGGAGAGTTCAGCCTTTTGAGTGCAGAATCAGTTTGACAAAATAAGAGATGCTTCCAAATGCGGATCCAGAACCAGATGGGAGCCAGATTTGGGTTCAGGGATGAAGATGTCAGACTCATATATTTCTCACTGTAAGTAAAATTACTTTGTTTGCACAGTATCCCCTACAGCATTTTCTCCTTGCTGTTACCTCACTCCTTGTGCTGTTTGCAAGGTGTAATTTTTTAAAATGAATGTTTTTTTTTTAAATTAAAAATTGAATAGAGAGAACAGTGGTCCTATTGGGTTGGTTCTATTACTTCAGCGCAATAATTCAGATCTGTTTGGTTCACCTGTCGGTTACAAGATGGATTCTCACCTGTTTGCAAAATACCTTGTTCATGTCACGATATTTTAGTTCCTGAATCTATCTAATCTAAATGGATTGATTTAGTTTTTATTTTTAGTAACATTAATTATCATTCTTAAAAGGAAGCACAAAGCATAATAATTGATTGATTGCATTTTACAGGTCACCTCAGACTCCACCTCCAGGCCACTTAGCCCAGTCTCCCCATCAGTTCTTGGGAGTCCTGCCTTGTCAACTGGCCACTCGCTTCCTGTTGATTTTAACAGCCCCGCCACTCCGTTGGGCTGCCTAGACACTTCAGCAGCCCGGCACAAGATGGCAATGAATCCACGGAAGCAGAAAGCCTTTGCCTACAAAACCCCAAGTCTTTTGGTAGGTGTCTTTTGTAGGATGGTGGTATGGGATTCTCTCCTATAGACCTTCCTACTTGTTAAAAGAAGGATTGCTTTAAAAGAATTCCAGACCTATGCTAGCGGCAGAACAAGGTGCTAGAATAATGAAGAGGCATAGCTGATTGTACCGCTACAGACTGCAGATGGAGGTAGGATTGCAATAGTCCAGTCCCTCATATCTGGGCATTTGATTTGTATATTATGCAAATTATTATAATTATGCACATTATTAATTTGCATTCTGATTATGGAATTCAGCACATTAGTCACTGCACTTTTATATGTAGCCTTCTCTGTCAGAAAGACAAAGTTTGTTGGTGCCACAACAAACTACAAATACCGTGACTCCATAGGTTGGAGCCATGAGAGTTAAAGTGGTGTCAAACTGCATTAATTCTGCAGTGTGGCAGCAACCAGTGTGGTGTCAAACTGATGTAACTGGGTAGTATGGATATTTTTAGTTTATCCTAGTAATGGGACAGTATCTGCCAATAAACCTTAGGGCTGCAGGCTGTCTTGGGAAGGAGTGTGCCAGTCAGGTTGTGCTCTCTGACAAAGAGGAATGGCCAGTGGGGTACCAATGCATCCCCTTTCACAATGTCCATCGTTTTGCCACTTTAGTTGATTGCCCCACCCTTTCCAGTCTGTACTGACATGGGGTAAAAGTCCTTGTTATTTACATTAAATTCCAAGAGCAGCCACTTCTCTTTTCACCAAGTTGTTCTGACTCTTTTTCTTTGTCACATCAGATGGAACCGCTGGAGAAGGAGCAATGCTCTCTCAGAACTGGTGAAGGAAAATCAAGCCACACAAAATCACTTGAAGGTGCAGGCAACCAAGAAAAAGACTGGAAAGGTAAAGATGGCAGTGTCTTGAATTCAGAGATGTAACTATTGTTAGTCTGGAATATTGGTATGCAAGAGATTCTTGTAGTACCTTTGAGAAAGAAAAAAAGAAGCTGGGAGCATAAATTTTTGCAGACTAAACCAAGTCTATGAAAGCTTATGCTACAATAAGCTTTTTGCTTATTGAGGCCTGTTACAGACTGCCAGAATAAAGCTGCTTCGAGTCTCTTTGGAGGTATGCTGTTTAAATGATGCATGCATCCTAAGAATCCGGAAGCTGCACCAAAGCTGCACTCCAGTGCTTAGGAATGGAGTGTGGCTTTGGCGCGACCTCTGGACCCATGCATCATTTAAATAGCATACCTCCAAAGAGACCCGAAGCAGCTTTATTCTGGCAGTCTGTAACAGGCCAGAGTCTCAAAGATGGCAGTGCGAGTGTACATTTGTATGTGTGTTTGGATGCATTTGCATGCATGTCCAAAAGAATGTGGGGAACATAATGAATGATTTGTGAGCTTTGGAAGTCAGAAATTATGTTTTTCTCCTCCTTTTTCCTTGTACAGGCCTAACCTCCCAGAATGCAAATATGTCAAGTGGAAGTTGGACTACTAATATTCTACCCATGACCAGAGTTACTGATGCTTTGCGTTATTCTTGGAATGCTGGCCCTGGAGCAGATGGGAATTGGGTCTTGGATTTGGAGACCCAGAGCCATGTGGAAAAGGAGACTGATATGCCTTTGGACAGTCAGCCTGAAGACCTAACAAAAGAAGGTATGGCAGAGGAAGGAGTAAAAAGAAGTGGGCATGCAACTGATGACCTCAGGCTGAATCGACACAATTCTGAGGAAGAGGTCATTGAATCTTTTGCATCTTTACAGCCTGAGGCAGAAGGCACTGGACTTTGTGGTTCATCATTTTCTGCTGTGCATGGGGATGTTACAGGAATGGACCATGATCTACCAGCAGAACCTATTCCTGCATCCCATCCACAACCAGTAGATCAAGAAGCAAAAGACTCTAGAAATGGCAGTGATGCAAAGCATTGTGTTAGCGCTGAAGATAGTGGGAACAGTTCTCTTAGCCCTGAGCCTGATTCTGCACAGTTCCCTTCATCGGTTTCAGAGACAGAGAAGGCCATGGTTTCAACCTGTGAAAACATTCCAGCTGTCAAAGAAGCAGAACAGACTGTGAATGTGGAAATTCAGTTTTTTGAAGTCCGCACGCAGCTAGCTGCTTCCCCAGAGTTGGCCATATTCAATGCCAAAATAGAAGAACTTCCACTTCAGATTGCAGCATGTGAAAAACTGTTTTTCTCGACAGATCTTTGTCGCTCTCCTTTGAGCAATAGCTCAGGAAGGCAGGAAGCAAACCTTTCTCAAAAATCAGGTCACCTTTCTTCAGCTGTCCCAGGACCTGCTGAGATTGCTTCTAAAAGCAGCCCTCCTGATAATGATGCTGGGGATCAGTCAGGAAGCATGGAAGTGGTGGAAGAAAGCAAAGCTTCAGATGAGATTGTCCAGACACAGACAAAATCAATTTCTGCCAAGCCAGTCAGGTTCACTATTGCTCCAGCTTGGCAGAGGTCTCTCTCGGGAGGTTCAAGTTCTGTGGACAGCACTTGCCCTAGAAGCTCTCCTTCTTCTCCCATAAAGCCAGAACTGTTTGAAGGAATACCTCAGTTAGACTTAGATTTGCCAGGGTGTTTATTTAGCAGCCCAGAAAGACTTGATAAGGGTGATAGAAACACGCATTCTGCAACTGAGCGGCCCAAGGAGGAATTGCAGGGCCGTGAGAGCCCATTTGGGGTTAAGCTGAGGAGAACATCTTCTTTACTCAAATACCAAACAGAAAAGCAGCGACAGGAGCCACCAAAGAAGTTTCCATCGTCAGTATCTGGACCCTCCTCTGTCTTTGTCAAAGATGAGCCAAAGTCACCAGTTTCTGAAACTCCAACAAAGATTATAGGTAGCACTAAAGCTATGGTTGCAAAATCTGGCTTCCAGGAAGAGAAGACTCCCCTCAAGGCCAAACCAGAGGAAGGGACAACAAAACAGCCGATAAACAAACCTTCAGGTACTCCTCTTACACAAACAGGACAGCTTCAGAAATGTTTGGTTAATTATATGTTTATAGAGCTTGGGTATAACTAGTTAGAAATAACTAATATCTCATAATTAATTACATCTCTTTAGAAGACGTATCTATACCTAAGGGTGTATGTACACTGTAAAAATAATGCAGTTTGACACTACTTTAACTGCCAGGGATCCATCCTACAGAGTCCTGGGATTTGTAGTTTTGTGAGGCACCCACACTCTTTGTCAGAGAAAGTGAAAGACCTTGCAAAACTACAAATCCCAGGATTCCATAAAATGGCGCTACAGCGCTTGATGTCAAATTGCATTATTTTTACACTGTAGATGAACCCATACTTGCATTACAATGTTATCATAATGAGAGAAAATTTCACTCTCTTTTGCAGCGTGATTCTAAAATATTAATTTTTTAAAATGGAATGAAGTCTCATTAAATTGTGGAAGAGTAACATCACATGTTCCAAGTGCCTTGTACACTGTTGTTGAGATGACTATGAGTTGATGATGATAATAATAATAATAATAACAATTTGTTCCACATACCAGTGGCTTTCTGATGCTTTTAAACTAACTAGAAAGGAACTACAGAATTATTTTGAGAAATGAAGGACTAGTGAGTTACTTTTAAATGGCAACTATACCATAATGAGCTTTTTGTGCTGTGGAACTATATCTTTAATTAATTGTTATTTAAAAAGCAGATTTCCAAGTTCTGCAGCACATCAACACTTGTCCATCTGATATGAGACATAGTGGCATTGCATCAAAGATGTAAAACTCTAAAAGCAACATCTGTTGTAGACATGCTTCTTTTCACCGTCATTCTATTGAAACTTGTTTGAGATACCTGAACCAAACCTCTGTTGATTTATGGCTTCTCCTATTCATAGCCACACTTAAAAAGTCCTGGGAATTGCCTGTGGGGAATGCCATCAATAATTCTCTTGTCTGAGCTTCTTAGCCTACCCTTCACAGTCCTTTAGTTCATTGGGGAGAAGGAGTAACTGTTAAGCTCCTTATGGTTAAGAAGGCAAGGTCAGAGATGACAGAAAATGTCTTTTCTCTGAGAGGGAAAATAAAAATGCAGTGGTTGTTATTATGTTAAAATTATTTCAACATCTTCAGTAGTGTAATTTTAAAAAACAAAAAGGTTACAGTTAAGGCTTCCCTAGAATCTGTGGCTTCATTCTGTTCAACTGGAGAGCTGATGTTGGCATAGAAGACTCTTGTAGTCAGGAGAAGGAAGTTCATAGTACAGCTTGGAAGCAACACATTGGAAGGACCACTATTTCTCATTCCTTTTTGCTTTTGTCCCACCAATGTGGCTTTTAAGTGTTACAGTAGGCCCTTGGTATCTGCTTGGGGTTGGTTCTAGGAAACCCCATGGATACCAATATTCACAGATGCACATGTCCTGTTAAATGCAATGACAAAGTAAAATGTGATCCTTATATAAAATGGCAAAAATCAAGGCTTACGTTTTAGAATTTATATATTTTAAAAATATTTTAAAGCTGTGACTGGTTGGATCCGTGGATAAAGAATCCATGGATACAGAGGGCTGACTGTATACGTTACTCTTCAAAATATTCCTGGAGCAGGTAATTTTGTTGGAATTTTTGGGTAATTTAATACGTCTTTTTGTTAAATCATTTTTAGAAGAAATGACTAATAGAAATAGATAACTTTAAAAACTACTAATGCCTTACCTCTTTAAAATAACATATCTATGCTCTAGTTCTGATCCATGGGGTCATAGATTAGAGCAGGGCATACATAAGATATCTCTGAGAGCAAGATAAATATGAAAACCTGGACTGGCCTCTCTTCCCTCTCTTTCTTCTAGACCAAAGCCCAGCAGAACCTTTGGAAACTCCATCATCAGAACCAGCATGGATTTCAATGGCAAAGCTAAAGAGGAGAGGTTTCCAGGGCCATCCTCTTGCCAAAGGACAAAAACCAGATGAGAACCTCATAACCAAAGCAGAACAAGAGGAGAAAAAGCATGCTTGTATTTCACAGCCGGAAAAGGTAGAGCCACCGTAATACTGCAGTAATATCCCGGGAATTTTGCCTTAACTGTAGAATGCAGTAGGAACAGGGATATCCACCTTATAGGAAACTATACCATGTATACATTTAGGCTGCCATTGTTTATTTTGAAAAAGCAGTCGTTCCTTGTGATTTTCCCCATCACTTGCTAACTGAAAATACTCCTCTTTCCAGTCAATTGGAATATGATCTGGCCAAATGTGAGTTGCAGGTCTTTTGCAGTGGTGTGTGTGTGGTGGGAAAACTGCTTAGGGATGTGTGTGGGAAAAACTCCAGAGAAAAGAAGTGTCTGCAAGGATAAGTACAGATTATCAAACATGTAGCCGTCTCTCTGCTTTGGACTGATTTGGATGTCTGTGCATTTTTGGCAGAGGGAGGGAGAATAGGTGCAAATAGATGTGAATATGAGCAGAAAATTTAAAACTATTAAACAATGTGAATGTGTGAAAATCCGCAGCAAATCACATTACATGTAAACTAGCCCTTTGTCTTGTGAGGATGTCAAGGAAAGTGGTAAACCACATTTTCTTTGTAGATGTGATCTCTGGGCTTGTATGGAGGATGGTTAGTGCAAAATTCTGGATCCATTGGTCCTACATGGTTTGTTACTAACCATACTGTAGTCAGGCTGTTGAAATATGCTGAATTTGGATGGACATCACAGAGTCCTTTTATGTGCAATCTTAGGCTGTCCTCCACTGAGAGTTCTGTGGAATTTACCAGTGCACTTCTCTGGCCAAGAGCTATTTTACCAAAAGCATCATCTTACTCCTACCTTGAAGAAAAAGACCAGTTACTATGAGTGCAGTATGTCATTTCATGTGGAACACCAAGCTGTGATTTGATAGAAGTGAACGAGGGTGACAGATGCAAATTTTAATCCCAACCGGAACAGAACTATTAAATAAATGGGATGTGTACACTTGGCAATTGATGTAACATGGCTGCTTTAGTTAGGACTAGCAGTTGAATTTAGCTGCATAGCTTGAATTAACCAGTATTTTCCTGATATGGATGGAATAGCAAATATTGGTAGAACCACCCAAGTTCTGGTGTGTTTAAAACAAGTGGTTACTTGCTACATCTGGGATAGAAAACTCTGGTCTATTGTCAGTTTAGCACAGGGGTAGGCAACCCTTTTGAGCCGGGGGCCGGGTTGCTGTCCCTCAGACAACTGGGGGGCCGAAGCCCAAAAATAAATAATTAAATAATTTTTTAAAAAATTAAATAAATAAATAAACCGGGACAAATGTAGGACAAAATTTTCAAAATGGAGGGCACTTTCTAAATAAAAAATGGAGGACACGCGAAAAAATTTGCTGATTTTTTAAAAAATGTTAAGATAAATGCGTGTTTCTGAGGCTTCTATAGACAATTGCCCCACCATGCCCCTCGCGCGAGACGCCAAAGGCCCCGGTGGCAATCGGCAGCAGGACCAGGCTGGGGCCAGTCCCAAGGCCTCGCTGGGCTGCATCCGGCCCGCGGGCCGCAGGTTGCCTACCCCTGGTTCAGCAAGTGCGATTGCTGAATGTCAGTTTAACAGATGTGGTGCATTTAAACCAGAGTTACTAGTTGTGCCTGGAATGGAAAACTCTAGTTTAATGTCAGCTAAGCAAATTGGTTCTTAAACTAGAATCAAATCACAACAGATGTCATTAAACTAGATTTCCCTATGGATAGGGATTAAGTTATCAAAGCTTCTCCAAGGTGAGAAGAGGGCGGTGGTATTGGTGAGAGTTTGCAGATTCTTTTCATCGGTTGATGTTCCCAAATGGAAGAGAGAGTTGGGAAGGGTAAAATCTCCAAGGGATAGGGTTTTGAGGAGTTTAAGGGCAGAGTTTAGGGGAGGACTAGTGCATTCCTTGGAAGCCTAGTGATTCAGATTAAGCACAATAGTTGGAAGTTCCCTACTGGGTCTCAGACCATTGTTTGTTTAGACAGATCCTGCCTGTCCTGTTTTGAAGGGGGGAAATGGATCATACTTAGGTGTTTCAATTCTGTCATAAATGAGTGTATGTTTTTTCTTTTATTTCATAGCAGCTGAATCTTACTGGTCAGAACTTACTGAAAAGCGGCAGCCCTTACCATCTGTGTGCACTTGAGAGTAAAATACAACCAAAGATGACAATATCAACTACAAAAGGTATTAATTCTGAGAAGTGGTGGGATAGTTCTTGAAGAGAACTCAGCTGAAATCCACAGCTGCGTTTCAATATGCACAGGGTTCCCATTGTTTCAAAATGCACACGTTCAGTGAAATGATAAGACTGCGTACTCCATCACACTCCCCTAAGTCGTGATAATGTCCTTTTGCTTGATGCAAATAAAACTTTGATTAGATGTTATACTTTCTGTATATCCTACTATAAAGAAACAATCCTTAGACTCTGAGATGCATGGAATGTATGCAGCTTTGGCTGCATGTCTTATTCTCTTACAGTTTTTGTTGTTCTTTTCAAACTCCTGTTATATTTGTATTTGGACTAGTGTTACTTTTAAGTAGGGTGGGGTAACCTCAGGCTCTGAGGCCAAATTCAGGGGGCTGATCCTGGTTCTCCAGGCTTCTTCCTTCTCCTTGACACCATTGTTTTTGGTTTCCCACATTTTGTGGGGGTTTTCCTGATTGCAAATTGTTACAGTACCTCTTCTGAGGCTAGGTTACTGGCAGTAAGCACTTCAAGATAAACTATGCTGGTGGTTTTATCCTTCTTACTTTGACATAACCTACCACTGAAATCAGGTCCCTGAAAACTTTGAAATTGAATGTTGTCTTCAGGATGAAAGACGTTCCATATCCAGTAAGAGTTGTTCAACACTGGAACACACTTCTGAGTGTTGTGGCATCTGCTTTCAAAGTTTTTAAACAGAAGCTGGATGGCCATCTGTTTGGAAGTGCATTGACTATGTATTCCTACATGTCAGGGGGTTAGACTTTATGGCTCTTCGGGTCTCTTGCAATTGTATAATTCTATGACTCCTTGCTTTAAAATCATCAGGATGAAAAGGGGCTTTGATCCTCTGAGATTTGCGTATCTCTGTTTTTCTGATTAGCACATTACTTTTCCCCACTCTCTTTTTCTCTTTTTTTAGTAAGGCCTATCAGAGCAGCCTCTCAGGAAGTCCATCAGGTGGAAAAAGAAGTGAGGACACTGCCAAGCCTGCCTCTCTCATCATGTAGTCCTGCTGAACCACCCTGGCTTTCTCTGGCCAAGAAAAAGGCCAAAGCTTGGAGTGAGATGCCTCAAATTGTTCAGTAGCCATCCAGGAGACCCTTGTCCACACTGCCAATAGTTGTATTACTAATGTATACTAATGGCTTCATTGGGAACGTTGTTTTTTTGAGGTTTAATGGGATGAATGGGATAGTTTGCTGACAGCAGCGGAAGGAGGAAGTGAAAGGGAACAAAGGAGCCATCTTTTAACATGTATCCATCCTAAAAAGAATTTCTGCCACATGTTTAGTCTGAGGGTAACCCCTGGAATTGATACACTGAATGTTTTCACTGTGACGAAATTAATGCTCCAGGAATGGTCAGCTGTATGTCACACAAGGTCAGAGACTCACCAAGAAGGATCTAAAAGGTTTATCACTCTTTCTCCTTCCAAAGACAATATTTTCAAGGCACTCTGAACAGTAATCGTCCAGCAAATAGCTTGCACCAGAATTTTGGAGTTGCCTACTTTCCTATGAAATCTGGATTGATTGGCTGAAGATAAGAATGGATGTCAAGCTGTTGCTTTTGTTGGGTCTCCAAAGTTCATTTCTTCACCACAAGCACAACATCAGTGCCAGCACTGGTGCCTCTTATTCACATGTCAGATGCTGACCACAACATTTTTATATCTACTGCTCCTTCACTTTCTATTGAACAAGACATGTTAGTACAAGGGGATTCACAGTGCAAATTGATGTAGATGTTTCAAATATGCTCCTCCATCTAGTGCTAGGGAGGGAATTTTTTGAACTCTCTATTCCATTGGACTGCAGTTCCCACAATCCCTTATCTTTGGTTGGAGCTTAATGGAGTTGAAATCCAAAAGCTTTTGAAGGCCCAACATCCTATTCCTGATCTAGAGCCTGGGGTTTGTTGGTATGGACATTTGCTCATGATGAATTCTAGTAACTCCCAGTGTTTTGCCTGGTTTTCTGGCCTTAGAACTGCCTTCCCAAATAGTTGGCAAAATATGATTCAGAACTGGACTTTGTATATGGTATCTCATCATGACCAGTCCTCCCATGAGGGCATACTTTGGTCATTTATGCAAAGCATTGGTTGATTTAGTGGCACTGCTTTCAAATCTGTACAATCAGGATGGTCACTCTGCAATGCTCCCCATCCGCAAGCACCAGCTTGCATCCCTCTGCCTTGAATCATCATGCCATTGTTGAGAATTGAATGCCCTGAGGTCTGAATGGTCTAATCTATAGGGGTGGGCAACTATGATCCTTGAGATATTCCCCTAGCCATCGTAGCCAATGGTGAGGGTTCCTGGGGATTGCTGTCCAAACACATTGGAAAGGCCACTGTTAACCCTGTTCTAACCCAGGTAGCCTGGCTGAACAGTTTTTGTGGAGTCGAGGCAGAGTTTGTTGCAGCTGTGTACTTGTGCAGAGTCTGAGAGTGTTTCAGTGGGATTCTGGAATTCATAGTCCAAAATAACATTTCCCAAGTTCCAGAGCTGCATAGGTAGCATTAAATAACAGAGGTGATGGGTGAACACCCCAGTTCTGGGCATCTTTTGAAGCCCTCACATTTTCTAGGGCATCTTGCCCTTGGCATTGGATTTGGAGGCGTTGCTGTTTCCTTCCAAGGAAAATGAAGAATGTTCCCGTTTCCTAATGATGTTTTGCCACCAGTCCAGTCCCCAAAAGCCAGCAGTGACATTCTAACATGAGATTAACCACAACCTCACTAATGATCCTTCCCTAATATCACTTGGTTTGGCTTGGTCTCTTAACACTGTCTACCAAACACCAAGGACAAGGGTATTCTTGTTTATTTGTTTCTATTTGTTTGTTTGCTTTTATTGTGTTCCCAAGATACCTTTTAAATGTATGTACATATGGTTTTGTAGTCCTTGCATTTCTGGACTTCTCCCTTTTTTGTATTTTGTTCCTCTTTTTTTGTTCATTATTAAATGCTATTGTTATAATAGACTTTTGATGTGTTACATTGGTGATGGGAGTACCTAAGTACCACTCTGCATACGCAAAAAACTTTAATAGTGACCATTTACCCTAACAGGTTTACTCTTAAACCAGCAAACAAATGACATATATATACTGCGTGTTTAAAAAGTTATTATCTTGGTCTAGAATTCAGAGACATAGCTGTGTTGGGCAACATCTTTGCTCTTGTCTTTGTCCCTCAATGACCACCAGACCCACAAGTTCTTCATTTCTATGGCTATTCATTTAAACTGATTATAAAGGTACTTACTGGGCAACAGTTAATTCCATGCATCTAGAGAAGTAGACCAGATATATAAAAGCTCATGCTACAGCTTCTTTCACACAGTTAGAGCCTTATCGCATGAGAAACGAAATCCAAAGTGGACTGGCAGAGTAGTGGCTTTCTCCGTGCCTCTCTGCATGCTGTTGTGTCACTTCCATTTTCTTTCTGATGGAGACAATCATAAAAGTGTGTCTTGTCATGCTGGAAAAATCTAAAAGGAATGCTTTTATGACCGTCTCTCTTGGGAAGCAGAATGGAAGTGCTGCAGTGTCATGCAGAGAGGCGTGAAGAATTCCCCTGCTCTTCTACTCCATTTCGGATTTTTCTTCTCATGTGATAATGCAGTTGTTTCAAAAGTGCTGCAAGATCTCTTTGCGTTCTTACTTTAGCCTGTCTCTTTTTCTTGCCAGCAGGGGGCAATAGAGACTTTATTTTTTTAAAGAATGAATGGAAGGCATTAAAGGTGGCCACCTCTTCTTGTCCCATCCCTATCCTGATTCTACATCTCTAACACTTGTTTTGCATAACATGATGCCCTCCGTGATGGGAATAGGCACTTCTACTGAATGTGGCTGGGGCAAATGGGTAAACATCTCATTCAAATAATTAGTGATGGCTAGCCAAAATTTATTGGTTGATTTGATTTACATTCTGCCTTTCTCTGTTGAGCAGGGACTCAAGATAGCTCACAACAAGATGCAAATGGGCACAAAGAAAACAGATGTTTAAAAAGGGACAGATAAAAGCAAGGAGAGTGTTATTATGCAGAAGCTAATGGCTAGCACACTCATCCATGTGATGGGCACTCAACTTAGAAACTTAAATCCCCAAAACCGCAGCCAGTATGGCTATCAGCTTGGGACGTTTTGTATTGTTGGAGGGGAGAGAATGCAGTATCCTGGAAGGGGCATGGCTAGTTGACTGAGGACGTACTAAAACAAAGGATAGTTCTTGCCAATAGGGAAAGCATACTTCCCCTTAGAGAAAGCATACTTGCCCATAGAGATTCACTGGAGATTGCTTGCCCATAGGAAATAATGGAGATTGCTTGCCCATAGAGATTCATTGGAGATTACTTGCCCATAGGAAATACAGTGGTACCCCGGGATACGAATTGACCGCGTTACGAAATTTCCGGGGTATGAAAAAGTTAGATTTAAAAAAACTGTTCCGGGTAACGAAAGATTTTTTGGGTTACGAAATTAATTTCGGCGCGAAATTCAAATCGGAAGCGCGGCTAGCGGCTTTCCAGCGCCTTTTCGGGTTGCGAAATTTATCGGGTTACGAACGGCGCCACGGAACGAATTAATTTCGTAACCCGAGGTAGCACTGTAATGGGCAAGCAATCTCCAATGATTCTCTATGGTCAAGTAATCTCCAATGAATCTCTATGGGCAAGCAATCTCCAATGAATCTCTACGGGCAAGCAATCTCCAATGAATCTCTACGGGCAAGCAATCTCCAATGAATCTCTATGGGCAAGCAATCTCCATTATTTCCTATGGGCAAGCAATCTCCAATGAATCTCTATGGGCAAGCAATCTCCATTATTTCCTATGGGCAAGCAATCTCCAATGAATCTCTATGGGCAAGCAATCTCCATTATTTCCTATGGGCAAGCAATCTCCAATGATTCTCTATGGGCAAGCAATCTCCATTATTTCCTATGGGCAAGCAATCTCCAATGAATCTCTATGGGCAAGCAATCTCCATTATTTCCTATGGGCAAGCAATCTCCAATGATTCTCTATGGGCAAGCAATCTCCATTATTTCCTATGGGCAAGCAATCTCCAATGAATCTCTATGGGCAAGCAATCTCCATTATTTCCTATGGGCAAGCAATCTCCAATGAATCTCTATGGGCAAGCAATCTCCATTATTTCCTATGGGCAAGCAATCTCCAATGATTCTCTATGGGCAAGCAATCTCCATTATTTCCTATGGGCAAGCAACCACCAATGAATCTCTATGGGCAAGCAATCTCCAATGGATCTCTATGGGCAAGCAATCTCCAATGATTCTCTATGGGCAAGCAATCCCCATTATTTCCTATAGGCAAGCAATTTCTGATCTTTCCTTATGGTCAGGGAAATACTATGTTTCCCAAAGGGCAAGCAATCTCCAATGATTCTCTATGGGCAAGCAATCTCCATTATTTCCTATGGGCAAGCAATCTCCAATGAATCTCTATGGGCAAGCAATCCCCATTATTTCCTATGGGCAAGCAATCTCCAATGAATCTCTACGGGCAAGCAATCTCCAATGATTCTCCATGGGCAAGCAATCTCCATTATTTCCTAAGGGCAAGCAATCTCCTATGATTCTCTATGGGCAACCAATCTCCATTATTTCCTATGGGCAAGCAATCCCTAATGAATCTCTATGGGCAAGCAATCTCCATTTTTCCTTATAGGCAAGCAATTTCTTATCTTTCCCTATGGGCAGGTAAATACTATGTTTCCCAAAGGGCAAGCAATCTGCAATGATTCTCTATGGGCAAGCAATCTCCTTTATTTCCTATGGGCAAGGAATCACCAATGAATCTCTAAGGGCAAGGAATCCTCATTTTTCCTTATGGCCAAACAATTTCTTATGTTTCCCTAATGGCAGGTAAATACTATGTTTTCCTAAGGGCAAGCAATCTCCAATGATTCTCTATGGGCAAGCAAACTCCATTGTTTCCTATGGGCAAGCAATCTGCAATGATTCTCTATGGGCAAGCAATCTCCATTATTTCCTATCGGCAAGCAATCTCCATTCTTTCCTTATGGCCAAACAATTTCTTATGTTTCCCAATGGGCAGGTAAATACTATGTTTCCCAAAGGGCAAGAAATCTGCAATGATTCTCTATAGGCAAGCAATCTCCATTATTACCTAAGGGCAAGCAATTTCTTATGTTTCCCTATGGGCAGGTAAATACTATGTTTCCCTAAGGGCAAGCAATCCCCAATGAATGTCTAATGGCAAGAAATTTCCATTATTTCCTATGGGCAAGCAATCTCCAATGAATCTCCATGGGCAAGCATTCTCCATTATTTCCTATGGGCAAGCAATCTCCCATGAATCTCCATGGGCAAGCAATCTCCATTATTTCGTATGGGCAAGCAATCTCCCATGAATCTCCATGGGCAAGCATTCTCCATTATTTCCTATGGGCAAGCAATCTCCCATGAATCTCCATGGGCAAGCAATCTCCATCATTTCCTATGGGCAAGCAATCTCCATTATTTCCTATGGGCAAGCAGTCTCCAATGAATCTCTATGGGCAAGCAATCTCCATTCTTTGCTTATGGCCAAACAATTTCTTATGTTTCCCTATGGGAAGGTAAATACTATGTTTCCCAAAGAGCAAGCAATCTCCAATGATTCTCTAAGGGCAAGCAATCTCCATTATTTCCTATGGGCAAGGAATCACCAATGAATCTTTATGGGCAAGCAATCCTCATTTTTCCTTACTGCCAAACAATTTCTTATGTTTCCCTATGGTCAGGTAAATACTATGTTTCCCAAAGGGCAAGCAATCTCCAATGATTCTCTATGGGCAAGCAATCTGCAATGAATCTCTATGGGCAAGCAATCCTCATTTTTCCTTATGGCCAAACAATTTTTTATGTTTCCCTAAAGGCAGGTAAATACTATGTTTTCCTATGGGCAAGCAATCTCCATTATTCCCTATGGGCAAGCAATCTCCATTATTTCCTATGGGCAAGCAATCTCCAATGATTCTCTATGGGCAAGCAATCTCTATTATTTCCTATGGGCAAGCAATGTCCAATGAATCTCTATGGGCAAGCAATCTCCAATGATTCTCTAAGGGCAAGCAATCCCCATTATTTCCTATGGGCAAGCAATTTCTTATCTTTCCCTAAGGGCAGGTAAAGACTATGTTTCCCAAAGGGCAAGCAATCTCCAATGAATCTCTATGAGCAAGCAATCTCCAATGCATAGGAAATACTGGAGATTGCTTGCCCATAGAGATTCATTGGAGATTGCTTGCCCTTTGGGAGACAGAGTATTTACCTGACCATAGGGAAACATAAGAAATTGCTTACCCATAGGAAATAATGGGGATTGCTTGCCCATAGAGAATCATTGGAGATTGCTTGCCGTTTGGGAAATATAGTATTTACCTGACCATAAGGAAAGATACGAAATTGCTTGCCCATTGGAAATAATGGGGATTGCTTGCCCATAGAGAATCATTGGAGATTGCTTGCCCATAGATAATCATTGGAGATTGCTTGGCCATAGGAAATAATGGAGATTGCTTGCCCATAGAGATTCATTGGAGATTGCTTGCCCAAAGGAAATAATAGAGATTGCTTGCCCATAGATAATCATTGGAGGTTGCTTGCCCATAGGAAATAATGGGGATTGCTTGCCCATAGAGAATCATTGGAGATTGCTTGCCCATAGGAAATAATGGGGATTGCTTGCCCATAGAGATTCATTGGAGATTGCTTGCCCATAGGAAATAATGGAGATTGCTTGCCCATAGAGATTCATTGGAGATTGCTTGCCCTTTGGGAAACATAGTATTTACCTGACCATAAGGAAAGATAAGAAATTGCTTGCCCATAGGAAATAATGCGGATTCCTTGCCAATAGAGAATCATTGGAGATGGCTTGCCCATAGTGATTCATCGGAGATTGCTTGCCCATAGAGATTCATTGGAGATTGCTTGCCCATAGGAAATAATGGAGATTGCTTGCCCATAGTGATTCATCGGAGACTGCTTGCCCTTTGGGAAACATAGTATTTATCTGACCATAGGGAAACATAAGAAATTGCTTGCTGATAGGAAATAATGGGGATGGCTTGCCCATAGAGAATCAGTGGAGATTGCTTGCCCTTTGGGAAACATAGTATTTACCTGAACACAAGGAAAGATAAGAAATTGCTTGCCCATAGGAAATAATGGGGATTGCTTGCCCCCCTCCCGCTCCCCCTCCCGCTATTTTCCACGGTCCCCGGCACCCGCGGGAAAGCAGGGGGTGTCCCGCTCCCCCTCCCGCTATTTTCCCACGGTCCCCGGCACCCGTGGGAAAGCAGGAGGGGTGTCCCGCTCCCCCTCCCGCTATTTTCCCATGGTCCCCAGCACCCGTGGGAAAGCAGGAGGTGTGTCCCGCTCCCCCTCCCGCTATTTTCCCACGGTCCCCGGCACCCGCGGGAAAGCAGGGAGGTGTCCCGCTCCCCCTCCCGCTATTTTCCCACGGTCCCCGGCACCCGTGGGAAAGCAAGAGGGGTGTCCCGCTCCCACTCCCGCTATTTTCCCACGGTCCCCGGCAATGGCGGGAAAACAGGGGGGTGTATCTGCCAGGCACAAACACACCACTGGACACAACTTGAAATCGCGACTTTCGGGATTACAACTCCCCGTCAAATCACATGCTGTCTAGGGATTTTCAGATTTGTTGGTTCAAATATGTAACTTCCCAAGCTCTGAAGCAATATTAAAGATGAATTTTAAAAGACAGTTGGTCTAATGAAAGCAAATGCAACTGAGTTCAAGGATGCTTACTGTCAAGAAAACAAGTCTAGGAATAGAAACCTAAATTGAGGTTTCACCTTAAAATGGGGGCCGGAGGGTTGTGAAAGAACTGTCTTGTTCCCCCAAAAGATTATAGCAACTAACATCCAGAATCCACAAAATGCCAATCCCTTTCCTGGCCAAACCAAAATGTACTAAATGCATGAGGCAGGCTTTCAAAGTCACTTGTTAGTCAGGCAAAGATGTTAAAAATAACACAGGAAAAAGTCAGAATAAATCAATAAATGACAGAGTCACAAGTCTACATTTTGTCAAGATGTTGTTGTTGTTGTTGTTCTCAGTTAAAATCATATGGAGGGAACCCTTGCAGGCAGAAGCTCTTTCTTCTGGCAATCTGGGCTCTGGAGACCAAGAGTCTTGAAGCCCAGAAAGTAACATCAGTCATACAAAAAGAGGCCGCTTCCCTTGGAGATCCAGGTCCAGAAAGGTCCAGTCAGGCCTTGGGTGTCCAGTCTAGGGTTTGGCTCCAGGACCTCCCCAGGCCCAGGGATACCAAAATCTGTGGATGCTCAAGTCCCATACAGTATAATGGCAGAGTAAAATGGTGTCTCTTATATAATAAAATCAGGGCTTTGGGGAATATATATCTTCTTTTTGAATCATTTCAAGCCACGGATGCTTGAATTTGTGGATAAAGAAGCTGTGGATATGGAGGACTGACTGGAGTGAGGTTTTGTGGATTTGGTATGCTATTATCCTTTGCTGTCTGGCTAACTTACACAGCTATCCCTAGCTATGCTTTCCAGCTTCCAAAAAACTGTTGGTGTTTTCGGGCAGCCATTAATCCCAGACTCACTGCTCCTGCTTTATCCTTTGTATGTTTGCTTGCCTTCTCAGCAACACAAACAAGGACAAGGACAAAAGCAGCCTGGAGAGCAGCCCCTGCTCCCTGTTCCCTCGTCCTCTTGGTCCCGGCCTCTGCTGCCGACCAGAGTGAATGAGCCGGGGATGGCAGGCCTTCTTCCCTTGGCTTGTCCTTTGGCTCACTACCTTCCCCTGAGGCTGCCAGCTTCTTTCTTTAGTCTCAAAGGGGTTCAAAGATGTCTTTCCACACCAATGCTCCAGACTAACATGGCTACATCTTTGAATGCTAACATCCAGAGGGAAAAGGAAGGGGAGGAAGAAATGGCGGGTGTTCCTGACTGCTTCCCCATCATCCACATATTCAGGGTAGTGAGCAGTAGCAGCTACCTTCCCTCCCAGTTAGGGCTGGAAATGTGGGGAAGAGGCCCACAGGCAGAGAATCCCTCTGACCATAAAGCTCCGCTTCTAAATCACTCAAGGAATACCTGGGTGGCCTTCTAGTTCATGAAGTCTGGATTCATTAATGTCTGTAGCAATGGCCTTCCTTTGCAAAAGCCTTTGGAATCAAAACAATCTGTGGTTAATAGCTAGATGCACCAATGCATTTGTTATGAAAAGGGAATACATAACAAGTATGGTTCTTTACATTTTGTTGGAGTCATGCTTATGTGTATGTTGTGTGCCTCCAAGTCATTTCCAAATCATGGTGATCCAAATGTGAACTTATCATGGGGTTTTGTTGGCAAGATTTGTTCAGAGGAGATTTGTCATTGCCTTCCCCTGAGGCTGAGAGAGTGTCACTTGCCCGAGGTCACTCAATGGGTTTCATGGCTGAGAGGAGATTGGAATCCTGGTCTCCAGAACTGAGTCCAATGGTCAAACCACTACATGACTTGTGTCACACTTTGCATTGGTTTAAAATCTGTAACTGCTATTGTTCTGATATTTTAGGTCTTTCCTATTGGGATTTCCTTCCCTCCCACACTCCACAAAGTACGTAGTCTTTATTATCCAACACATTCAGAGCAGACATCTGTTTATAACGGTTACTTATGGAAGCGTAACCCAGTGGTGTCATTCCCAATCATTCACAACCAGCTCTGGATCTGGTGCAAGGCCTCACTTTAAGGCTTGGGGTGTTGCTGTCTTGTTCCCTTAAGCTATTGCTCCTCAAGTTCTCCTGCCCTTGGCTCTTCAGGACCTCACTCCTCTTCTACTCTGGAAAGGAGTCAGTCTCCCACCCCACCTGATATTTATATATATAAATACACACACACACATATACACATCTATATCTATATCTATATATATATATTCAGACACACACACACACACACCTCTTTATAAATACAGGCAGAGAAGACAGATATACATATATGTCAGAGACACATAGTAATAAACATCTCTCTGCATATTCACAGTATCCACAATAGCTGATAACACACACACATTTTTATAATCACATGTATTCCTTCAGGACAGAAGAAGGGGCTGGACTGGATGACCCTTTGAGGTCCCTCCCATCTCTCTGGCATCCTATGTATTCCTTCAGAAGAAGGGGGGACTTGATTACCCTTAATTTATAGCATCATATGTATTCGTCCATCACACATCAAGGCAAAACACACACACATACATATATGCATGTTTGAATTCACACAAAGAATGTATCTCTGCACATATTCACTCAGAACACACACACACACACATATATATATACACACACACACATACACACACACACACACACACACTTAAAAACCCCTCCCCCGGGGTTGCCCAGAAAAAGGAAGGCCACCGGAAGGGAATGGGGTGAAAAAGCAGCTCAGCATCATGGAAAGTTTGCAATCAGTAACTTTTGCGTCGTGTTGCGTTACTCCCTACCACATCAAACCATTTTGCAACGCATTAGAAAGGATAACGGGAGACAAATGCCAGACTTTCCTTTTTTCCCGTAATGCCCCAAAAGGGGAGGAATGATGCTAAAACTACAGAAGCGTTGTGCAACGGGCTCCCATAGAAATGAATGACGTCTGGAAGAACATCGCGTTATCGCTTTATTGCGCAGTGTTAATTGCGCAAAAGTGACTGTTTGGGCAGGAAAAATCACCACAAACTCGTATCTGATAAACTGCATACACAGGTGACCTATGCCTCCTTTGGGCCAATGGAGAGGTGGACATCCACTTCCTCCCTCTGCACCAAACAAAGCCCCCTGGAGATAGATGCACTGCAGCTCCCCTATGCAAAAGATACTCCATGCCTTCTCAGAGTGGTGGGGGATTAGGGGATGGGGAATTGGAGAGGGCCCTGGTTATGTCCCTATAGCTAGATGTGAAATGAGTGCATCATTAGTTGTAACCTCCTGACCTCCTCAGTGGCCCTCAGAGGAAGCTGTCTTCACTTTGCTTCTGGCTACATAAACACAGCTAGATGCTTCTCCAATAGCTTGCACCCAATACTCTCACCAGGCATGGAATGGCCATGCGGGATGGCTTCCACAACTCTATGGGAGGACCTGTGTCAGTGAATAGCCAGTTGTAGCCTCATTCCACCTGGAGCAACACTGGAGCATAGACAGTTCTGTTGGGTCAGGCTTTCTGACCTGGTGGCCTCTCATTCTCCCAGTGGCCAAACCCGTTGCCCCCATCCCCCAGGGAGGTCCCGGTCAAGGAGAGCAGGAAAGGAGTGTTCTCTTCTCTGGTTGCCCCCCTTCCATGGGATCTAGCCCTCCCCCCAGGATCGGGGAGCACCAGAGGATTGAGATGATGGCAAGAGAGATTACTCCCTGGATTATGCTCATTTTTGGGAAGTGAAGATGTGTGTAAATTGATGATATAAACCCAGTGAAAGAAATACCTCACAAAATTCTAGTAAACACCACATACAGACACAGTCCCCACACAAAGGACTCACTGGTGCACTGTGTGTCTGGGGTCTGGAAATCTCACTTCCATCTTCTTGGAAGACAATGCTGCCAGAGACTGAATTTGGGGCTTTATTCCTGCAAAGCATGGTCTCACTGTCTCAGCTGCAAAATTTCCACACAATCCTGGACTGAAACATTTAAACAAAGATAATCTTTCAGCTCCAGGAATAAAGACCTACCTTCAGTACAAAGACCCTGATTCCTGCAGCCCTAGAAAGTGCTCTTCTGCAGTCCTTTATGGCCGGAGCTTCCCCGGGTCCGAGGCCATCTCCTCAGCCGTAGAGAAGGGTCGCTCTGAGTGCGAAGGAGGAGGAGGTCCACAGGGCTGAGGGAGGCAAGGCAATGGGGAAAAGGTCAGTGCCAATGGCCATGGAGGGCAGAAAGTGACACCTATGAAATCCTCTAAGTCCCAGCCCTAGGAATGAGTGGCAGGAGTGAGTCCAGGGGATGAGGGGGTCTGATTTCCCAAAGGAGGAGGCAAGGACTGGTGGGACCCTCCCCAGCTAGGGCCCAAAGGGAGGGTTTCTTTCCCACCTCTCTCTCCCAGCCCCAGAATCGTAGCCTCCCCACTGGTCCTGAGTCCCTGCCTCCCTTTCCTCAGACCCCACAGGCCCCTTCCTTCCTTCCTTCCTTCCTTCCTTCCTTCCTTCCTTCCTTCCTTTGCCCCAAAATGGTGGACCAGAGGCACAAAGGAACACACAGCCTTCCTTTTGGCCCAAGGAGCCTAGCCTCTTTCTCACTCTGGAGCCTCAGGGAGAGAAAGAGGAGCCTTTCGGTTCAACTGAGGAGGCCTCAGAGAAGGTTATGGAACATTATTCCCCAACGTCACAAGCAGCACAAAATGGCCACTGGGACACAAAATGGCCACTGGAATACAAAATGGCTCTGTCTGGCTCTATCTTTCTCTGGCTTTGTCTGGCTCTATCTGGCTCTGTCTGTCTGGCTCTGTCTGGCTCTGTCTGGCTCTATCTGGCTCTGTCTGGCTCTATCTTTCTCTGGCTCTGTCTGGCTCTATCTCGCTCTGTCTGGCTCTGTCTGATTCTGTCTGTCTGTCTCTATCTGGCTCTGTCTGACTGTCTGGCTCCATGTGGCTCTGTCTGGCTCTGTCTGGCTCTATGTGGCTCTATCTTTCTTTGGCTCTGTCTGGCTGTGTCTGGCTCTGTCTGGCTCTATCTTTCTCTGGCTCTGTCTGGCTCTGTCTGGCTCTATCTGGCTCTGTCCGGCCCCTCCTCCCGCTATTTTCCCACTGTCCCGTGGCACCTGCGGGAAAGAAAGGAGGGGGTCCCTAACTCTAACCCTCACTCTCACCCCTACCCGTACCTTTAACCCCTAACCCTAACCCTAACCCCTAAACCTAACCCCTAACCCTGACACTAACCCCTAAGCCCTAAGCCCGACCCTGAGCCCTAAACCGTAACCCTAAACCTAACCCAGCAGAGGTAGACAGAGCCGGAGCCAGACAAAGGCAGAGCCAAATAGGGCCGGATATAGCCAGAGAAAGATAGACCCAGATAGAGGCAGAGTCACACAGAGCCAGAGCCAGAGCCAGAACACGAAAGAGTGAGATACAGCCAGACAGACAGAGCCAGAGCCACTGATGCAGTGACCAAGGATGGCATCTCTCCTCTGGATGCCTGTCTGGAGTTAGTAATGGGCTGGGTGAGGGAAAACATTACTCAAGCTGAATCCAGAGAAAACAGAGGTACTCGTGACAGGTGCCCCAAGGCCAGGCAGGGAAATTTGCCATCCAGTCCTGGACAGGGTCACACTTTCCCTAGGGAACTAAAGGACAAAGTCTGCAGTTTGGGAGTACTCCTGGATTCGTCCCTACAGTTATCATCTCAAGTGGATGTGATGGCCTGGAGTGCTTGGTACCAGCTTCGGCTGATATGCCAGCGGCGTCCCTCCCTGGACCGAAAGGACCTTGAAACAGTAGCACATGCACTGGTAACCTCTCCCTTGGATTTCTGTAATGCGCTCTACATGGGGCCACCTTTGTAGCAGGTTCAGAAGCTTCGATTAGTTCCAAATGCTGCAGCCAGATTAGTCACTGGGACTGCGAGAGCAGATCATATAACCCCAGTATTAGAAGCCCTTCACTTGCTGCCAAATAGCCCTACATGGCTTGGGCCTGAGTTACTTGGCTTGGGCCTGAGTTACTTAATTGTATAAATTACAATATAATTTATATTGAATGTGTATAACAACAACAACAACAACAACAAAAATAATAATAACAATAATAAATGTTTATTTTTATACTGCTTTTCCTTGGAGTGTGTGTGTGTATATACATAATATATAAATATTATATATAAATATTACATTTATTATATATATTATATATTATATATATATATTATATATATAATACATAAAATATAAATATTTGATAATATATTATCAATGATATGAATATATAAATATTATATAATATATATACATGTATATTTATATTTATATTGTTGTGTCATTTAATTTTTCCCCTTTTTAAAATATTTTTTTCATTTTTATTTCATTTTATCGTATAATTATAAGGCTGATATAAAATGTAAAATATAAATATCTAAAAATTAAAATTTGTTTTATAAAGGGAAGAAATACAGTAAAATAGAAGAGAAAATTTAAAAATATATAAAACAATGCAAGTAACATTATTGAATTTTTTTAAAAAATTTAATATCTAATGACATAATATAAAATATAAATTGAATTACTGAGGGTCACGGGTCAGGGATATTAAATGTAATGTAAGGCTAGAATACAGAAAGTTGATTTAAAATCTAAATAAAATAAATGATGAAAAAAGGTTTAATTTGAAAAGAAGTATTATCATGCATGTTTTATTTTCTTTTAGTTCAGATTTTTTATTTTCATGTTATTATTATTTAGTTTATTATTATGGTTTATTATGCACTTTTAAAAAACTTAGATAAAAGATAAAAATATATTTAATTAAAAAAATTAACAGGTGAAATTTAAATTAAATTAAATTTAAACAAAAATTTAAACATTCAATAAATTAAAAGATACAACAATATAATAAATGTAAAAAATAAAATAAAATAAAATAATTTAAAAAATAAAATGAAAAAAAGTATTTGTAAACAATTAAAGTTCCTCTTTTCTAAGCAGGTTTCTTTTTGTAAAAGCCCTAACCGGAATCGAACTGGACTCCTAAGGCTCCAAAGGCGGAGCTTTAACTTCATGCGCCACCGTTGGTGAAGGGGCGGGGCCCTTCTCTCGGTCTACTTGAATTCTCTGATGTTTGTGACGTCACTGGGAGGCAGCGCCTCGTTTCTTGCTATCTATTGCCCTCCTGTGTCCGCACTGAGGCATTGCACCCTGAAGAGAAATCACTCTGTCGAATGGAGGAACCGGGAGGATTAAGGGAAGGGGTGGCAGCCAATGGAAGTAAAAGGGCTTCGCAGAGGGCCTAGGAGCTCCCCGGCGCCCCTCGGTGTCTGTACAGAGGAATGACACCTCGAAATAAAAGGATATGAAATATAAATAATAATAATAATAATAATAATAATAATAATAATAATAATATAAAATATTCAATAAATAAGTAGAAAATAAATAATGTATGAAAGCAAATACAGACATCAAAATAAAAAATTAAACAAAATGCAAAATAAAATAAAAATAATAACTGAAATAAATGTTGCACTCCCAAACTTAGTAAACAATAATCTAAATGTTGGTCATGGCATCTAAGTAAATAATACATGAAATAAATATTGCCCCCACCGACTATAGAAATAATAAGTAAAACAGGCACCTCCTCAAACTATGGGAGCAATAAATGAAATAAAAATTAAACCCACCACTAAGTCAATATTAAAATAAATGTGACACCAACAATTTAAGTAAAGAATAAAATAAAGGTTGGCCCACCAACTAAGTAAAGAATAACTAAAATAAATGTTGCACCCACCCAGTAACTAAGCAATAAAATAAATGCTAGACACTCAGGGAGTTAATAGTAAAATAAAAGTTATTTACTTAGTTGGTGGTTGTAATCTCTATTATTTACCTAGTTAGTAGGTGCCATGTTTATTTTACTTCTCTACATAGTTTGTGGGTGCAATTTATTTATTGTATTTATAACTTACTTGATGGGTGTAACATTTATTTTATTTACTCTTCGGTTGCTAGAGGCCACATTTATTTTATTTATTATTTACTTAGTCGGTGAGTGCAATTTTGTATTATTACTTACTTTGATGGTGGGCAGAACATGTATTTAATTTATATTCAGTTAGTTGTTTGGTGCAACGTTTGTTTCCTTATTCAGTTACTCCATGGGTGCAACATTTATTTTATCATATTGGTCCCATGCAGGCCTCTGTCATTAATGGGTCTGATAAAAACATCTTTTATTGCTTTTATTGTTAATTATTATTTCATTTTTATTTTCAATTGTAATTTTATGTTATTTGTTCATTTTTGACCATCTGTCACCAGAGCAGGGCTAGAGATTAAAGAGGAATCCTTCTGAGAGGATCAGCCTTTATAATTATAAAATTAAATGGATAAAAATAATGAAAAAAAATAATGCATAAATTAAAATCCTAATAATAAATAACACGTGATATTAAAATCGTAACCTGGACCTTGTCTGTGAATAATTTTATCTTTCATTTTATGTTATTTGTCATTCAATATTAAATTCAAATGCATGTTATAGTTTAATAATTTTAATTACATTAAGTTGTATTTTTAAATTGTATTTGTTTTTTCTTCGTCGATTTTTTACTTTTTAAAAAATTATTTTAATTTTCAAACATTTACTTTATATTTTATATTATGTTATATACAAAATAAAATACAAATTAAGTAAGTTCGCTTTGAAGATAAGCATGAAATTTCCCTGGCCTTGAAAAAGGCGCCTGTCATTTCGCTTCAGGGTGTCATGCCTCCGTGGAGACACAGGAGGGCGGTCGGGAGCCCCTTGGTCCTTTAAATCCAATGGCTGCAGCGGCAGTCCGGAAAGGCCGGCCCTGCGAGTGCAGAAGTCTAGAGAGCCGTTACGGAGACATTCTAGGAGTGAATATCTTAGAGAGCCTGCCAAAGAGTGGGGAAAGGCTAGAGCGTCGTCATGGAGCCTCTCTAGGAAACTGATCTTAGAGGGCGGCCCTTCGAGCGCAGATGGCTAGAGCGTCCAGATAAGGGAGTGGGCCTGCGGCGAGGACGGGGTGTCCGCTCTAGGTGTCCGTGACTCTACGATAAGCCCTCTGGGACTAACTCCTAGATTGTCGCAATGGAGACGCTCTAGCTCTCTGCCCCTCTGTGGTAGGCCCTCTGAGACGAATTCCCAGATCGTCACCATGGAGACGCTGTAGCCCTGCCTGACTCTGTGGTAGGCCCTCTGAGACGAACTCCTAGATCATCGGCATGGAGACGCTGTAGCCCTGCCTGACTCTGTGGTAGGCCCTCTGAGACGAATTCCTAGATCGTCACCATGGAGACGCTCTACCCCTTCGAGCCTCTGTGGTAGACCATCTGAGATGACTTCCTAGATCGTCGCCATGCAGACGCTCTAGCCGTGCCCGACTCCGTGGTAGGCCCTCTGAGACGAACTCCTAGATCGTTGGCATGGAAACGGTCTAGCCGTGCGCAACTCTGTGGTAGGCTTTCTGAGATGAACGCCTAGATCGTCGCCACGGAGACGCTCTAGGTGTCCGAGACTCCGTGGTAGGCCCTCTGAGATGAACTCCTAGATCGTCGCCATGGAAACGCTTTAGCACTCCGCGCCTCTATAGTAGGCCCTCTGAGACGATCTCCTAGATCGGCGCCAGGGAGACGCTCTAGGCGTCCGACACTCTGTGACCTTTGAGACCGAGGAGCTCCCTTGCGCCCTCCTGTGTCTCCTGTGAGGGATGACGCCATGAAGGGAAATAAAAGATAAATATAAGATTAAATATAATGAAAATAAAATATAAAATAACTAGAATAAATAGAATAAAATGTAAAATAGAAATAATAATTAATAAAACAAAGTTACACTAAAGTAAATAATTGTCAGATTCTTGTGGGGTTTTAAGCAATTTTCATTGTTATGTTCTTTGTTTAATTTTTTAAATAAATTTTTAATTAGAAATAAAGTTACAAATAAAGAAAAATTGAAATAAAGTAATATAAAATATATATTATAATATAAAGTAATAAATAATAATAAAGTTACAAATAAAATTAATTTTAAAATGACACAATAAAAATATAATGTATAAAACAAAAAATAAAATATTAAGTATAAAATAAAATTTACAATAAAAGAATATAAAATATAATATATAAAATATTAACTATAAAACAAAATGTAGAATAAAACAATATAAAATATAATGTATAAAATATAAATTATAAAATAAAATTTAGAATAATATAAAATAAAATATAATATATAAAATATTAACTGTAAAACAAAATTTAGAGTAAAACAACATAAAATATCATATATAAAATATAAACTATACAATAAAATGTAGAATAAAACAATATAAAATATAATATATAAAATATTAACTGTAAAATAAAATTTAGAATAAAACAATATAAAATATCATATATAAAATATAACATAAAATATTGACTATAAAATAAAATTTAAGAATAAAGGAATATAAAATATAATATATAAAATGTTAACTATAAAATAAAATTTAGAATAAAAGAATATAAAATATAATTATACAACAAACTATGAAATAAAATTTAGAATAAAACAATATAACATATAATACATAAAATATAAACTATAAAATAAAATTTATACTAAAACAATATAAAATATGATATATAAAATATAAAATGAAATATAAAATATACACAATAGTGTATTCCTATTGGACAGTTTTAATTTTTTTTTTATGTTGAATCTCTTTTTATGGGTTGACCACTGTTTTTATGATTGACTGGAGGGTTGGGGTTTTGGGGTTTTTTAATTGTGATTTTTAATTGTTTAACATTTTATTTATACTGTTGGAATGCGATTTGATTCTTTTTTGAAAAAGTGGATACCAAATAAGTATTATTATTGTTATTAGATGGCCTTTGTGGGTTCCTTCAAAATCCCAGGGTGCTACGTATCCCAGCATATCAGAAGGAGTTCATACTAGATGGCCTTTGAAGGGTCATTTCCTATTTCAGTGTACTATATATCCCAGCCTGGCAGAAAGAGTTTGGACTAGAAGGACTGAGCGGTCCCTCCTTGTTCTAGGGTGCTATGTATCCCAGTATGGCAGAAGCGCGTTTGAGGCTTGCCTTCGTAGTCAAGGATTCTATGTGTTCCTGCCTAATTTTGGACTACAACTCCGCTCAGCCCCCAGCATAGCCAAGAACGGGATGAATAGGAATGAGAATGTGATTGAAATGCTTTTTGGCAAACTGTTTCTTAACTGGTGGGAAATGTGGTCACGAGGCCCAGCAGTCATGGAAATGTCTAGAGGGCCTTGGCCTTATTCTTGTGGCCCTTAGTGGAACGTGGCCCAGCAATGGCTGCAATGGTGCAAGGAGTACATTTGGTCGTGCTGCTTTATTAGAACTATAGGTCCTAAGAAGGAATGCAGGAAAGCCATTTGCAGGGGTGCCATGGGTGCAGCCCTGTCGGAAGGCCCCAGGTAGTCCAAAGGTAGCCATTTTCTGAGGGGAAATCGGCAGGCGCTATTGACGAGCTCTTGAGAAGTTCCTGACAGGCAGGAAGGGCGGCCAATGAGAAGCTTGTTGCGGAGCAGAAGAAGAAAAAGGCGGGCTCCTTCGTCGGGGGGGGGGGGGAATGGCGCAGGCGCAGTCGTGAGGGAAGGCAGAGACTGGGCCCTTGGAGATAAGGCAGCGGTGCTTTCCCGCGCTTCTTCCGGAGTGGCTGTTACCGCGTAACGCACAGCCGCCGGGGCCAATGGGATTTGCGAGTGGAGAAGAGGGCAGGGCAGTGTGGCCAAGGTCAACTTTAGCTAGAGTTGCACTGCAGGAGCTAGAGATTCCTAGAGAGGAGACTGTACTAGGCCTTTGTAGCTCCTCCAGCATAGTTCCATGGTCAGTGTGTGTCGGACATTGGCCACAGAGTTGCCCTGGAGGGGCTAGAGATTCCTAGAGAGGACACTCTATTAGGCCTTTGTAGCTCCTCCAGCGCAGTTCCATGGTCAGTGTCTGTCGGACGTTGACCGTAGAGTTGCACTGGAGGACCTAGAGATTAATAGAACACTGTAGTAGGCCTTTGTAACTCCTTCTGTGCAGTTTTGTGGTCAGTGTCTGTTGGACGGTGAGCGCAGATTTGCACTGGAAGACCTAGAGATTTCTAGAGAGGCGTCTTCTGAGGTAAAAACATGGCGTTTTTATTATTTGCGGGTTTTCCATATTCACGGGGGTCTTTTGCCCCTAAGCCTAGCGCATGTGCATGTGTGTGCGCGCACACACACAGACATATGTCAGCGTATTGATTCCACTTTCACTGCCATGGTTCCTTCTGTGGAAAGCTGGGATGTATAGTTTGGAGAGAGCCTGGTGTTATGATTGTCAAGAGGAGCAGAATAGCTGGAGTATCTCTTATTCAATTTATGGCAGTTCACTTTAAAAAGCCAGTGTGGAGTTGTGGTTTGGACGGTGGAGTATGGCTATGGAGGCCAGGGTTCAAATGCCGGCTCAGCCATGTAAGCTGTGGGCTGATCCTTGGCAGGCGACACTGTCTCAGCCTCAGAGGATCGCAATGGCAACCCTCCCTCTGAAGAAAGCGGCTTAGGAAACCCGCTGATAGGTTTGCCTTGGGCCCTCCGTAAGTCAGAAAGGACTTGGGTTTTCTTGGCAGGATTTCTTCGGAGGAGCTTTGCTTTGGTTCACTGACCATTTGTTGTCCATCTTTGTTTCTAGTCAGGTTTCCCAGTTGCAGAGGATCCCTCTGAAGGCGCTTCCTTTCTGGTAGGGATCTGGGTTCAGGGCAGACTTTAAGCAGGTAGGGCCTCGCTGATTTCGAGGATGTCTTCCAGGTATGTTTTTTTCCTCAGAGGCCTTGCTGGCTGACTTTGGTGGCCCCTCTTCCTCCGGAGCCACCGCCCGGCTACCTCCTGGTGCCCCTGGCTGCCGTTCAAGGGCCTCACTTCCCAGCCATCGTTCAGGCTTTCCTTTTGGGTCCCAGCTGGGAAGGGCAGGGGACAAGTGGTGGTGCTGCTCTCATTTGGTCTGCTGCTCAGATACTAACACTCATCCCTACTAATGCAAACACTAAAAAGAACCCCACCATTAACACAAACGCTGCGTCCTGTCTTTTGTCTGTCTCTGAGCAGATGAAGTTGTTGCACAGCAAGGTTTTCGAAGTGTAGTTTCGGGAAGTTTTTTTGCGTAGCGGTCGTTGGGTTGGCCTTTTAGCGTGGCAGTTTAGCGCCGCGGCTAAAAAGAAATCTTGTGTGGTTTCTTCTTCTCAGTGGTCTTTGATGGTAGTTTTTGTCAGGGTTTTGGTTGAAATGAGAGACCACCAGCACTTGTCCCGTGCAGCTGCCCCTGGGACCCCTCTGGACGTCCCTGCCCTCTCCTTTCTTTCCCAAAGAGAGCCCCGAACGGCGGCTGAGGCCCAGGAGGAGAGCGGCAGCCCCCAAAAGCTAGCACTGCCTGCCCCACGGACACTCCTGGCACCCTGGACCCTGGGTTTGGAGGTGGGCCATTTGTGCAGCCTCTGATTCCTCTCTTTCTTCCAACGTCATCGAGGTCCCAGGTGCCAAGGCTGCCCCTTCGGAGGTCCAGAGGGAGAGTCAGTCGCATCCAGTCCCAGAAGCAGTAGCAGCAGGCGAGGAAGGGAGTGTCCAGCCCAGAGGGAGGGAGCAAGAGGTGGCCCCGGCTCCATCACCTACGAAGGAAGGAAGGGAGGAAGGAAGAAGAGACAGTCTCAGCTGGACATGGCCCCCCAACCCCCAATAGATTGTAAGCCAAAGGGCAGGGAACCCCAACTTTAGGACTTTTTTGGCTGAAGGGCAAGGATGCTAAATGAATAATACTGCAATACTTGTCAAGGGACAAATTAATGCTGAGAGCGTTCAGTGTGCTTCCCTATGGTCAAGCCTTCCACAATGTTTCCCTATGGGCAATTGTTGTCTAATGTTTGCTTATGGGCAAATGTTCCCCAATGTTTCCGTATGGGCAGGCGTTCCCCAATGATTCTGTTTGGGCAAATGTTTCCCAATGTTTCCTATGGGCAAATGTTCACCAGTGTTTCCTTATGGGCAGGCATTCCCCAATGTTTCATTATGGGCAAATGTTCACCAATGTTTCCCTATGGGCAGGCCTTCCCCAATGTTTCCTTATGGGCAAATGTTCCCCTATGTTTCCCTATGGGCAGACGTTCCCCAATGTTTCCTTATGGGCAGGCGTTCCCAAATGTTTCCCTTTGGGCAGGCATTCCCCAGTGTTTCCTTATGGGCAGGCATTCCCCTATCTTTCCCTATGGGCAGGCGTTCCCCAATCTTTCCCTATGGGCAGGCATTCCCCAATGTTTCCTTATGGGCAAATGTTCACCAATCTTTCCTTATGGGCAGGTGTTCTCCAATGTTTCCTTATGGGCAAATGTTTCACTATGTTTCCCTATGGGCAGGCGTTTCCCTATGATTCCCTATTGGCATGTGTTCCCCAATGTATCCCTATTAGCAAATGTGTTTTGAACTTAGGTTCCTGTGGAAAAACAGCCTGAACTAACAATGAAAAGAGAACATGTAGCATCTATTGTACACTTTTTAAAAGGGACATGAGATAGTGACTGTCTCTTATGGAGTGCCTTCATTTTGTATGGCTGCCTGGGAGAACAGGGATGTTTACTGTGCATGATCATAGGAGTCTTCTGGACCAGTTTTGCACTTTATGTGTGTGTATATCTCCATACATGATGGTTACTTACCGCAACACCTTTGGAAGAAATAAAGCACAGTGGATGTGAAATGAATTGCTTTGTTTTTATTGTCGTTCTGTGTCTTTCATTCATCTGCAAGCGATGGTTGAAATGCTTTGGACTCAATGGGATTTCTGGGGTCCCTCCAATTCTAGGCTGCTCTAGGGAAGTCATTTACAGGAGAAATGTTTCTTGTAATGTATGATTTTGTTTGTTGGGGCAGGCAACAAATAGAGAAATGTTTATTTCATTTATCATTGAATTAAATGATTCTTATTCTGATTCGTCTCATTATTTCCTTAGTTGGTGGGTGTAACATCTATTTTCTTTATTTCTTAAGTAGATGTAGTATTTCTTTTGGTATTTACTGTGTTGGTGCTTGCAATGTTCATTTTATTATTTAGTTGCTGGGCGAAGGTTTATTTCATTTATTATTCACTTTGTTGGTGGATTCCACATTTATGTTCTTTATTATGTAGTTAATTGATGGAAGAGCTTCTTAATGCATTATTTCATTAGTTGGGGGGTACAAAATAGATGTATATTGCACCATCCAACCGAGGAAATAATAAGGTAAACGTTGTATCCCCCAACCCAATAACCAATAATTCCAACCAAAGTCAGAGCAAAAGTCTTGTTCCTGCCTTCTAAGTCAATTTGCACCCAGCAAATATAGAAATGATAAGTAAAAAAGGCAGTCCTGCCAAGTATGGAAATGACAAAAGAAAAATGGAAACCAGCACGAAGTAAACCATGCAATAAATATGGCAGCAATCCTTTGAAGAATGAAACAAAGGGATTCAATTAGTTGGAGGGCCAACTTTTATTTTTTGAGTTATTCAGTTGCTGGGTCCCATGACGGCGCCTTCGATAAAGTGGCCCCAGAAACGCGTTGGTCTTTCATCCGTCCAATTAATATTTTAATTTATTATAATTCATAATTCATTGCACTTTATTTATTAATTTGTAAAAAAAGCAAATAACGTAAATGTTCTAGCCAACGACTAGTAACTAAGAAATGAAAATAATGTCCCACAACCATGTAAATAATAAAGACAAGTTGCACCCACCAAAGAAACCAATAATAACCCAAATGAATATTGCAATGACCAATTATGTCAATCAAATGAAATAAAAATTGCAGCCAGCAACTAAGGAAATAATAAAATAAATGAATGTTCCCCCCTCCTACTATGAAAATAAAATGAAAGAAGGGTGGCAGAAACCAAGTCAATATAGAATAAGGGAAATAAGCCTTTTGTTCACCAACTCAGCCAATAATAAAATAAGCATGGCACCCTCTAATGCCTAAACCACAAATAAAATAAAGTTTCCCTGTCACTAAGTAAATAACATAAATATCCCGTAAGTAAATAACATTTTTAGTAATATTTTATTCTTTATTTTAATTTATATTTTATATTTAATGTAAATTTAATGTATATTTTATACTTTTTATTGTTTAGCATGAATCTATTTTAAGTTCGTGTTGCTATGCCTCAGCGCAGACACAGGAGGGCGCCGGGGAGTTAATAGGTTCTGTGATGGCGTTTCATCCCGAAGTCTGCGGCGCCGGTCTGAAAGGCCTGCCCCGGCCCCGCCCCCGAAGAGCCCCCCCAAACCCTATTCTGAGCCGCTCTAGGAGTGAACCTCTCGCAGGGTCTGTCAGGGAGTGCGTAAAGGCTAGAGCGTCGCCACGGAGACAGTCTAGGAAACATGTCTTAGAGGGCCGGCCCTCCGAGCGCATATGGCTAGAGCGTCGCCACGGAGACAGTCTAGGAAACATCTCTTAGAGGGCTTGCCAGAGAGTGGTGGAAGGCTAGAGCGTCGCCTTGGAGACGTTCTAGGAACAAGTATTAGAGGGCAGGCCCTATAAGATGAGGGTGATAGACCATGTCCGTGGCGACGCTCTAGCCATCCGCGCTCGGAGGGCCGGCCCTCTCAGAATGGCCTTGCAGCCATTGGAATGAAGGGCTTCCGGTCGCCCTCCTGTGTCTCCACTAAGGAATTGCAAGCTAAAGAGAAATAACACCTCGCCTTTGTAAGGCCAGGCGAGAGGAAAGAAGGCTGGAGAGGCGTCCAGTCGTTTGTTAAAGCGAACTGACTTCATTTGTATATCATAGATTATACATATAAATAATACTTTTGTCTTCTCTTATTCTTATTTCTTTTTAACCATGTTTAATTTTTATTTCATGTTATTGTATAATTAAAATGTCAAGCCTGATTTCTAATATAAAATAAAAAATATAAAAATTAAAATGTTTTTTAAAAGGGGGGAGTAGAGTAAAAAAGAAGACAAATAAAAGTACCAACATACAAAACAACGAAAGTAAAGTTATTCAAACGTACAAGAAATGGAAATCTAATATTAATTTAGATAATAGAAAGTGTAAAAGAAAATGATTTGGGGTCAGGGGTCAGAAAGGGTGTCAGGGTCAGGATTAGGGTTTTTATGTTATGTCTTGTTTCATTTTTATTTCTTTTAAAGTTATTTTTTAATCACACTTTAAAGCCTGTTCATCTGAGAAGGATCATTATTTAAACAAATGGAAAAAGGAGACATAAAAAGAAAATCAAACAACATAAAGACACCTAAACCAAATAAATTAATTTCAAAAAAAGTGAAATAAAATCATAATATAATGAAATATTTGTTCATATAATAGATTACGGAATGTAGTCTAAGACTAGAATAAAGAAAAATGATTTAAAGTAGAAATGATATAAATACTAAAATCTGAAAAGATGTATTTTATTTTATTTTTTATTTTATTTTAGTTCAATTCTTGATTTTTAATCTTATTTTTATGTCATTTTTGGGCAGATTTTGTAGTTGATAGCCACCAGGAGCAGCACTTATTATCATTCTTATTATTATTTTAGTGAATCAAAGTATGAAAGTAAATTTAATTAAAAATAATACCTAAAATAAAACTTTTAAAATTCAAAATAAAAATAAGTTTTTTTGAAAAAAATAACTGAATTAAAAATACCAAAAAAAAAAATCAGAATCTAAAATATAAAAATAAAAGAATTTTTCTTTTTTATTTCTATCCCGCTTTTTGCCAGGTAATCAAAGCAGCGTAGAGCAGGTTAAAATACGTGCATGTATACCTCATACCCCGCTTAAAACAAGATTAAACAATGTAAGATTAATTATATGTATATATAAATTAAAATAAATAGTGAAATGATATACAGTGGACCCTTGTTATATGCTGGGGTTTGGTTCCCAGATGCCCCGTGTATCACAAAACCCGTGTATGTTCAAGTCCCATTAAGTATAATGATATATAAAAATGGCGTCCCTTATAAAAAATGGAAAATCAAGGTAAATTTACAGTTTTTTGGAACATTTCCAAACCATGTATTCTTGAATCTGTGTACAAAAAATCCGTGTATAAGATTTTTTTTATTTTTATTTTCTTATTAATTATTAAATAATAAATAATTTTATTCAATTGTATTCCCAGCATTTTTTATGTAATATCATTTAAAAATATCATTAAAAATATCATGACAAAACTGGAAACAGGTAAAGAATTTTCAATTAAATGTTTTTAATGCTTTTTAATAAATGAACGAAATTTACATTTTGTTTTTCATTACTTTGAATCCTCAGTATTTCTAATTAGTAGTATTTTTAATTTATATGTCAGGTTTCAGTTTGTTTCAATAGGTAGCTATTTTATTTGTATTTCTTTTTTCATTTTATGTGTTATTTCAGTTTGTTTTTTTATTTGTTATAATCTAAACAGACCAAAATTACTAATCTAGTGGATCCCAAAAATGGTAGTAATTACAATGGGCAAAAATTAAATAATTTAATCCTTAAAAGACAAATATAGGATGGACCATGCATTGTATAATTTATGCTGTGATCCAAAGCTGGACCATCAAGTTATTTCATTTATTGTTGTTGTTGTTGTTGTTGTTATTATTATTATTATTATTAAAGATTTATATCCTGGCTTCTTTTCAAGACTGGAACCCAAAGCAACTTAGTAATACACAGATATATAATTGTCTATAGAAAGTTATAAATCCATATATATAATAATATATATGGAGACACACATATATACATCTATAATTATACATGTATTAGATATACATTTATAACTGTATATAAAATTATATGTGTGTGTGTATATATATATATACACATATAAACAAAACTGTGTGCAATGTCTATGTGTGCATGTATACATATTTCTTGTATTGTAGTTAAATAAAATATAAAAGTAAATTTAAGTAAACGTTAGCTCTCAATATAAAAAAGTTAAAATGGACAACAAAACAAAATGTAAAAAGTTCAATCAACTAAAAATTAAAAACGTAAGAAATATAAAAAAAATGAATTAAAGTAAAATAATGAAGGAAATAAAATGTACGCATTTTTAAATCTTGAAGCTTCCTCTGTTCTAAACAGACTTTTTGGAAAAGCCTAAGGTGGGCTCGAACTCGTTCTCTAAGGGTCCGGACGCCGGCTATTTAGCTTAGTGCGCCACCGCTGTTAGTGGGGGCGAGGTTTTTCTGTATGTGTTCTTGTGTCCTCCGGTGATTGTGACGTCACTGCGAGATGGCGCCTCGTTTGTTGTTCTCGGGCGCCCTCCTGTGTCTGTACTGAGGCATGACACAGTATATATTACGTCATTATGTTTTTATCAAGGGCGAAATTCAGCAAAATAGAAGATAAATAAAATGTTAAAAATACAGAACAATGCAAGTAAAATTATTCAGACATAGAATAAATTGAAATTTAATATCGAAAGACAGATAATACAAAATTTAAATGAAATTATTGAAGGTTAGGTGTCAGGGTTTGTATTTTATGTATTATTTCAGTTTTATTTCTTTTCAACTCATTTTTTAAAAGAAATAAAAATAATTATAATTTAAAGCCTGGCCATTTGAGAAGGATTGGTATTTAACAAAATGGAAAAAGAAGACATAAAAAGAAAATAGAACGTAATAACACAAGTAAATAAAATATATTAATTGTTAAAAAATTAAAATATAGTCAGAATATAATGAATTATTTATTAAGATAATAAGCTAAGAAATGTAATATAAGAGTGTAGTACAGAGAAATGATTTAAAGTACAAATGCAAGAAATGATTATAAAGATTAATTGCAAAAGAAGTGTTTTATTTTATGTTTAATTTCATTTTAGTTAAGATGTAATTTGTTAAGATTATTTTTATGCAATTCCATGTCACTTTTATTTTTTACTTTTATTCATTTCTTGTTTAACTTAATGTATAAAATCAAATGTAATTACAAAGAAGAAGTCAATTAACATGATTTTTAAAATTAAAAAAAATATTGCTATTGCTTTGGTTTTATTGTGAGCTCGTTTGGTTTGGTTTTACTGAGTTATTAGTTTAATTGTAGTTAAATTGTATTTTTGAACAAATTCTATTTTAAGTCATTTCGAATGTAGTTTTAGTTTTTTAAAAAAATAAAATGAATTAAAAATAAAAAAATATAATAAATGTAAAAACATCAAATTAAAATATCATAATTAAAAAAATAAAACAGTAAAAGTATTTGTAAATAATGAAAATTACTGTTTTCTAAGATGGCTTTTCGGAAAAGGATAAGCCGGAATCAAACTGGTGAGTTCAGGCTCCAGACGCCGGTTCTCTAGCTTGGTGCGCCACCGCTGGTGAAAGGGGCGGTGCCCTCGTCCAGGTGTTTTTGTGGTCTCTGATGCTTGTGACGTCACTGGTAGACACTTCCTCGTTTCTTGCTGTCGTGCGCCCTCCTGTGTCTGCACTGAGGCATGATGTACTGAAGGGATATAAATGCTGCCTTTTTAAATGGGGGGCGGGAAAGATTAAGGCGGGAAGGAAGGGCGCTGCGTCGCGGCCCTCGGTCTCCCTCGACACCCAATGGGATTAAAGGCCATGGAGCTCCCGAGCGCCCTCCTGTGTCCACTGTGAGGCATGGCACCCCGAAGGGAGATAAAAGGGCGCCATTTTCCAGGGAACCGGAGAAGGAGAGATAAAATGGCGGCCGCGTGGTGTCTGTTCTCCTGATGGCGACGGTCCGGCGTTTCATTCTTCTCTTTAAAAGTAAGCTATTTCATTTGTTTTTTACTCTATTATTTTCATTTGCAAAGACGTTTTATCCTCAGCATTTTTAATTCAAGGCTTAGGCTTTCATTCTTTGCTATTTGTTATTCCTTTTTTGTTTCATGTCTCTGAGTTCATTTTAGTTTCTTTATTCCTTTAAAATGTATTAATGTTTGTTATTTCTAGTAGATCTTGTTTTTATTGCAATTTAAAAGGTGGCTGTTTGAGAAGGATTGATGTTTAATTGAAAGTGGAAAAGACAGGAAAATGTAAATAGGAGAAAGAAGGAAAGAAATGTTTTCAAAGTTCCATTTTGAAGCCAAATTAAAATATTAAATATAAGTATGTAATTTACAATTTTAATATCATTTAATTCAATATGAAATATTAAAACATTCATTGTAATAAATGAACAAAATGTACATTTCATGTTTTGTTACTTTAAATCCACAGTATTTTTTAATTAACATTATTTTTATTTCTATGTCAGCTTTCATTTTGTTTTAATTGTCTGCTTTTTTTATATACACACACACACACAGATAGAAAATATTAGTCGTATCGTTATGTATGCATGTATGTGATTTTATATATATATATATTTAGACACACAAACATATATATAAAATTATAAGTTTGTATACATAATTGTGTGTATATATATATATATGCATAATTATATGTATGTATACATAACTATACATAAGTATGTATTTGTGTGTGTGTATATATACAGACGTACACACATATATAGTAACTGTGTAATGTGTGTGTTTGTGTGTGTACAGACACACATATAAAATTATATGTTTGTATATATAATGGCATGTGTGTGTATGTGTATATATATTTCTGAAATCTGTACTGATCACAATTAATAATCCAATAGAAAAAGGGGTACTAATGTAAAGTGTTCAAAAATGAAAGCCTTTAATGTTGAAAACCCAAAAATACAAAATGCATGATGTTCCCTCGAAAGGTGGACCATAGTCATTTGACGTATCATTGATAATATCATTATTGATATTCTAGCATAAAGTTTTGTCTTGCTTTTGTCTAAAAAGTTGGAGTCAAAGTAAAAATTATGGTATTTGTGAGAATAAGTCCATGTTGTGGGTTTGTAGTTTTGTGAGGCATCACAGTTGTGTGTCTCTGGCCAAGATTTCCAAGGAGCCATTTAGAGAGAGCCGTTAAGGAGTTCCTGAGAGAGAGAGGCTTCTGCTGAGGTAGGGAAAGGCTGCATGCATATATATATATGTGTGTGTGCGCGTGTGTAGTTTTTTGGGGGGGTGCTGAGGGTGAGAGGAAAGGGGAGTTGTGTAAGGAGGGAGGGAGTGAATGGCATGGTAGAATGTGCTGGGATTTGTAGGTTTGTGAGGCAGCTGAGCACTGTGCGTGGCAAAGAAGGGGAACTGTAATGTGAGTAAACCAGAAATCCCAGAGTTCCATGGCAGGGAGATAGGGCAGGTGAAGCGGGGTGAAAGTGCATCATGTTTTCTGGATTGTGGATGCCTAAGGTACAAATCATGGTATTTTATTGGGCAGGTATTGTTGGGAATTGTTGTTTCAATGCCATGTTCGGGTGGGAGGGAGAGAGGATTTGATCTGGTTTGCTATGGTTTTAGTTGTGGTTTATTGTGCGGTGTTTTTATTCTTATGTCATTTGTTGTTGTTTGCCTTGATCCAATAAAGGGAGAGCCATGATACCTGTTGTTGTTGTTGTTGTTATTATTATTATTATTTTGCATTTTGGCAGTGTCTACAATGGGGAAAGTAACAGGTTTGAGAGTGATTTAGCTGTTGTGGGTCAGTGCTATGAAATTCTGGGAATTGTAGTGTTTTGTTGGAGCAGTTTTTTGTGGTAGATAAGATTAAATGTCTAGAAACTAGAATTCCT